>JABTTQ020002479.1:0-600000 GCA_016081115.2 Rehmannia glutinosa | reverse complement strand
CTTTATTTTAATTTGGAGTTGTAGTACCGTTCACTTCTTTTCTTATAAACTGTGTTCTTCACCTCGGCACTACATCTCCTCTCTTCTAACAAATCCAAACACTTTCAAAAGCACCTCATTCTTCTCTTCCGAAAATTTCGCAACTTTAAATATTTGGGCCCCAATTTCTACTTTGGAATGATGGCCTTGTTCTATGCCAGGGAGAACGGTGTTTCTCCGTGGTGGATCAATGTGGTGTCATGTAAGCCAATAGTACTTTGGGGAGCTCCTTGGGCGCCCCTTAGACTCTTCTAACCTCGTTTTCAAGGTGTATTTGAGAATTTTATTCTCCGCCTGACCTGGCCATTAGATTGCGGGTGGTACAAAGTGGAGAAATGGTTTTTGATGTGAAACATTTCACAAAAAGTTCAAAATCTTTGGTTATCGAACTAATTCCCATTATCTCATCACTATTGAATATGGTATCCCAAATCGCATATAATTAACTTCCACACGAGATCGACGACCTTATCTTCATTTATCTTTGCTAGGGTTCCGCCTCGGCCCATTTGGTAAAGTAGTCTACTATGACTATAGCATGCTTCACGCCCCATTTGCCAAGAGGGAGTGGTCCGATGAGATCCATTCCCCACTTGGCGCATACCTAAGGATCAAGACCAAGGTGAGTTGCTCGGGTGGTACTCCGACTTTGGCGCGAACCTCGACATTTTTTTCGCACTTCTTCACTAGGAGATTGCATCTTGCTTTAATGATGGCCATAGTATCCTTGTCGAATCAGCTTGTACGCTAGTGACTCGCCCTCGCATGATTACCATAAATTCCTTCATGTACTTCTCTAAAAGCATAGTCGGCCTCGGGCCGATAAGTATCGAGCAGGGGACTGAATATCCGCGCTTATACAAGACCTTGTCCACTATAGTAAAACGAGCAACATGTGTCATCAATGTTCTTGCTCGGCTTTGTTCTCTGGATGAGCCCCATGCTCTAAGTATCTTGAATGATAGGTGTCATCCACGCTTTCGCCACTTTCATTGGCATTTATTTTAACCGTGTTCAATAACGAGGAAAACAGGTGAGTGATTGTTCGTCTTCTATTAAGTCGGTCTCTTGGCTAGATGAGAGCGGGGCGAGCATTTTCCTCGCACATTTTCGGTTTTGGGTATGTGTATCACTTCGCCTTGAACCGAGAAGCCGATTTTTGTGAGCTCCAGTGCATCGTGATATCCTCGGGCTCTTTTGCTTTGTAGTCCCTGTTGATTTGGTTGACTATGAGCCGAGAATCACTATGAACAAGTAATTTCCTCAGCACTTGTGACTTAGACTCATAATCACAATCCTACCCCCGCTCGGTCATGGTGGAAGAGTCACGACAAACAACTTCCACATTTGTTCTTCTATAATGTCCAAATGAATTGAGGGGTGAACTCCGCCAAGAAATCTACCAACGTCCGCCCTTTTGATTGTAGTCCTTAGTTCGTATCATATTTCAAATTGGCGTAGTTCGACCGCCCACTTGATCATCTAACCGATATGTTTGGTCGGTGCATGACTTGTTTTAGAGGATAATTTATTACGACAACGATCTTGTGCTCCGAGAATACGGCATCAATTTCCTCGAATATATGACTAGTGCATACGCTAACTTCTCCATTGGTGGATACCACACTCAAAGATCATGTAAGGCCCGATCGATATAATAAATATGATGTTGGATCAGTATTATCCAACCAAATCAATATCCATGTGACCACATACTCTAAAACACAAAATACAAGTACGGATCTTCACCTCGGTTTTGGTTTTTGGAATACCGGAGTAGTTGTCAAGTATTGTTTTAAGGATTCGAATGAATGTCTCTTGTGTCTGCTCGGTCCATTCAAAATCTTTGTTTTTCTTTATGATCTCAAAAATGGTTTGCACTTATCAATTCATCTCGATACAAATCTACTTAAAGCGGCTAGGCGCCCAACTAAACTTTGTACTCTTTTAACGAAATTAGGGGTTCCCGGATCGATTATGGCCTTAATTTTGTCCAGGTTAGCTTCGATTCCTCTTTGGCTAACCATATATCCCGAAAAATTCCCGAACCAACCCTAAATGTGCCTTTTTTAGGATTCAACATCATCTTATGCTCGTGAAAAATCATAAACATTTCATTAAGATGAGCAATATGGTCGGAGCGTCTAATGATTTTACAAGCATATCGTCTAATGCATCGAATGCTTTTTTGGAAGGCGCTTGACTGTCTTAGCTTTTTGGCTTCGTTCCTTACACCTTCCAAAACCGACGCTAAGACTTCTTCTACGCGACGGCAGCTCTAATAATCGAATTAGCGGAACGCTAGGGTGGTCTCGATGGTTCATGGGCCCTCCAACTATCTCTTTTCGTCTCGAGCGATTGAAAGAGTCGGTCTTGAAAGACTTCCATTGTACTTCCTATCGCTTTTTCAAACATTTTATTAACTAACCTCGATAGGTTGCTCATGCATTCTTTAAGCCGAAAGGCATCATCTTATAGCAATTCACACCACGAGTTGAGTAGAAAGATGTGTTTTCTTTGTAATCCGGATGCATTCAGATCTGGTTGTACCCTGAATAAGCGTCCATAAAGCTCATCAATTCATGTCCCGCCATTGCGCCCACCATATAGTCAATATGCGGAAGAGGATAACTATCTTTAGGGCATGTTTTGATAAGGTCGGTGAAGTCCGCGCCGCGATCGCCATTGCCCGTTGCTCTTTTTGACCAATACAGGGGTTGGCCACCCACCTTGGGTAGAGGGCTTCTTTTATGAAATTGTTGTCCAAGAGCTTGCCGACCTCAACTTCCAATATTGCCTCGCCTATTTGGGCCCAATTTTCTCCTTTTCTCAATCGTTGGTCGGTATTTAAGATCAATGTTAAGTTGATGACAAACATGTTTGGGGTCAATCCAGGCATATCCGAGTGAGACCAAGCAAAGACGTCCAAGTTGTTGCTCAGAATTCGATAAGCTCGGATCAAAGTGGTTCTTGCAAATTCCGACAAATCCATAGTTGGTGCCCCCCGATGCTTATCGACATCTACCATGTCAATTTCTTCCACTGCTTGGCATGTTTTCTTTTCTTACTTTGCCCTTCTTTCTTATGCAAAAGTAACTCCTCTTCTTCTTTTGTCATCGGTTATTTACCGGGTCTCGCTCGGCCGCCTTTCAGTATGTTTTAAGGCTGATGTTCTCGTTCAATATTTTGCTCGGCTATGTTGGCTGAGTTTCTAGACTCTCCCTTCTCGATTACGTTTATTTCAACCGCCCGAGCTTGAGCGAGCATTCCCTTGACTCCTTTTGATTGCCCTTGTGAAAGCCTTCCCCTTCTCGGTGTGGGATGCTTGATACGATGATAAACCGAGACAAAGAACCTTCAAATGATAAATAAGTGTCACCCAATAATTGCATTGTATTCTCAATCCGAGTTGATGATTTTGAATGTTGTTATGACCGTTTTTTTATTTGCCCCTAACCGAGTTGAATAGACAGTCAACCTCACCTATTGGAATAATCCTTCCGTCCCCAAATCCGGGATATCTTGTCATTGCATGGACGAATATAAGAATCGTCCATATTCAACCTTTGGAAGGCCCCGATGTAGATCAATGATGCATAATCGCTAGAGCCGACCAGGATCCTATGGACAGAATGCCCAGGATTGGCGCCGTGATGACCGGAGGGTCGAGTGTTGATGAACTAGCTGGTCGGCATCCTAGTCGGAAAAGGTGAAAAACCTATAGGTTGACCTTGTTTAATTTTTGCCACACGAACTCGTTGTCCCGCATTTGTTGCTTCCCTAACTTCGCTTTCCTTTTACGAATTGTCATGTTATCTTTTGCCTTATCTCTATTGATGAGGGTCAATATTTTTGTGCCCATGATTGGGATACATGGGTGGTAATCTTGTTTGATCGTCGACCCTTTCTAGAATTATTCCGTGGGGACCGATGGTGGAGGTGGCAAATCCAACACATATTGTTTTAAGCCTCCCCTTTGCACGATTCTCATAATTTCCCTTAACAAATCACGGCATTCATCCATCTCATGACCGACCAACTTGTGATACTAACAAAGATCGGGAATTGTCCAACTTTAAAGGATCCACTTCAATGGGCGAGCCGAGGTAGTAAATTGAGATCTTTGATTTCTTTCGAATAATTGACGGAGGGTGAGTCAACCGAGCTCCTCATAGTGTGACCTCGGCCGCACTTCATGATACGATTTGTACCCTATGGTAGAGCTGTCCGAAAAAACTTGAATCCCGATCCCGAACCCGAGGCAAGATCTTTCTTGAAATCTTTCTTTGCCCCCGCAACTTCTCGCTTCGGTCGTAGAGCTAGCCATAGCTTCCTCTCGCACATATGTGTCGCTCCTTGAATAAGAAATTCTTGAAAAGTACTTGCCCCGATACATGTATGGCATAACAAAATCGAGAATGGGGAGCAAGTCCTAAGATGGCTGCCATAAGCATCGCATCATTGGAAACCGGTTCCATTTCACGTATCTACATATTGAACCTGGAAATATAACTTTTCAATGACTCATCCTTATTCTCGCTTGATGATGACGAGGAGTCCTTTGGCGCACTTGGACCTTAGAGGCTAGAAAGTGAGTGATGAACGTTGGTGGTAAGTCATTCCATGAACGGATCTAGCTCGGGGCGGGTTCAAACCATCGGTGAGCTCGGTCACCAAGGGTTAACGGAAGGCCCTTCACAAAATTGCATCTCTCGGGACCGTGCATACTTGGCCCACGCTAGATATTTATGAATGTGCATAGTGGGATCGTCTCCCCATCATACTGATCCAATCTGCGGCACTTTAAACTTCGTTGGGAGTGGAGTCGGCAATATATGCGGGGCAAATGGAGATACTACATCAACCCGACCAAACATGGGGCTTGGTTGATAAGGAGCTTATTCATGTGTTTCTTCCAACTCATTAAGACGACGCCAAGACAAAGTATTTTGGCTTCCTTTCATTCAACGGATTAGCTATTATTGTTGTATATGTCGATGATATGAATTTGATTCCCACCCCAAGAAGACTTATCCAATGTTTGCTAAATATCTAAGGAAAGAGTTTAAAGTGAAAGACCTTGGAAAAACTAAACTTTGTCTTGGTCTTGAGTTAGAGTATAAATATAATGGGATACTTGTCCACCAATCTACTTACAAAGAAATGGATACTCAAATGATTTAATATGGACAAGGCTCATCCCTTGAGTATCCCTATGGTTGTGCGCATTTAGATCCCGAAAGATCCATTGCCACCAAAAGAATCGATGAAGAGATTTTAGGTCCTGAAGTGTCTTACCTTAATGTTATTGGAGCATTAATGTATCTAGCACAATGTACTCAACCCGATATTTCTTTTGCAAAAATATGTATCGCTTCGAGCCAACTCAAGACACTGGAATGGTGTTAAAACATTTTCCAATATCTCAATGGTACTATGGATTTTGGGTTATTCTATTCCAAGGAATTCATTAACTCGGGTTAGTCGGTTATCTTTGATGCGGGGTATAAATCTGATCCATATAAAGCTCAATCACAAACTCGGTTATTTGTTTTGCTATAACGGCATGAAATATATCATGGTGATCTACCAAACAAACATTTGTTGCTACTTTTTAAAATCACTCTCAAATCATTGCTCTTCATGAAGTCGCAAAGAGTGTGTTTGGTTAAGATCGCTTATAGCTCATATACGAAATGATTGTCATTGAACAAGTTCGATACTCCTACTATTATTTATGAGTATAATGCAACGTGCATAGCACAAGTGAGAGGTGGTTACACAAAAGGTGATAGGACCAAGCATACTTCACCAAAGTTTTTCCACACGCATGAACTCCAGAAAAGTGGAGAGGTAGATATTCAAAGATTTGCTCATGTCACAATCTTGTCGATTTATTTACAAAATCCTTACCAATGTCTACATTTGAAAAGTTGGTTTACGACATCGGAATGAGAAGAGTCCATATGCAGCTAGGTTGATGGATCAATTATGCAGCTAATATTCTTCATTTCGGGGGAGAAAATATATTGTGCGTTGTACTCTTTTTCCTTCTCGTCTGGTTTTTATCCAATTGAGTTTTTCCACTTTAGGTTTTTAACGAGGCGAACTTATGCACAAAGTCCGGCTTTGAGAATGTACTTTTTATTTCTTATCTCCGATTTTTCCCGCAGGTTTTCTCGCTCAAGATTTTTAACGAGGCATACTCATCCATCTTACTATGGTGCTACGTCCAAAGAGGAGTGTTATGACAAATTGTCCAATATGTGGACTTTAATCACATGCTAGAGAGTAGCCTTTCAATTTTTTAGAATAATAGCATAATGATGTGATTAAATAGGCACCTAATATTTTGCCTATAAAATGATGTGAGTTGATGAATGAAACTACACAATTTTCTTATCACGATTAGTTTGCAAACTCTCTCGCATCTATACAAACATTAGCATTTATCATACTTCGTAAAATACATATTAATCTAGCAATCTTATTATATAAATAGAGATTATTTACAACATAATAAACATTGTTGCACATGTGATTGCTCACATTTACGCTTCTTACAAACCAATAATCGCACCAACTCTAACTATAATTGCCTACCATAAGAACAAATGCCACCAAATACAAAATCTCTTGAAAAAAAAAAAAAAACACATAGGAGATTTGGGGCATACTTGAAAAAGCAATTTTTAAAACAATTAATAGGAAAAATAGAAAATCGTTAATAATTCATAGAAAATTAGCATCGACACAACATCTCAAATTCACAATTTTTCACCTTCAAGCTAAGAACACAATATATTCATTTGAAGCAAACTACACCAATCAAACCCAACTTCATTTGCAAGGGTTTAGTTCTCACCATTTTCGATTAAAACTAGCAACAAAACAACAACTCGCAACAAAGTTAAAATCAAAGTTAAAATCGGGCTTTTATCCCTCAAGCTAATATTGAGGCCTTACAAATGGCGGTGTCCCATTGGTCATCGGCGGAGACGGACACGAGGGCGGGGGTGAGAATTGCGACAGAGAAGAGAATGAGAGTAATGCGAGTACTGCGATTATTCGTTAAACCTTCTTTTTAATGTTGATTCTTTAAAATCTCCTTTTTTATGATTATCGACAATTATCAAAGCCTACTTCTTTGTATTATTATTCAAAAAAATGTTTATGCTCTAAACTTAAATAAATATATAGGTAATATATATAAAAATGAAAATGAATTGTTATTCAGTTTCAATTAGATATGATTTATTAATCAAATTCTTTTGAAGCGCTTAATCTTGTTCAAGGAAAGATTAAAGGTTAGTTTTATAGTATTTATTTAAGAATGCAATTTTATAGAGTTCTCAGTATTTAATGAAGGGATTTTGAAGTTTATTAAACAATAAAAATTATAGTTACAATTTATGGTAAACATATAGCACCTAAAATTTTATAATCAATAATGAAAGGGATTTTTTCACACAAATACTCACGGGATTGGATATCAATAACTAGAAAAACAAAGATTTCCTCATTAAAAATTCAACTCTTTAACTACCATGTTTTTACCCTCATAAAAATTTCACAAATCATGCTTTTAATGACGACTTTTTCATACCCTCAAAAAAATCAATATTTCTTCAAATCTTTCCAGGACAAGAGAAATACGAGAAGAAGAAGGGAATAAGCACCAAAGGAAAACCTAACGCATCCGAGTACTATTGTCTAGAATTTCAAGGAGGAGGAGCACCGAGCTCGATTTGCGTATTTACTCCACCGCAAAATGGTCTCGACAAGGTACTCCGATGATTATTGTCTAACTACTTTGTAGGGCTTATTGATGATTTCTAAATACTTTGAGGTGGATTGATTGGGACTATTTGTTGTTTGGTAATTGAAACGTATGAAATTCTTACACTTAAATTGTTGAGTTTGTTTGAATTAGTGAAAGAATGAAGAAATAATACGTTGGTGGGTATTTTTTGGTTGGGGAATGAAGATAGAAAGTTGACGATAGAACAATTTAATGAAATTTATCGAACATCGATTCATGGGGTGGAAAATAAAGATTGAGAGTTTATTATTCATCAATTTTAGAAAGAAATCACCGGTCGTCAGATACATCTTTGCAGGGGTTTCAAAAGCATCTAGTATTAGAAACCTCATATTTAGGTATGTTCAAAAGTCTTAGCAAAGATTGTGTTTGTCGGGGGATAGTAAAAGGACGGTAAGATTTGATGAATTGTTTGTCTTATGGTGTATGCCTTGTGGCTAGAATGTCGTACCTAATGCCGCCTTCATAGCAAGTCAATTTGAAAGAGTACGGATGCAAAGGAAGGGCGAGATATATATTGGAGGTTAGTTACCCCAATAGAGGAATATTTTTAGGTGGAACACACTCATTACGCATCCGCCGATGGAAGAAATATTAATTTGAAAGTGCTTCTCTCAATGACGATGATCAAATTTGATGGGAGGGACTATTAGCTAAAACATGGGGATCAAATGCAATTCAAGCTTCCCAACACCGAGAGAACCATGATCTCCAATGCACAAAATTGGTTAATGAGACATGATAATCTAGCATTGCGGGCATCTATAGAAGATGATGGGGAAGAACCACAAAGAGAAGAAGACAAACCAGAGTCATCATGTCGAGGAGGTAGAGTATATATCCCAAGGACTTGAAGAGAGGATAGAACGGTTGTAGTCCAATGTGAGAAAATTGTTAGATGAATCATACCAATTGGCGGCGAAAGTGGGAGAATATCAAGAGAAGAATAGAAGACGACTTGGAGAGTTTGAGCAAAGGCAAACACAAATGTTTGATATGATGTCAAGAATGGAATAGTGGCACATCCACCAGGGCCACTACCCTCCACCGCCACGTACCAATGAGTCGTAAGTAGTTATTGAGTTTTCTTAAATTAATTGATAGTCTCTTCGTATATTTTGTGGTATTGCACCGAACAAGTTTGAGGGGACTATTAATGAGTATTTGAAAAGAGCGATAACTATTGTTGCATGGCATTTAGGGCTTGTATGTAGAACATATAATTGTTGTATTGCATTACGACTCGGTTTTCTAATATTAGCATGTTTACTATTTTAGCACGTTTATTGCTTTCTTAGAAATATGAAAATGCTTGGAAGAAGAATATAGATTGCCATGATAAATGACTTTGTGACTTCATCTATGTGACGATTGATGAGTTAAAAATATTGTTTGTACATGGCATGAAATTTGAGAAAGGATATTGATCGCATAAATTGGTGATGATTGAGAAAATATGATGATGGATATAAAGATTTAAAGATATCTTATTATCTGTTAAGATTAGTTTATTATATTATTTTATTATCTTTTAAGAGTTTTCAATAGTTAGGAGTTTTATTGTTGTAGGACTTTAATCTTATAAATAGTTGTTTTGTTATTATTTTTAGGGAGGTTGATAACAATTTCATATCGTGCGCATCAAATTTTCAAGTTATCAAGAGGCGTGTTGAAAAATTATTTCTTGATGGTTGTGAGTTTGCCTCGTGATATTGTGCCCATCCGTTCACCCCATTGGAAACCTATTCCACGGACATTGATGCTTTATTCTCAAGTGATATTGAAGATGGTGGATATGATGGACCGCCAATTTTTGATGAGGAAGATGAAGATCTAATTCCAGGGACTCGGTTATGACAAACTTCGGAATTTAAAAAGCATGGTGACTATTATAGCGCACTAATTTTCGATAAGGAGGAATATGGTGGTTATGATGACCCACCGATTTTTTATAAAGAAATTGAGAATGTTGGTTCATTAATGGATCCTCCTCCGTATATCAAAGACTTTATTGATGCCTCACCCTTCCAAACCTATGAATTTCTCATACGGATAAAATATTAATCCTAAAGAGGAGATTATTGTCTTCTTGTAGAATTGACAAAATTTGAGGAGAAGTTTGTTAATGTCGGCATTGATGGAAAATATATTTTGAGGAGTCCGATATCAACCTGGAATTTTTTTATTCTTGATACAACTCAAATACTTGATGATATCCACCTTCTTTTTCTATCTCATCCTCCTCGCGCCCTATATGGTTTGACAATTCTTTTAATCAATATCTCCTTCCGATTCAAGGACGAATCATCTCGATCACGGAGAGAATAGTTGAAATAAAGTTTTAAAGATATCTTATTATCTATTAAAATTAGTTTATTAGGTTATTTTATTATCTTTAAGAGTTTTCAATAGTTAGGAGTTTTATTGTTGTAGGACTTTAATCCTATAAATATTTATTTTGTTATTATTTTTAGGGTGGTTGAATATTATTAAGTTTTGAGATTTATCTCTTTTTCAAGCTTATTTATATTATTAATGTATTTAAGATTACTTTGTGTACGTTCTTTGTTCTCGTTAAGCTTCCGCCTACATCATATGAGGTTTGACATCATATGAAAATAAACCTGTGAGCTTTTGAGCCTTGACTGTTAATTATGCATAGTCTTATTTTCTTATGTGTGATTGTCATTCGTGTATTGTGATTTCTAAAACTTGCTTTGGTTCTGTCTCAAGGTTACATAAAGCGTACAAAATTATGAAAATGATAAAGACCATGATTGATCTTAGCCCACTTAGCCAAAGAGCTTACCAAATAACACTTAGTTCCCTAGCTAACCAATTTGAGTATGTTGCCATATTACGAGCCCCAAATTGATATATCTAAAAATTGAGCTTGTAGAATCAAGTGAGTTGATGTATGATGAAATCAGAATGTGGAAGAATTTTGTAAGAGTTGGCTTTTATGAAATTGAAAACCAATGAAAAAAATTGTTTTGAAAAATGAGTGCTCATGGAAGAGTCGGAAAAAAGAGCCAAAAAATAGATTTACTCTATAATTGTGCTTGATATGTGTGAACTCGTAGAATTGATTTATAATATGATTTTGTGAGAGTTCGTTGTGGTGGAAAAAAAAGGGGGTCTATGGAGAATTGATATAGAAAGGGTGAATTGAGAAGCTCAAGTTGCTATTGAGTTCATTAAGTGGGGCTTCATATATGGAATTTGACTTAGACAATATCTTACGATTACGGATACTCAAGTTTGAATCACTTTACCCATTTTTTTTATCCTAGACAAAGAGCCGACATTATAACCGGATGAAAGGCTTACTTAGTAGCGGCGAGAGTAGATAAATTGCAAGTCTATGATAAATCACTTTCATCGAATTGGCGTGAGCGTTGACTATTATATCTAGACACTTTGAGAGCTTGAGATATATACTTATCTCGGTAAGGGATCGCGATGTCGAACACTTGAAATAGTATTAATTGACACTTTTTTAGCGACTAAGATGTTTTGAAAATGATTATAATTTAACAATTGTCCCCAAGTCGATCGATAAAATATTATTTAAGAGAAATTATTAATTAATCGAGTATTATATTAACGAGGTTCTATTGTACTTTAAAGATAATTTTGCTATTAGCGCCTATACTTGATATTTTAACGACTTTATCAAATACCTCACAATTGTAACTTTAGGGGTATTTACAATAATTGTTAAATAACCCCATATCACCTTACCATTATTTTTACCATTTAAAAAGATATATATAAGTAATTATTTTTTATTCAAATTATATCCACAAAATACATTGGAAAACACACTCAAATATATTTTCACTTCTATCTTGTACTCTTCTTCATAAATAATATCAAACAATACACAACCCAACATAATTTTATTTCAAATCCCATCTTCATTTCTATAATTTATAGATCTAACTAAACATATTTTAATTTATATATGAAAATAAATTGATTTTAATAATCTATTTTTGAATACTAAAAAATGAAAATTAGAATTGGAAATATATGAAGACAATCTTGTATGAATGTATTTTCTCAAGTCCAATTTCCAAATATCAATATTGGAAAATGAAATTTCATACTTTAATAATTTTAATGTGAGAATTGAGAATATGCTTGTTTGTTGCCTGGATCTTTGTCATCTACATATTTGAAATTGAAAATATATTTTGTTATGGTTTTTTAATTATAATTTTTATATAAACTTGCTTGATTGTAGAGAAAAGTTGTTTGATTATGATTTTTGATGTGTGTGTTTACATAGATGTGTGTGACTTTGGTGAAACATTATTTGATGTATTTCCAAAAGAATATTTCCATAAAAACTGAAAACTAAAAATGATTTAATTTTCATTGAGAACTCTTCTAAATAAACATAAACCAATTTTTAGAATAGTTAAAAAATTAAAAATGGATTTTAAAAACACAATCATACATAGGGGTGATAATCTCTCGACAGACACCATAACCCAACACGGTTCTTGAGAGAAACCCGAACTCGAACACAACTGGCGACGAATGTGACATGATGTTACCAATTAAATAAGGAACAGTTCGATTATTGGCCTTTTTTAAGTAGTGGCGCTTGTTTTAAGGGCATTCAGATATTTTCATCCAATATGCCAGGGATAATATTGTAATTTTATTATTAATATTTGGTAACAAAAATCTTACATTATCTAGCTCCCGTGATTTTTGGGTCGATTATTTTTCAAAATTGTGACGGATGTCCTTTCGCTTTCTTCTCAATCAAACTCACGTCTCTTTCTCTTTCTCTCGCAACTTGCGAAAGCTTCTCCTATTTATCTAGGGTTTGGTTTGACTGTGTTCATCCCGGCGTTTTTCTCGACCAATTTAAGGTATGTTTTCATTTTTTGTTCGTGTTGTTGGCTTCGGTGTTTTTTTCGATGAGATTGTTTGGCTTATCGTGAGTTATTTTATATGTATATCTAGGGTTGCGATTTTTGGTTGTTCGTTTTGTAACTGTGTTCATATGTCCTTTTTCTTTGTTTTGTAATTTCCTATTTTTCATCTTACTTGTTCTTTCTATTTCTCGTTTTTTTTTCGCATTTATCTCCAATGTCGAATGAATTTTTTTATGTGTGTCATCTAGACCTTTGTATTTGGGATTTTTGGTATAGGTTTATGCGTAGATTTCGTCAGTTATGTTTTTTAGGGTCCATATGATAATGCATTTTTAGAGTATATATTTTGCATATTTAGGGTTGATATTTTGCATATAATGCAAATCGGTTGTTATATTTAGGGCATATTGTATATGAAGATGTATATTTATTTGACGATGTATATTTAGATTACAAATTTTGCATACTTAGAGTATAGTTTTTGCATATAAAAGTCATTTGTGGGTTTTTGGTGTTGATAGTCTAATTTACATTTTTTTAGTTCTCCAAATATGCATGCATAGTTAGTTATGTAATAATGCATACTTAGTTATGTTTTAGTGTGTACTTAGTGTACATATTTTGCATATTATATTATTGTATATAAGACTTGGTTCAATATTTTGCGGGTTTGTTTTTACAAGTCTGATTAATTAAATGGCCAGAATTAAGGGCAAAATGCAGGCTGAGGGTGAGGGTGGTGATGGGAGGGGGAAAAGGGTGAAAGGGTCCGGTGGGGCTGGAGGGGTTCCATCTAAGAGTTCATATCCAACAGTATCCAGTAGGTCGAACCCCATGGTACTAGTCAAAGCACTAAAGTCACTTACTAATCCACAGAGGGATGCGGTTGTGGACATGGGATTTGGCAGTATGCTCTCACTGTCTATTGTTGATTTCCCATCTCAGCTTACTTTCTTGTTAGTGGAAAATTTTAATCCAATCATGTGTGAGTTGATATTGGACAGTATTAGACATATTCATATTGATCCGGCCGATGTTGAGAGGGTGTTGGGGTTTCCTAATGGTTAGGATATCCTTGAGAAGAAGAAAAGTCGAAGAGTTAAGATTTATATGACGAATGGCCGAGTTTGTTTGAGAGGACTAATTACAAAATTACAGCTACGCAGGTGGCTAGTAAAATGTTGAGTTGTGTGGACAGGGGTGACTGGTTTAGGAGGTATTTCTTGCTGTTGGTCGACAGTTTTGTAATTGGGAACTTGCAATGTGGATATGTGAATCCACTTATTCTGAAAAGTCTGGTAGATGTTAGGAATGTTAGGAATTTAGGTTGGTGTGATTACACTGTGAAGACTTTGGTTGAAAGAAGAGAAGAAATGGTTGGTCGCCGACTAATAATTCGAATTCAATGTCCTATTATTTTTTTTTTTTTTTCACTGAAATTTGTTTCCCTTTAAAATTGCATACTTTTTTACATTTGTATGTAGTAAGTTATTTTAACTTAGTTTATGTTACTTAATAGGTACTTTATGTTGATAGATTGGTGTGTTTGACAAGGAGTATTCCAAGGACGCGTCCCAGATTATTGGCTTGGAGTAGAGATAAAATAAAAGAAAGAAGCAATGAAGAGATTGAACTTGGGGGATATGGACAGGGATTTGTTGACCCACCATTCGATGGGGAAGTAGTGTTGGAGTCGCATACGAATTTGTTGGGGGCTGGGAAGGAGAAAGAAATAAAAGGTCATGGAGTTTAGGTAAATGCCCTGCACCGGTGTGCGATTATGTTAATATTTTGTTGTGTTTTTTATTGTTATGTATTCATGTTTATTTTAGTTATATATTATGTATATTT
Organism: Rehmannia glutinosa; assembly: GCA_016081115.2. Taxonomy (NCBI): domain Eukaryota; kingdom Viridiplantae; phylum Streptophyta; class Magnoliopsida; order Lamiales; family Orobanchaceae; genus Rehmannia; species Rehmannia glutinosa. Next base: position 585,393 of record JABTTQ020002479.1, on the reverse strand, counting down.
AGTATTATAATTTTGCATAGTTATTTTATAAGTGTTGTATATATTATCTTTTACTATAATGTATTGTAGTCTATTTTGCATATATTCATAAATTATGCATAGTTTCGTATCATATTATGTATATTTAGTATACATATACTTGATCGAATACATATGTTTTTTTGGTGTGCGGGAATTACTTCTAAATTGCTATCCAAATTGACTTGTCTTTCTTCCGATGTTATGGAGATTATATCATTGCTCCACAAAGGTGCTCAAAAGAGTTGGCTAGGGATGCAAAATTTGGCAAAATTGGGGATGTTGCCAGGGGCTTGATATGCTCACTGCATTACCAACCTGTTCGGTGATCGATGATAGATTGGAAAGGAGTGAGAGTCGCAAAATGAAGCATTTTGAAGCAAGCCGAGAACATTGCGGCGATTGCGGCGATTGAAAATGCCATTTTGAAAAGAGACGAATTCAAGAGATGGTGTGATGACTCACCAATTTTCAGATCTTGGATCGACTCAAGACACAAAATCGCTTAATCGGATGACATTATTGACACATCACGGCATTACGAGAAGAGTGTCAATGAGGTGGGAAGTGTACGAGACGGTGGTTTGGCAAGTATAGAGCAAAGTGTGAGATTGAGTCGCTTGGGGTAATTATTTTTTTTTTTTATTTTTAGTATTCAAGTGTATTATATTTTAAAATATTCCCTTTTTTTGTTTGTAGGTTCAAGAATCTCGGGTTGGTGTTTGGTGTCTTCTTTTTTATGTTTTCATGTTTATATTACTTTTATATTATGTATATTTAGTTTTTGTTTTATGTATATTTTAGTTTCCCTTTTTTGCTTATTTGTTTTATAGGTTCAAGAAACAGAGGTTGGTCGTTCCGGGGGGATGAGGGGCAAGATGCTTCTGTTAATGAAAAATCCAAGCTTGTATGTATATTTAGTTTCATTTTTTGCTTATTTGTTTTATCTTTGAAGTGAATTAACTTTTATATTATGATAGTTAGTTTTCATTTTATGTATATTTAGCTTCCCTTTTTTGCTTATTTGTTTTGTAGGTTCAAGAATCAGAGGCTGGTGGTTCTGGGAGGATGAGGGGAAAGATGCTCATGTTAATGAAAAATCCAAGCTTGTATGTATATTTAGTTTCACTTTTTGCTTAATTGTTTTATCATTGAAGTGAATTAACTTTTTAATTATTCCCATTTTGTTTGTAGGTTGAAGAAATAGAGGTTGGTGGTGTACGGCCCGGTGGTTCGGGGGGGATTGAGGGGCAAGAGGCTCCTGTTCTTGAAAAATCCAAGGTTGTATGCATATTTAGTTTCACTTTTTTTTCTTAATTTTATCATTAAATAAAATAATATTTATAATTATGCCGATTTTGTTTGTAGGTCCAAGAAACATAGGTTGGTGGTGTACGGACTGGCGGTTTTGGGGGGGTTGAGGGGCAAGATGCTAATGCTCATGAAGAATCTAAGCTGGATTGGTGGAAGAAGGTTGGTACCCGAAAAGCGGCTAGGAAGACGAAGAAGACAGAGGCATTGTCTTCGCTTTTTGTGGCTAGGCAGATTGATGTTGCCTCAAAGTCGAACCAAACAGAGAACATGATTGCGAATTGGTTGTTTGAAAATTTAGGGATGGACAAGTAAGAATTCAGTTTGATACAACATATTAAGTTTTGAGAGTTTTTATTTTTATTATTTACATTGTAGTTTTTTTATATGTAGGGATGACATTATTTTCAGTGTCGGGGATAAAATGTTCACAAGGGAAGATATGGAGATTATGCGTCCGGGAGGGTATATCAGTGTGTCAATTGTGGATGTTTGGTCATGGATGATGAATTTGAAGGAGAGCTTGGAGAGTACCACTTCGTCAAATAGATTCTTTGCTTCTTGTTTTATGACTGTATATTTTTTATATTTGTATTATCTCCTTTCAGTTTTCATTTTCCTGTTGGTTTTTTATGTTATTAATGTTGTGCTTTTGGTATTTTATTCTTGTATTGGTTTTAGTTTTATTCCATTGTCAATCCAAGAGATGACACAAACGAGAAGTCTGCGTTTGATATGTTTGCGTAAAGCTTTAATACAGAGTTTGGTGAGCGAGCTCTTGAAAATTGAACAAGGCTGACATTGTAAGTAATGTTAACTTTACTGTTTCCTTTTTGTTGATTCTTATTTTTTCATTCTTAGTTTGGTGAGCGAGCTCTTGAAAATTGAACAAAACTGACATTGTAAGTAGTGTTAACTTTACTGCTTCCTTTTTGTTGATTCTTATTTTTTCATTCTTAGTTTTTAATTTATTTTCCATTTCAGTTTTTTTTCTCGATTTGTAAGAGCAGGCACATATTTTTGGTGACATTTGATGTTAAGAGGAAGAATTGCCATATCATCGACAACTCTTCTGTTGGTGGAAGTAGCCGTGATAAGTATGGAGATTTGCCGCTAAGTTGGTGAGTTCTATTTTGGTTTTCAAACACATATATATGTTGCATATTTATGATTGTTAAAATGCATGTTTATTTACTATAATTTGTATATTGAAGATTAAAAGTCTGAAAAATTAGTGTATTTTTATATATTTGTTGGATGCTAAAATAATTGTTTAATGTTGCATATTTAAGTGTACAATTGTACATAGTTAGTTAAAATATTGCGATTCTTTGTAATTTTATAGTCTACTAATTTTAATTTTTATCATTCTTCAAGGTATATGTGTAGGCCCGTGTTTTGGATTACTTGGAAGGTAGAGGATGCGCGCAAATGGCAGTTGATTTTTGGAAATTTGACCCGCTCAGAATTTGCATGTCTTGGAGAGACTCTACAAATAAAGTTGATTGTGATATTTATGCTGTGAGGCATATGGAAAGCTATATGGGCGGCACTCGGGGATGGGATTGCGACTTGAAGCGAACAATCCTTTGCAATTGGCAAACATGCGCTTGAAGTATTCAAAGCAGAATAATCCTTCATGACGAAATGAGCGAGAATGATAGGGCTATGGAAGAAGCCAAAAAGTTTTGGAATGGGAACAAAAATTGTAGTGTTGTTTGTTGGATATTTTGTATATTTTGGTTATTATCTTGGGTGGGTTGTTATTGGAGTCATGAATACTTTGTTTTTTAGGAATATATGTATATGTTTTGTGGATGTTATTTTAAATTCTAGATATGAAGGGAACATGACATGTATTGTTTGTTTTAATTAATATAATTTTACATTTTTATGTATACTTAACCAAATGGTGTTCGCCTACAATAATATTATATTTGTAGTAATATAATTTTGCATATTTATGCGAAGAAGAATTATTTATATTTACATATTATACGTTTATTGGTCCGATGTTGCATATGAAGCAAAAAAATGATGTATAGTTAGAATCATGTAATGTATTTTCAGTTTGTAGATGTTGCATATTTATGCGAAAGATTATGTATATGATACATAATATGCCTTTTAATGGTACAGATGTTGCATATGAAGCAAAAATGATGTATAGTTAGCATCATATAATGTATATATAGTCTAAATGTTGCACATATTACATATATATTTTGCATTTGATATATATTGAGAGATGCATACATAATATCATATTATGTATAGTTAATATAAATATTTTGCAAATTTCTTGAATAAAGACAATTGTAATTCGACGGGAATTGAAATCAAAGAACAAATATATATTGTTCTCAAGGTTTAACTATTTTAGGAGGCCCTAGTGCGGGTTGTGCATGTCCTGTTTGTTATGTGTTCCAATCTCACCACATGTCCCACATTTTGTTTTTAGTTTTTGTGCTTGCTTTGATGGCTTTCTCTCTTTGGCTTTGGATTCGACTTTTAGACGAACCCACTCCCTTTGTTCTTGGCTTGCTTTGGTGGTAATAGGAAATGTCCAATTGTGAAGTTGAGCGCATGAGGTTTCCATTATTGAGTGCTTGTCTTTGCTACTCTGAAGTTTCACATTGTTCCTCTAATAGATTAGCTTTTCATTCGCTCACGAGACGTGATAAATTTGACAATTTTTCAATCTTTCCTTGTGCAAGACCAATGCAAATGTGAAAATCGACCAGAGAGTGTTCGATGTTATTCTGATCGATTCCTCCCGTAAATTGGTACATGTGTCCATTTTTGTATGTGGAATGAACAAGGTTGCTTTCATCCAACGTGGAGCTAAATATTTAGTAGGAATTTCCTTGTAATCCTTGAGTATTATAAATGTATGCCGATGTAGTAGTCGCATTTGCTCAAACAACTTGCAACTCGCATTTTGTAGATCCATCCATCTTGTATTTTGTCACTTGAACACCCAATTTGATTGATCTTTTATTTTGTACAAGCTTTCGTGTGTATTGTTATTGATTTGTATAACGAGCAATTGTAACACGCTTCTTCAATTTCCTTGCTCACTTCATAAAGTACGGTATGCTTGTACACTAAAGATGCATGCTTTTCAATGTCCAAGGGTGTTTGGCACTCTGAAGGGAGGTTTGACACGATCGTTCAACTTATCACTTGTGGCATTGGGATTCCATTGCGCTCTCGAAATGCATTACAAATTCAACCAAGTTTGATTGAGGATTTTGAAGAAGAAAGAAAGGTCTTGAGAGAAAGAAGACAAGAAAAGAAAAAAAGGCAATGTTGGGCATGCAGATCACTGAGATGACCAAGTCAAGAGAGACAATGATTCAAGCAATGAAGGCGACTACTCAAGTGACTCAAGAAGAAGCCCGATCTGTTTGATGGCCAAGGAACAAGATCAACCCGACCAAGAAGATGAGGCGCTCTAACTCATCGAACTCGCATTCTAGTGATAGATGACACACACACTTCATCACCCACTAATCTTTATGATTCATTAGGCAAAATGATGAAAGATTTTGAACACATTAAATCCTCACACACACTACTAAATGAGGAAAACAGACCTGAAGAGCCAAAACTCACAAATCGATGAGTACATGCCGAGTACTCTGGTCAAATAGTCATGAGAATAAAAGTTTAAAGGCTAAAAATGCCAAGCTAATAGCAGAAATAGCCGCCATAGAAAAGAGGAGAATGACCTCAAAATGTTATTGCCTTATTCACTAAGGCATCTAAATCTTATTATGAGTCAAAGAGAATGTGGAGACAAGACAGCTTAGGATTTAATTCCTCGTGCTATGTCAAACTTCAAAAGTAATTTTGGAAAAAGGATCTTCAAGCAATGAAGAGTCTAAAAATCCAAAACTCCAAATGGTGCACACACATTCACTCCAAATAAAATTACCAAACCAGCTATTTGTGCTTTCCGATCTTCATGTAGTTTTTAGAAGTCCACTCATGGGCACGTCTCTAAAATATGTGGGGATCCTCTCCTTATCTCATACATAATTGTGAACCATGGATATGAAGTTAGATTGAAATCATCCATAATTTCATGCCATTGTTTCTCAAATTAACATGTTATAATGCGGTTATCTCACATGATTAAATAAGCCAATTGATGAAATTTTTATCTTTGAATAGGCGGTGACCGATTTGCCTTATTGAAGAATGATTGTATTGCATTCTTCATGGCGGATCTTGGTATGTTACTATATAGTATGGTTTTGACCCACAACCTCTAAGAATCGATTGAACAACCATGTATACGACTCTTCGTCCTCCTTCAAAATAAGGCCACCAAAATGTTACACACCTTCGATGGTTATCTACTTATTTTATACTTGGGAACAATGTTATTGTTAGTATACATATCTACATAACTATATAGCCGAAATTAAGATTATAAATATACAAACTCAAAAGTTTCTTGATGGGCATTATGAATTAGAAATTTAAAAGGAATATATGCATTATTTATAAGGAATACATACATTATTTATAAGGAATATATGCAATTTAGTATATGTAAAAACACGATTTTATTAGATAAGTATTATTTTTTTGTTTTTTTTTAATGAAAATAGAATGACACAAGTTTTTCAACTTTGTTATACACAATATGATAATTAATTATGCATTATTGTACTGATATATATATATATATGCAAGACATAAATTATTGATTTCAAATCAAATACATTACTTGTTGGTATTGTATGTAGCATCAAAGGATATTACATCACCGAACGTGGCATAGTTCATTATAGATGTTTGGTCCGCCCTAAAGAGTCGTGTCATTTATTCATCTTCGTCAACATCATAATCGAATATCATCATTTGATTTGCTTTTTTGCCTTAGAATTTGTCTATCACCAATTGTGCGTCCGCACCACATATGTATGCTTTCAAATCTCGTTTGAAATTTTTAAAATCAATCTTGATCTCAACTTGTGAAAAACCGCCTAAGTATACAATATCATCCTTAGATTTTAACATGCATCCGCTTCCATTGATTTGTTTATATACGATGGAAATTACGTTGTGTACACGAAAATTAAATTGATTATTATTATCTCGAGAACAGTTCATCTTGGATAATTACTCTAAGTATACAATATATTGATTCTAAATATGCAAAAATATTGTGGTAACTATGCTCCGATTAACATTACTATGCCGTATAAAATTTTGATTGTTCATTAGTGTAAGCATTTGATCCAAACATTTAGTAATAATTATTGGTAAGTGATTACCTTCATTCGAATGGACTATGGAGTGGAATTCTGATTTTGTGACATAGTTTTGATCTTTTTGAAATATATGACGATTCCGCCTATCGTGTTGTTTGATGGATTGTTCTTCGATATCCACGCGATTCAATTTCTGATGTTTTTGCTGGTATAAATGAAGATTTGAACCAATGTTGAATTGGTTCTCTAGTTATGCATGTTTTGTTAGATAAATGTTTTTATCATGATTTTGATGATTTTGTTTAAGCGTGTTTTTACACCAAACCAATGTTTCTAAATGTTGTCCAAATACTCTCGATCGATCTAAATATTTTTACTAATTTTTCTGAGTATTTCTTGAAGTTTATTTTTGACAAAAATTGGACAATACTTCTACCTCGTGTTCAACCTGTTTGTATAGGGCAACCCATATCGAAGTTGTATTTTGAAACAAAAACGGATGAAGCATATTTTTTCACCGAGGTCGACACGAGGTCAACCGGTGTGGTGGACCGGTCGACCTCAGGTCGATCGGTGTCTGGATGTGTCTGCTTCTCTCTGTATTGGAAAAGTAAGAGGCAGATCGGTCCAACACAGGGTGGTCGACCGGTCGAACCCTATGTGGACCGGTCGCCACTATGTATTTTCTCGTGTAATTTTGTTCAACGTCTATTTCTATTTGATCGGTCGCTATACCGTTTTGACAAAAACTTCTAGCCGTTGAGGAAGCTTTGGAGCAACAAGACACCAAATTCATACTACAACACAACAAGAGGAGCTATCATGATCAAACCTCTCCTATAAATAGAGGAAGCTTTGGAGCAACAAGACACCAAATTCATACTACAACACAACAAGATACATTCAAGCAAACACTTTGTTCTTATATTTCAACATTCTTGTTGTAATAGCCTAAGGTCTTTCACTTTCACATCTTGAGGTCTAGGCTTAATTCTTCATTACACTTGCACTCAAATATTGTATTCTTCATTATTGAGTTGTAATCTTGAATTTGTGTTCGTCATTCAACACAAGATATCCTTGTGAGTGTATTTGTGGTAAGAGCATACTTGGGTGATCTTAGGTGTTAGGTGTTAGAAGATTGTGGTATCTTCTTATTAAAGAGTTTGGTGCTCTTTGAGGTGTTGAAGAATTTGGTGTTCTTCAAGGTGGAAGATTGTGGTAATCTTCACAAGGTGTCGTAGAAGATTGTGGTAATCTTCAAAGAAGATTGTGGTAATCTCCAAAGAGGTGTTGTAAGGTTATGTTGTCATAATTGTGGTAATTATTAATAAATTCTTTTTCTTTTCGAAATCCATCCCTGGAGATACTTGGGGTGGTAGAGGATTAGGCCCTTTGGGTTGAACTCTATAAATCAACGCGTGTTATTTACTTCCCGCACTTCTATTCTTGTCTTTGATTTATTACATTCAAAAAGAGGGCATAATCGAGAAAATGGGCATAATCTATTCACCCCCTCTAGATTATCGTAGCCACTGGATTTACAAGTGGTATCGAGCCAAACGCTTTGGCAATCTCACACACTCTTCGACTCCAAAAATTATGTATTTTGGAAAGAAAGAATGGAATGCTATTTACAAAGTTGCGGGTTCGATATTTGGAACATGGTTATAAATGGAGAATCCAGCCCGATGAAAGACGGAACCGACACTCCAAAGTCCTCAAGGAGCTCAATGATGAAGAAAAGGAAATTCTCCTTAAATGATAAAGCTCTAAATATTCTTCATTATTCACTTACCTCTACGGAATACGGTCATATTCGATGAATACAATTGGCACATCAAGTATGGGAAAAATTAGAAGCTATCTATGAAGTATATGCAAATGAAAGGAGCTATTCAAAAGCATCTACTTCTCAATCGGATACAACTTCAAATCCAACAACATGGGATGAGCTTCTTGCAACATCCGACGATGATGAACCCGAGCAATGTTTAATGGGCATCAACGAAGACAATGAGGTACGCTCTAACTCTTCTATTTCTTTTAGTAATGAAATTCATGATGATTATAATGATTTGCAAAATGATTTTGATGAGCTTCAAAATTAATTTCAAAGCTTGCTCTTTAAATACAAAAATTTGAAAAAGGAATTCAACACTTTGAAAAATGATAAGGATAGTTTATTTATTTCATATGAATCACTTTCTTATGCTCACACTACCACACTTGATAAGGTTAGAAACCTTGAAAAGGAAAATAGTACTCTTGTTGAGGATATTGATTGCATGAAAAAGGATTTATTAAAATTCAATTTGAGTACCGATAAGATTCTTGATGTTCATCGTTGTGATCATGTGAAACTAGAACTTGGTTATAAGCCTAATATTATCAATGATATAAAAAAGAACCAAGTCACTAAGCATGTTGGTCATTATACTTCTAAAATTGTTACATGCTTCTATTGTGATAAGAAGGGTCATACGGCAAATGTTTGTCGGGCTAAAAATAGCTCTAATTATTATTGGAGACCTAAAAGTCTCAAAGCTAATCCCAAGGACCCAAACACTTGAGGGTACCACAAAACAATGTCATATTAGGTACTCGATGGAATAATAATCAAAGAAAAGTCATACCACCAAGAAGACATCAAATGGCCATACCATTTGATCAAAAGAGAAGACATCATCACAATGAATTTCCAAGAGGAAATATTATCAAAAACGGAAGGACACAAATCTTGGGAATGGAGAGGAGAAGCCATCATCAACAAAATGATTTTCCAAGAGAAAGGCATCATCAACAATGGGAAAGACACAACCCGTGGAAATGGCGAAATTGGTAAACCGTGTCTCCTTATTTAAATACGCATAATGTGTTATTATTATGTATGCTTGTATTCGTGCTTTAATTGTCATAATGATTTTTCAAATATTTTTGTAAAAATTAGAGGTCTTCACTAAATACTCTTATTTTCAAAAATCTTTTGAAAAGGAGACCTTGTATAATGTTTTTCTAGACTCTTGTGTATTTACAAAGACTTATGTGTTTTATCATCTCTTATGAATTTTTATAGCATAGTATACTTGTGACATCTCTTATTACTTTAGCCTACATTTTTATCATTATGTTTTGTGCAGGATTTCTTTTAAGAATTGTGTAGGATATATATCTTCATCAATGGTTATCTACTCATAATTTGTCAAGAGAGTCATAAATTATCGAGGTACATTTACTTGTGTTATTCTTACTCTCATTCGATATTCTTCATGATGCCTATGTGCTCGTTTCTCAAACTTATTCATAGAATCTCATATAAATGTCATTAAAAGAATTCTTCAAGTTTTGAAAGGCACTATTCGATAAGGCTTGTTTTATCCGAGACTTGTAAAGGACTATATTTTGTTTTGATAAAAACTTCGATTTTTATCCTCCTCTTAAATTATGCATTTTGTTGCACATATTCATGTCTTTATTCTTGTTTGTTTTGTCAAAGTTCTTTTTTCAAAATACTTCTTATAATTGAGGTCTCAACTATATGCTCTCGGATTTTCAAATTTCAAAAGAGACCTTATATAGCTTCCTATAAGCATATTTGAACTTACATGTTTTATTAAGCTCTTGATGATTTTTTAAGCATAGTATGTGTTACTTGTTATAATATTTATATTATTCGATATTACTATGCTCTTGTGCAAGATATCTTGTTAAGATTTTGCAGGAATTTTTTTGGTATTATGGAACAAGCTTGATGACCAAGGCAATATTGTTCGAAACAAGGCAAGGTTAGTAGCTCAAGGGTATTGTCAAGAAGAAGGTATTGATTATGATGAAACATTTGCACCGTTACGTTTTGAAGCTATTCGTATTTTACTTGCCTACTTTTGTTTTAAAAATTTTAAGCTTTACCAAATGGATGTTAAATCCGCCTTTTTAAATTTTATTCAAGAAGAAGTCTATGTAAAACAACCTCCCGGGTTTGAAAAAATTTTCGTGCCAAATGATGTCTATAAACTTAAAAAGGCCTTATATGGTTTAAAACAAGCACCCCGTGCATGGTATGATAGACTTAGCTTTTTTCTTTTGCAAAATGGTTTTACAAGAGGTAAAGTTGATACTACTCTCTTTGTTTTTGAAAAGGAAAGATTGCTTATTAGTGCAAATTTATGTTGATGATATTATTTTTGGTGCTACTAATGAATCCTTGTGCGAGATATTTTCTAAGTTAATGCAAGGTGAATTTGAGATGAGCTTGATGGGGGAGCTAAACTTCTTCCTTGACTTCAAATTAAGCAATGCCAAGAATGTATTTATATTTCATAATCAAAGTATACAAAAGAACTTTTGAAGAAATTCGGCATTGAAGAAGGAAGGACCGTCACTACTCCTATGGCAACCAACATCAAGTTAGATAAAGATGCTAAAGGCATATTGGTTGACAAACAAATTCGAGGTATGTTTATCTACTTTTATTATTCCCATAGACTCGACATTTTTTATGCCTTATGTCTATATGTTCGACTTCAAAAACAATCCCAATGAATCTCATTAAAGTGTCATTAAAAGAAATTTTCAAATATTTGAAAGGCACTTTTCTTATGGCTTGTTTATCCACGTTTTAAAACGTTCATATTTTTCGGGATAACAAGTCCTGATAATAATTTCTCAAAATACGGTTCATCATAATCGAACTAAACATATTGAGATTCTATATTTTTTTCTAAGGGATTGTGTTTCTTAAAAAAAATTGAGATGTGTTTAATTGCCTCAAGGATAACTCGCGGACATTTATTTTTAACATTAACTTTGCCGAGTCTTTTATCTCATTTCGAGCTTGTTTAGGCATAATGTATATTGAATGAGGTCTATGTTTGTATTTCGTGCGTTTTTAAAACTTAGGGGTGAAAAATCGGATTTCTTGTATCAAAATTTGGACAGAACCAAGAAAAAAGAGCTCCAGGGACCAGATTTAGGGAGGGGACCGGTCGAACCACACTGGACTAAATAATTTCAGATAAAATGTGTTTTGTCCAATACTTAGCCATTTTGTGCTCTACTTCTTCAAACTCGAACCCCTTTGCAAAATTTCACACACAATTCACTCAAAATAATTTATTTCTTGTAAATTATATATTTTTTAGTTTATACTATTGGTATATCATCATTGATACCCGATTTTTGGTAAGTTTAATTCCTTCTTTATCTCAATTGGGTTGAACCCTTGAGAATGTGCTTCATTTTTTGATATTTTGTTGGAATTCCTATATACTTGTGTTGGGTATGATTATTGTTATTGGATGATATTTATAGAATTGCATTTGGTGATGAAAATTTTGGGCATGATTGCTTTTACAAGCATTATATACATCTTCGATTTTATTCTACGCACACCAAGTGCTCGATGATATGCTTCAATGAAAATTTCATCGTCTACATGATTCTCTCGATTTCAAAAGTCTTATATATTTATAGAGATCATGTTTTGCCAATCAAATGAGCTTTCACAAATCATATTATCGACTTTTCCCTTTGTTTTTGGAATTTTAAGCTTAGTGATCAATAGCTCGATAAATCGATAATATTGTGCACTTTGATATGAATGAATGATGTTTTTATCGTGCTAATATTCTTTTTGATGATTCCAAAGGAAGAAACAGAAATAAGCTCTTTAGCTCAAATAAGTTCGCGAAAGAAGCTATAAGTTGTGGCTAGTAAAAGCCAAAAGTCATGAATAAAATCTAGTCCATTAGATGTATCATGGACTTGTCATACTTGATTAATGGTTGGTTTTTTTACAGGGGAGCTTCTAAGCTCATGATATTCAAGTTTCTATTGTAAAAGCCGAGCTTTCGGCTTTTATTTAATTGCTTCTATATTTATCTTGATGTGCTTGTTGATAGGGGAGCTTTTTGCAAAATGTTTTTGAAAATCTTTACTCCCATCCTTGTGGCTATTTTGTTTGAAAATTTTTGCATCAAACGGCTAGTTATTTTTGATCGGAAAATTTGTTTTGTTTTCAAAATCGACCTCTTAAAATTATTTTGGTTTGTAATCATCAAAAAGGGGGAGTTTGTTAGATAAATATTTTTTTCATGATTTTGATGATTTTGTTTAACTGTGTTTTTACACCAAAGCAATGTTTCTAAATGTTGTCCAAATACTCCCGATCGATCTAAAATATTTTTACTAATTTTTCGGAGTATTTCTTGAAGTTTATTTTTGAAAAAAATTGGACAACAGTTCTGTCTCGTGTTCAACTGGTCACCCTATAGGGCAACCCATATCCGAAGTTGTGTTTTGAAATAGAAATTGAGAGGAAGCATCTTTTCACTAAGGTTGACCTGTCCGGATGTGTCTTCTCTCTCGTATTTGAAAAGTAAGAGGTGGACCGGTCCAACATAGGGTCGACCGGTCGAACCCTATGTGGACCGGCCGCCCTACGCATATTTTGTGTAATTTTGTTCAACGTCTATTTCTATTCGACCGTCGCTATACCGTTTTTAACAAAGAAACTTCTAGTCGTTGATTGCAGACAAATTTTCCTTAATTTTTGGGATTGATTTCTAGATATAATTCTAATTTTAATTGTATTTTTCTCAGTAGATTTTCAATCCCCAATAGAGTCTATCCTTGATCAAACCTCTCCTATAAATAGAGGAAGCTTTGGAGCAACAAGACAACAATTCATACTACAACACAACAAGATACATTCAAGCAAACACTTTGTTCTTATATTTCAACATTCTTGTTGTAATAGCCTAAGGTCTTTCACTTTCACATCTTGAGGTCTAGGCTTAATTCTTGATTACGCTTGCACTCAAATATTGTATTCTTTATTATCGAGTTGTAATCTTGAATTTGTGTTCGTCATTTAACACAAGATATCCTTATGAGTGTTCTTGTGGTAAGAGCACACTTGGGTAATCTTAGGTGTTAGGTGTTAGAAGATTGTGGTAATCTTCTTATTGAAGAGTTTGGTGCTCTTTGAGGTGTTGAAGAATTTGGTGTTCTTCAAGGTGGAAGATTGTGGTAATCTTCACAAGGTGTCGTAGAAGATTGTGGTAATCTTCAAGGAGATTGTGGTAATCTCCAAAGAGGTGTTGTAAGGTGATGTTGTAATAATTGTGGTAATTATTAATAATTTTTTTTTCTTTTCGAAATCCTTCTCGGAGATACTGGGGTGGTAGAGGGTTAGGCCCTAGGTGGGTTGAACCTCTATAAATCAACGTGTGTTGTTTACTTCCCGCACTTCCATTCTTGTCTTTGATTATTACATTCGAAAAAGAGGGCATAATCGAGAAAATTGGCATAATCTATTCACCCCCCTCTAGATTATCGTAGCCACTTGGACTTACAGGTTTCTGGCGTGAAGGGAGGGAGAAAGAGGTGGTGATCGCGTGACTATAGGATATGGATCAAAAAACAGATTTCATCCCTCAAAATTAGCATTAATTAGCTGGCAGTTATTTTGGTCTACTTATCCGATTCTCCGATTATATCCCTAGATGGTTTTTCTCCTATTTTTTAATGCTACAAAATTTCCTAGATCTTAGCCTTCCATTATTTTTTTGGATGGTATAGATGTGTCCTTACGGTCTCACCTAAAACTATGGTCTCACAGGATCCTCTCCCTATTTATATATATATATATATATATATATATATAGGATTTGGTTCAAATGGGACACCCATCCTTATATGAGACAATGGGGATTTATTATGACCATTGGATTTATTTTTTGGATGATCCATATTTATTCATTTATTTTATGCAAGTAGTTAATCGATTTTTAGTGGGGTCAAAATGTAAATTATCATATTTTTGGATAATTAATTAAGGGCAAAGTTGTTATTACATATGAGTGTGAAAAGGTAAGTTATGATTTACCATATTTTTGGTTCTCGCGATTGTAGGGGAGTTATTTTCAGTCAAAATATACTTCTTTTCGTGTTCTGATTTTCGTATTGTTTAGGACAAGAGTTGGACGATTCCATATGTATATTTATGTTATGAAGATTGTATACATAGACCATAATTGGTTTATATATAGTTATGTGTGGATTTTAGAATATGGTGTGTAGATTCAAGGTTTTATTCTAACACAATCCCACCGCATTTTTAGCGCAATTTAAGTGTATAGATTGTGTTAGATAAATGTTTTTATCAAGATTTTGATGATTTTGGTTTAATAAGATTTTATACCAAAACAATGTTTTTATATGTTGTCCAAATACTCCTATATGATTTAAAATGTTTTTACTAATTTTTGGAGTATTTATAAGAGTTTTTAATTTGATAAAAATTGGACAACACTTTTGATGGTTTTGTTTAAATTGGTTTTTACACCAAAACTATGTTTATAAATGTTGTCTAAATACTCCCAAATGATTTAAAATGTTTTTACTAATTTTTTGGAGTATTTCTTGAAGTTTATTTTTGAAAAAAAAAAATCGACAACATTTCAAAGGGGAGAAATGACCGCCCAAAGTGGTCGACCAGTGCACAAGATAAGAAACTCAAAACAGAACATGCAGACTTGAAAATGGAGCAGGGGGGGACCGGTCCAGGAGGGCCGACTGTCGCACTGGGCGACGGCCGAACCCTCCGACCGGCCGCACCCCCGCAACCCCTACCGGATCGCACTATTTTTTAAAACGGTCGAAATCTTCAACAGGCAATCGGTCGCCTCTATGTTATTTTTTGACAAAGAAAATTCCAACCGTTGCAACTGTGATGACAAGATTTGCTTTTCAATTTTGTACAATATTTCTACATCTTGTGATCTTCTTTTTGTAGACAAAAGTGAAGATAGAGGAGCCTATGTTGGGAGCCTATGTTGGTGAAGCTTCCTATAAATAGAGGATGAATTGAAGACACAAGACACAACACATACAAGAAAAATACACAACAAGAAATCGCAAATTGTTCAAGCTTTCATTTTTACATTCTTGTTGTAATAGCCTAAGTACTTTCACTTGCACATCTTTGAGGTCTAGGCTTTTTGATTCTTGATTACACTTGCACTCAATCTTTGTATTGGTTTCATAGAGTTGTAATCTTGAATTTGTCCATCATTCAACACAAGACATCCTTGTGAGTATTCTTGTGGTAAGAATACACTTGGGTGATTTAGGTGATAGGTGTTTGAAGAGTGTGGTACTCTTCAAAAGTGGTGAAGGAAGATTGTGGTAATCTCCTTGAAGGTGTTGTAAGAGGATTGTGGTGATCCTCAAGGTGTTGTATTAATTGTGGTAATTAATAAAATCTTTTTCTTTTTGAAATCCATCCCGGAGATACTGGGGTGGTAGAGGATTAGGCCCTAGGTGGGTTGAACCTCTTTAAATCAACGAGTGTTGTTTAATTTCCGTATTTACATTTTTGTCATTTACTTGTTGATTCAAAAAGAGGGTGATTTGCGAAAAATCGGCATAATCTATTCACCCCTCTAGATTATCGTAGCCACTTGGACTAACAAGTGGTATCGAGCCAAACTCTTTGGCTAAGCTCGTTCGAGTAAAGAGGAAAGATCCATGGCTACGAATGAAGCTTATCTCACCACCGCGCCTCCACCAACAAGCCACCACTATTCGACGCCAACAACTACGCATTTTGGAAAGACCGCATGGAGTGCTTTCTACAAGGATGCGGATTTGATATTTGGAATGTGGTCATTGAAGGAGTTGCTCAACCAACAACAAAATTGGAGGATGGTACCACTACTCCCAAGCCATTCAAGGAGTACGATGAAAATGACAAGAAGGCTTTCTCTCTAAATGGTCATCTCCGAAGAAGACAAGGTGACCAAGGTACTAAACGCCCTTCCCGCTCATGGTACGAAAAGGTGACGGCAATCACGGAAGCTCAAAATCTTGAGACACTCAAGTTTGATGAGCTCATTGGGAATCTCCTCATTTATGAAGTATATCTCAAGGAGAGGAAAATTCTCAACCATCCACCTCTAAATCGGGTACGCAAAATATTATTAAAGGCTTAGCATCGTCTTCTAATAATGTTTATTATGCTAGTGATGAAGATGATGAAGAAACGGCGCTCTTGTTAGAAAATTTGCAAAATTTGAAAACAAAAATAAAGCAAGAAAGCCAAGAGACAATTCTTGCTTCAAATGCGGAAAATCCGGCACTACATAGCCGATTGCCCAAAATTAGCGGAAGAGGAACAAAAGAAGAAAAAGCCTTTTCCGAAAAAGAAGGCATTAAATGCGGACGTCAAAACTTGGGATGAATTACTTGAAACAACCGACGAGGAAGGAGAATCCGAACATGGTCTTATGGCCATAGACGATGAAAATACCGAGGTACGCTCTAATGCTTCATCTTCTTCCCTAGTTGATGAATTACAATGTGATTTTGATGAATTGCAAAATGAGTTTCAAAATTTGATTGTTAAATACAAGAATTTGAAAAAGGAGCATTTAGAGCTTAAACTAGAAAAGGATAAATTATTTACTTCTTATGACTCTCTTGATAAAGCTCATGCTATTACTCTTACTATGGTTCGTACACTTGAAACCGAAAAACAAACGCTCACAAATGATATTGAAAATTTGAAAAAGGATGTGCATCAATTCAATTTAAGTACGGATAAAGTCACAAAAATTTTAGATGCACAAAGAGGTGAGCATTCTAAATTAGGACTTGGTTATAAACCTTTTCAAAATATTTTTAAGAAAAAGACCAAGGTCCAACCTTTGTACGTCTAGTAGTCCTCGTATTGTTACTTGTTTTTATTGTGGTAAGAATGGACACTATGCTAGCAATTGTAAATTGAAGAATAATTTTAGCTATTATTGGAGACCTAAAGGTCTCAAGGCTAACCCCATGGACCCCAAAATTATAGGGTACCTAAAAATAATTCCTTTGTAGGTTATAGGGGCTATAACAACAATGGAAGATTCAAAATGGCTCGTGGACAGCGGATGTTCACGCCATATGACTGAAAGAGAGAACTTTTTACCAACATCAAGCTCCAAGAAGAGGGTATGGTCATGTTCGGAATGGCAAAGGAAGAATTCTTGGAAATGGAGAAATTGGTAACTCTTCTTTCTCTCTTAGTAATGTTCTTTTAGTAGAAGGGCTTAAGTTCAATTTGATAAGTGTTAGCCAACTTTGTGACTCAAATTATAATGTTGTTTTTAATAAAGAAAAATGCCTTATTTCCAAAAATGATAAAATTATTTGTGAAGCAATTAGAAAAGGCAATCTTTACAAAATTTGTACAAGTGATTTGGTTAGTCAAAATGTTTCTTGTCTTGTCGCCAATAATGATTTAACTATCTTATGGCATAGGCGACTTGGACATGTTGGATACAAAATTTGCAAACTATTTACAAAAACCAACATGTAAAAGGACTACCCAAATTGAATTTTGAAAATCTTGGCTTATGTGACACTTGTCAAAAGAACAAATTAGTTAAGAGTAGTTTTAAGCCCAAAAATGAAATTTCCACTACCAAACCCCTACAAATGCTTCATCTTGATTTGTATGGGGATATTGGTACGGCAAGTCTAAGTGGAAAATATTACACTTTTGTTATAGTTGATGATTTTTCTAGATATACTTGGGCTCTATTTCTTACAAATAAAAGCGATGCCGTTAATGAGTTTGTTAAGTTGTGTAGACTCATTGAAAATGAAAAGGAAGATACTATTAAGTCCATTCAAGTGACCGAGGTGGAGAATTTGACGGCGAATTTAGAGTCTTTTGTGAAACCAAGGGATATAGTCATAATTTTTTGGCTCCAAGGACACCTCAACAAAATGGAGTAGCCGAAAGGAAGAATCGGACACTTCAAGAAATGAGTCGGTCCATGCTCAATAAATTTTCACTTCCAAAATATTTTTGGGCCGAAGCCGTAGTACCGCTTGCTATGTCATTAATCGAGTTTATATTCGTCCTAAAATGAATAAAACTCCATATGAGCTTTGGAAAGGAAGAACTCCAAATATTAGTTATTTCAAAATATTTGGATGTAAATGTTTTATTTTGAATACTAAGGATCAATTAGACAAACTTGATCCTAAGGCCGATGAAGGAATATTTATGGGGTATTCAATCAAGAGCAAAGCATATCGGGTTTATAATAAGACTAGTGGGGTTGTTGAAGAATCTATCCATGTCAAATTCAATGAAGCTTCGGTGTTGAAAGGATACCCAATGATGAAAGTGATGAAGAGGATATCGTTGAAACCATTGTTCAAGATGAAACTCAAAATGATCAACCTTCAAGCTCAAGTGTTCCTCAAGAAGATAAAGGTTATACTTCAATCTTCCCATAGCATTGAAATTTAAGGAGATCACCCAAAAGATCTTATTATTGGTGATCCCCTTGATAAAGTAATGACTCAAGGAAAATTTGCCGAAAGCTCTTATATCTCAAAAAGAGCCTAAAAATGCTAAGGAAGCCATTGAAGATGAGGATTGGTTTTTAGAAATGCAAGAGGAGTTGAACCAATCTGAAAGGAATGATGTATGGGAATTAGTACCTTATCCTCCATCTCAAACCATTATTGGTACAAAATGGGTATTTCGAACAAGCTCGATGACCAAGGCAATAATATTCAAACAAAGCAAGGTTAGTAGTTCAAGGTTATTGTCAAAGAAGGTATTGATTATGATGAAACATTTGCACCCGTAGACGTTTAGAAGCTATTCGTATTTTACTTGCCTATTCTTGTTTTAAATATTTCAAGCTTTACCAAATGGATGTAAAATCCACATTTTTAAATGGTATTATTCAAGAAGAAGTCTATGTAAAACAACCTCCGGTTTGAAAATTTTTCTAGGCCAAATGATGTTTATAGACTTAAAAAGGCTTTGTATGGTTTGAAACAAGCATCTCGTGCATGGTATGATAGACTTAGCTCTTTTCTTCCTCGCAAAATAGTTTTACAAGAGGTAAAGTTGACACTACTCTCTTTGTTTTTGAAAAAGGGCAAGATTGCTTATTAGTGCAAATTTATGTTGATGATATTATTTTTGGTGCTACTAATGAATCCTTGTGCAAGAAATTTTCTAAGTTAATGCAAGGTGAATTTGAAATGAGCATGATGGGGAGCTCAACTTCTTCCTTGTACTTCAAATTAAGCAATGCCAAGAAGGAATTTATATTTCTCAATCAAAATATACAAAGGAACTTTTGAAGAAATTTGGCATTGAAGAAAGAAGAACCGCTCTCTACCCCAATGGCAACAAACGCGTCAAGATTGACAAAGATGAAAAAGGCAAGTCGGTTGATGAATCCAAATATAGAGGTATGATTGGTAGTTTACTTTATTTAACCGCAAGTAGAC
This sequence comes from Rehmannia glutinosa, assembly GCA_016081115.2. Lineage (NCBI taxonomy): Eukaryota > Viridiplantae > Streptophyta > Magnoliopsida > Lamiales > Orobanchaceae > Rehmannia > Rehmannia glutinosa. The sequence goes on along the minus strand of JABTTQ020002479.1, from coordinate 565,525 downwards.
CGGACATTCTTCATGCCGTATGCCTATGCGCTCGTTTTCAAAGCAATCCCAAAGAATCTCATTTAAGTGCCGTTAAAAGGATTTTTCGATATTTGAAAGGCACTATTCAATATGGTTTATTTTATCCAAAGAATGAAAATTTTTCTCTTAAAGGTTATAGTGATTCGACTATGCGGGAAATATTGATGATCGGAAAAGTACTTTCGGATCATGTCAATTTTTAGGCGATTGCCTAGTATCTTGGTTTTCAAAGAAGCAAAATTGTGTTTCACTTTCAACGGCCGGCCGAATATTTTTCCGCAAAGATTTTGTTGTACTCAACTTCTTTGGATGAAACAAACTTTAGCGGATTATAAATGTTCTTTTGAAAATGTTCCTATCTTTTGTGATAACATATCCGCTATAAATATTGCTCAAAACCCGGTTCATCATAACCGTACTAAACATATTGAGATTCGACATCATTTTATAAGGGATTGTGTCTCAAAACGAAAAATTGAGATATCTTTTGTACCATCTCAAGATCAATTAACGGACATTTTTACTAAACCGCTAACTTCCGAGACTTTTGCATCAATACGAGCTCGGTTAGGCATAATGCATATTGAATGAGGTCTATGATTGCATTTTGCACGTTTTTAAAACTTAGGGCGAAAAATCGGATTTTTGGTTGAAAATTCGGATTTTGGAAATTTTATCAAAACAATGGGTGAAGAGGTTGAGGGCAACCGTCGCCCTCAACGCGACCGCCGCCCTCAACAATGACCGTCGCCCACAACAAATTTTGGTTAAATTCGGTTCTGTCTTTATTTCAAACCATTGTGGCTTATTTTGTCTATTTTTCGTCCCCTTCGCCAAATACACTAAAATTTCACTTCAAATGTATTTTCTTGTATATGTTTCATTTTTAGGACTTCATTAAGCTCGATTATCATCATCATTGCTCATCTTTACCGAATAAATGGTAAGAATTCTACTCCATTTGCTCAATTGGGTTGAACCCTTGAGATTTTGACTTATTTGCAAAATTCTTGATGCTAGTTTCATATGAATGTGATGAGCTTAATATTTATGATGTATTGAATGTTGTTTGAACTGAATTTGTGATGAAATTTTTGGCTTAAATGAATTTCAAAGGCGTTATATACTTCTAGTTTTATTCGACGCACGCCAAGTGTTCGACAAAATGTTTCAATGAAAAATTCATCACCTACGTGATTCTCTCGATTTGAAAAGTCATATAAGTTTATAGAGATCATGTTTTATCAATCAAATGAGCTTTTGCAAGTCAATTGATCAACTTTTCCCTTTAACTTGGAATTTAAGCTTCAATTTTCAATAAGCTCGATAAATCGATAAATTTGCGCACTTTGATATGAATATATGATGTTTTTATCGTGCTAACATTCTTTTGATGATTCCAAAGGGGTAGAAACAGAAAAATGCTCATACGCTCAAAGAAACGAAAATAAGCTTGTAAGAAAAGCTATAAGCTAGGGCTCTTGAAAACCATAAGATGTGAACAATGATTAGTCCATTTGATGTATTGTGGACTTTTATGCTTGACTAATGATGTTTTGTGACAGGGGAGCTTATAAGCTCATGGAATTCAAGCTTAAGTTGTGAAAGCTAAGCTTTTAGCTTTTAGTTGTTGCTTGTATACTTGTTCTTTATATGCATGTTGATAGGGGAGCTTGTGCAAAAATGATTTTGAAACATCTTTGCTCCTATCCTTGTGTGCTTGTACTTATGATGTATCTTGTTTGTAATTGATTGTTGTTTTAAAACCGGAAAATTTGTTTTGTTTTAAAATCGACCTTCTAAAATTGTTTTGGTTTGTAATCATCAAAAGGGGGAGTTTGTTAGATAAATATTTTTATCAAGATTTTGATGATTTTGGTTTAATAAGATTTTATACCAAAACAATGTTTTTATATGTTGTCCAAATACTCCTAAATGATTTAAAATGTTTTTACTAATTTTTGGAGTATTTCTTAAAGTTTTTAATTTGATAAAAATTGGACAACACTTTTGATGGTTTTGTTTAAATTGGTTTTTACACCAAAACTATGTTTATAAATGTTGTCTAAATACTCCCAAATGATTTAAAATGTTTTTACTAATTTTTTGGAGTATTTCTTGAAGTTTATTTTTGAAAACAAAATCGGACAACATTTCAAATGGGAGGTCGACCTGCCGCCCAAAGTGGTCGACCGGTACCAAGATAAGAAACTCAAAACGAACATGCGGACTTGAAAAATGGAGCGGGGGACCGGTCACGGGAGGGCCGACCGGCCGCACTGGCGACCGGCCGAACCCCTCCGCCGGTCGCACCCCGCAACCCCTACCTGGATCGCACTATTTTTGAAAAACGGTCGAAATCTTCAACAGGGCAACCGGCCGCCTATGTTATTTTTTGACAAAGAAAATTCCAACCGTTTTGAATCTGTGATGAAGAAGATTTGCTTTTCAATTTTGTACAATATTTCTACATCTTGTGATCTTCTTTTTGTAGACAAAAGTGAAGATAGAGGAGCCTATGTTGGGAGCCTATGTTGGTGAAGCTTCCCTATAAATAGAGGATGAATTGAAGACACAAGACACAACACATACAAGCAAAATACACAACAAGAAATCTGCAAATTGTTCAAGCTTTCATTTTTACATTCTTGTTGTAATAGCCTAAGTACTTTCACTTGCACATCTTTGAGGTCTAGGCTTTTTGATTCTTGATTACACTTGCACTCAATCTTTGTATTGGTTTCATAGAGTTGTAATCTTGAATTTGTCCATCATTCAACACAAGACATCCTTGTGAGTATTCTTGTGGTAAGAATACACTTGGGTGATTTAGGTGATAGGTGTTTGAAGAGTGTGGTACTCTTCAAAAGTGGTGAAGGAAGATTGTGGTAATCTCCTTGAAGGTGTTGTAAGAGGATTGTGGTGATCCCTCAAGGTGTTGTATTAATTGTGGGTAATTAATAAAATCTTTTTCTTTTTGAAATCCATCCCGTAGATCTTTGGGGTGGTAGAGGATTAGGCCCTAGGTGGGTTGAACCTCTTTCAATCAACGAGTGTTGTTTAATTTTCGTATTTACATTTTTGTCATTTACTTGTTGATTCAAAAAAGAGGGTGATTTGCGAAAAATCGGCATAATCTATTCACCCCCTCTAGATTATCGTAGCCACTTGGACTAACAGATTGTTCCACATAATCTTTTGTATTTTTGGTTTTAGATTACATAGTGTTTTGTTTTGTTATATGTAAGTGGATTGAATTTTTGTATATTTATATTATGAATATTGCATACATAGATCATGTTGGTGTATATTTGTAGTTGTGTGTGGATTTAAGTAGTTTGTGTCGGATTCTAGGAGTTACTCTAAAGACAATTTCACCACCGTATTTTCTTAGTGTAATTAAAGTCTATAGATTGTTTCCATTTATTGCATTTTTGGTTTGTTTTTCTTGGTTTTCGAGTTTTGTTTTATACAAAGAGTTTGAATTCTTATGTACATTTATAATAAGAGTGCATATTTAGATAATAACTGTGTATATATAATTGTGCGTGGATTTTTAGAAGATGTTGTGTGAATTCAAGGAGTTATCCTAGCACAAATTTCTTTATATTCATAATATAATTAAATTGTATAGATGATCATCATTTACTGCATTTTTATTTTATTTTACTTAGTTTCCAGTTTTGTTTTTGTTCTACCTTCAAGAACTTTGGCACTGTTTTTTGATTTCGTATGTATATTTATGTTAAGAAGATTGCATACATAGACCATAATTGGTATATATATAGTTATGTGTGGATTTTAGAATATGGTGTCTGCGATTTGGGTTCGTGTTTATGTTTTCTCAAGGTCGGTTTGAAGGTTTATGCTTTTCACGTTGATGGAGATTTTCTATAGGTTATTTTGATTTGTTCGTCAAATTATAGAAGGAATTCATCACTTTCACCATCTATCGCATTGCTTTCCGTTGTAGAATGGCTTAGATAATTAGGATTCATCATGCGTGATTGTTTTTGTGTTTCTATTTTTTCAAGGTTAGTTTGAAGGTTAATGGAGATTTTCAACATTGATGGAGATTTCTGCAAATGTTATTTGACTGATTTGTTTTAGGATAGTATATTTTTTTCACGATCTTTGTTGAATTAGTTGAGTAATCAATTCCTATTTTATAGTAACCGTATATATGGCATCTTTTTTGATAGCCATTATATTGTCTATTTTACCCCCATTAATTATTAGTTTATGTTATTAATATAATTTTTAGTCATTAAATCTAGACCATCCATCGAAAATTTACAATGGTTTGGATTCGTCCCACGTTCTCATGGGAGTATAGGTGTCCCATTTGAATCATCCCCTATATATATACACACACACACACACACGCATATCTTTGTATTGCTAATACTTTCAACATATTTTATGTGTGCTTATGTGAGTTATTTTTTTTCGACCCAGAATATCCCCACACTAGTTGGGGGTACAATTGAGTATTTATTAAATTTTAGTTTTTTATGCTTGAAATATAATTTTTTTAATTATATTTAGTATGTCTATGTTTTAAAATATATGATTTTATATGTGTATATGTACTGTACCCATATACTTTAAATTGCATAATGTATTTCCGTACCCATGTCGACCATACTCATGTCTTGTACTCGCATCAAGATTTTTTATATACTTTAATTAATTTTTGATGTATTTTAAGCATAACCAAATCTACCAAAAATCCAACATGAACCTGACCGCATGACCCAAATTTAGGGGTGGCCCGGTTCGCCCAGAACCGCCGGATTCTATGCTTCCAAAACCACCGATTCGGTTCATCATTCGGAGGAACCAGAACCGAACCATTGCCTCACGGTTCGGTTCCAAAACCGAAAACCGAAGCGGTTTGGTTCCCGGTTTGAAACCCTGTTCCTCCACGGTTCGTTCCGGTTTTAACCAAAACCGTTTGTTTATCTTTTGATAATTTTTTGATTTCTTAAAATAGTTTATCAATTTTAGTTTAAAAAATAATTAAGAAAAAGACTTGGACTTAATATTCAATAAAATTTTATACTTAATATTAATAATAATATTAAACTATCTATGTATACTATTAGAGTATTGAAGAATCAAAGTTCACGTGGTTACAATATTTGGTCTAAAACGTATCTCATGTAATTACGAAAATAAAACATCTTAATAAACATTTAACATTTCTTCTAACATGTATTTACCAAAATAAGATTGTTGGTTTTAACCTTAAAAAAATAGTTCCATCACGGTTCCACATACGGTTCTAACCGACGGTTAAAAACCGCCTGCCCACGATTTTTGAGACCTAGGAATCGGGCAAACCGGCCTACACGTTCGGTTCCGGTTTTGGAACCGTTGACCACCGTTACGGTTTAGGAACCATTGACCACGGTTCCAATTACGGTTTGGAACCCGGTTTCGCCCATTTGGCCACCCCTACCCAAATTGCAACCGCTAAATTCTTACGTTGTGAGAAAATTTTCAAAATTTTCATTTTTGAGAGAAAATATTTTAGGGAGTGTGCTTGTTTGTGAAACAAGTGAGTTTTTTTTTTTTTTTTTTTTAAATCTCATTTCTTTTTAAATTTACTTATTTTTATCTTTCATTTTCACACTTCCCAATACCCAACTATACTATTTATTTCTCTCTCCTCCTCATATTCATGTAAATAATTTCGGTAATTTAATTTATCACAATTTTGTTAGTTTTCTCTTAATATTGATAACAAAAGGCATAAAATGAGATTCATATTACTTATCTTTGGATCATTTTTTTTTTTTATTCTTTTTCTTAAATTATGTTTTATATTATTATTTTCACAAAATATTCCACAAACAATCAATATCTCTAAAAGATTTTTCATCACATCAATATAATTATTATTTTTTTCTATCCATTCAACTTTAACTTTAAAAAAAACATTAACTACTATTCATTCAAAAAAAATGAAAGTGGACGAAACGAAAGCGTCATTACATGTTGTCCTTACTTTTTGGTCATAAACTAATCCAGATATGTCCGCCTCACCCTAAAAAGAGGATACCCCACTTTCTTCTTCCAATCAAAATCGGCACTAACAGATTGGATAATAACCATTGGATAATATTATCGAATGAACACCATATTATCTGTACTACTACCACACCATATTCGCTCTTCCCGCAGATTGCGAAAAACTATCTCCACTCCATCGCCGCAAGAATAGTTCGTACCTTGCCCTGTCCCAAGTTGTACGTTTCATTCAAATCATCAGAAACTCCCTGGCAATTGGCATTCTCCCTCCCATCAATTCAGTGATTCCCGTTCTCCTCTTCTCCGATTTCCATTTCCTTCCCCAAATTAAAAAGCAAAAAGCAAACAGGTTCGCGCAAAACGATGGAACACAACAACCTGCACCAAGGCGCGGCGCCACCGCAGGCGGCGGCGGTGCCGGCTTATCCGGCGCAGCCTCCTTTCCAGCACCTCCTCCAGCAACAGCAGCAGCAGCTGCAGATGTTCTGGACCTACCAGCGCCAGGAAATCGAGCAGGTGAACGATTTCAAGAACCATCAGCTCCCATTGGCTCGCATTAAGAAGATCATGAAGGCCGACGAGGACGTGCGCATGATATCGGCGGAGGCTCCGATACTTTTCTCAAAGGCGTGCGAGCTCTTCATTCTCGAGCTCACCATCAGATCTTGGCTCCACGCCGAGGAGAACAAGCGCCGGACGCTCCAGAAAAATGACATCGCCGCAGCAATTACGCGCACGGATATATTTGATTTTCTGGTTGATATTGTGCCGAGGGATGAAATCAAGGATGAGGCGGCGGCTTTAGGGGGGATTGTGGGACCACCAGCGGGTGCGGCTGGGGTGACGGGTGTGCCCTACTATTACCCGCCTATGGGACAGCCAATGATGGGTAGACCTGCCGTGCCTGGGGTGGATCCCGGTGTTTATATGCAGGCGTCGCCGCCATCGCAGGCGTGGCAGTCCGTGTGGCAGACCACCGCCGAGGATGGTTCCTATGCCAGCGGTGGTGGTGCCAGCAGTGGACATGGCAACCTGGATGGATAAGGGTAATTCTGCAGTTTCATGTTTTCTTTCTCTCTCTCTCTTTTTTTTTCTTTTTTCTTTTTTTTTTTTTTTGTTTTGGTTTTCTGTTTCTGTATTTGAAAGATTGGAGTACCACTGGAATCCAGTTAATTTGCTTTGTGGTGATTCTGGTAAGTGCTAAGATATTTGAGCTAGTCTTTGTTATTGTTTTTATGTAGAGTTATGCCCTTTTAATCTAGCTAGTGTTTCTTATTATTTTAACCTATAATTATGCCCTTTTATGTGCAATAGCTGCATATCTCCACTAGAATTTTACCCTTTCATGTGCAATACTTGTATAATTTTTTCTACTGTTATGGTATTTATATATTTTGTTATTTTGATATTTCAGTAACATGGGGTTCTTATTCTAGTAAATTTTGTCTTTAAAGTTTTCCCCATGAATTGAATGATGTGCTGAGGTTGTCGTGTACTTTACTGGGGTATATTATTAGCACAGGTGACATTAGCTTAGATTCATGAGAAGCATTCAACAAAGATGTTACTTCTGCTTGATACCAAAAGAATGATGTATTTCCAAATGTCAGTGAGACATTGTGTCTCAGCATAAGTCCAGGAGAAACTTTTCACTAATTATGACTTTTCTTCTCGTGTTTCGCTGCTGGAGACTGGAGAATCTTTTTGCCCAGCAACGAACTTACAACGCTACTAATGTATTAATCTGTCTATTTGTATAGTCCTGGATTTCAAGTCACCAAGTACAAACCTGTGTTAATGTACAAGACAAAAATACAATATCCATTATTTCATGTTCTTGCATCAAATATGGTCTGGGCCAGAAAATGATAAAAGAAATACATATAACCTGTAAAGCGTTTAATGAGAGAGTATTCCGGGCCAGAGGGCTTTGGTTAAGCTTTCAATTACATGGATAAAGTTAATTGGAAGTGGATGAGGTCCAAGATTATTCTATACCCTCTTTACAGTTATGGTATAATTATCTTTCCGTTTCTTTTTGCCTATTGTTCTATTCCATCATTTGGTGCCCTCACTTGTTTCTTTTGTTGACCTTTTATATGTTATTGTAGAGTAGGCACCATGGCGTTCACGTTTAACATTTTTGCATTGTTATTCTTCTCTGTTTCCAGTTTGTTTCCGGGCTAATATTGAGTTAGAGGGAATCAGATAACTTCACCAGAAATATAAGGCCATTTTACTAAGATTTCGACAAAGTAGTTTTATGAACATCCATAAAGGCTCACAGAGAAATCGAGACAATCTAAATACCACTAGTTTCTGAAGCTGCATATTTTGTTTGCTACCACTTTAAGTTGTGTGTGCAAACAATAATAACCAAATTAAAGTGTTAGATTGCTTGCAAGCTCGACAAAATAGTACCTGCAGTGCTGTTACTATATGCATTGTGACTAAGCATAGCTTGCTTTTAAAATGCTTGAAAGGACTTTAAAATATAATTCACAAAATGAATTTTCCTGTACTGGTGTAGTGGTTCAAGAGTTGAAGATGAACAACTTCAGGGATTTAATTTGCAAGTTTGGGAGTTACTTGAATTAAATTGTCTGAGAGAAGAGGATGAAAACCCTATTTTTCACTCCTCTAGCTTACAACTTGGTTCACACAGTGCAAGCCATAATGGAGAGATATCTTAAAGGGCATTGAGGATGATATTTTTGTGAGCAATTTTCTGGTTCTGTACAAGGGCAGCTTGTATTGCATTGTGCTTTGCAAGTGATGATGGCATTTCTTGGTGTGATTATTGTGGTATCCATTTTGAGCTCATGAGGTCATGATATAGTTTAGCTTTTTGCCAAGTGGATAAATATGCCAAAGAATTTTTAGCTTATCTCCGAGCCGTATGTAGGCCTGAGGTTGAATGTTTAAATAGTCAAATATGCTTTAAAACTTCTGAATGTTGTGAAGCTTATAAACACAGTGGTTTTGAACATATATTCTTGATCAATGTTTAATGGGAATTTTGTCCTAAATTTGCATTATACTCAACTGATTATTAATGCAGGGCAGAATTTAGTAGAACTCTTTTATAGTGTAACCACGTATTTTTATTTGTTATGTTTTTGTGTGAGTTTCTGTGTAACTCATGTTTTGGATTCTGTGGGAGGCTGTAGAGCTTTTTCTTTCTTTCTTTTTTTTTTTTTTTTTGGTATATTCGTCCTGTTGCTACTCTTTTACTTAATTTTTTACCTATCAAATGTTGCTGGGGGCTGTGAAATGTCCTTTGACTGGATTCAGAAATGGAATTGCCAGTCATTCAGACTACATTAGAGCAAAATTGTTTGGTTTTTAAGTTTCTTGTTAATTCAGCATATTCTCTGCCTAAAAGAGGGATAATTCTCACTTGAAAGCCATGGACTTAAAGGAAGTTGGAGCAAATTAACTATTTTTTCTGGAATGTATTGCAAAGTTAGATATCTGCGATCATTGGTTGTACCCACTCTTTTAGAGATTGCTTTTGGCAAATTTTTAATTATGTGTGCCCTTCTGTTTTTCTTCTATTTCCTACTTTTCACATCAAGCAACTCATTTTAATTTCAAATGTGAATTATTTTCATTTCACATAGTAATCATGTATACTTTACTAATTGAACTCTTGTTCTGTGCAGTTGAAAGAACTGGTAGCTGACTTGAGATAGGGAGTGGCACAATGGGAAGTCACTGAATTGCAGATGTTTCTTAGGAGATTTCTTTATCAACAATGAAACGGATTCATTGCAGATAACCATAAACTTGTTTGTACTGTAATGTCTTCATGGTTCAGGAAATTTTTGTAAAACTTGATTTTGTAAAGGTGCTACAATTTATATCATCATATCCATGTGCAGATCATGTTTCGTGTGTAATGATACACTGAGCAAGTTATTAGAAGCATCTTTCATCTGATACCTTTGTGCTTACAAGTTTGACTTTTCTTTCTTTTTCTACTGTCAGTTGAAACAGGACTACATTGTATCTGATCCAGTACAATTGTAAATTATGTAGTTGATTGAAACATATTTGCGAAAACAATTTGGCCCTCGCGAGCATAGATAGCTTGAACACTGGAAAAGAGTGTTGTGGGACATCAAATTCACATTCTTGGGAGAAAAACTAATTTAGTTTTGTAGTTGTTTTTGAAATTTTCAACAAAGCCCATTATTCTTTGAGCCTACTTCTTGTGGAACTATAGACAAATGTATATGGTGTGTGGATGTAAGTTCAACTGTTTATAAGGGTTGTTGCTGCTAGTGCAATTAAAACTCATCACTTCTCAAAACTGTGATTGACTGGTGTTTCTGAAGACGACAAGTACGATTGTGGTGTGCAAAATGTGGTTGCATTAGCTACTCCGAGTATTTGAAAATGCCAGAATCTGCCCTTGGAAGAAAGTAAGTTCCCCTCACACAAGAACTCCCATGAGAACCACTTTTCAATCATTCGATCAACATCATGTACTATAACATGAGTTTTATTTCCTCTTCTTGCTAGTATGCTAGCCGTGTAGATGGAAGCCATTCTACCTGGAGAATCAAGTGTATCCCCACTTGGCCCGTCCACCACCACGACATCCCACATGGTATCATACACTTTCTGTGGCAGGTTTGACAACGCCAGATTGCATTTCGATGATACTTGGTAAAACATTGGCGAACAATGAGGATTTTCTCTTGCATCTTTGAGCAGCTGGTAAGCTTTTGATGCTACCGTGTTGTACTTGATTTTATGAACTTGTGTATTATTGGCAGACTTTATTGTGCTCGTTTTTTGGAGATGCTCCTGAAGGAAAATGGTGAATCCGCCAAAATTTAGAGATGCTATACTCGAATAGTGATGTTCAACTCCAAAAACAAGTAGATTACACGGGACTGAACGAGAGAAGAATTCCGAGAGAAATTTCATTTCCTTATCTGATATAATTCTAGCATCCGTAGATGTAGAGAGGGCTTGTGGATGAGAAATATTATATTTACAAATTGATGACTCAGATGAACATTTGTGCTGGTGGGTTGAAGGCAAAGAAGAAGGAGGCAGGGGTGCAGATGAATTAGTAGTAATCAAACTAATATTGAGAAATCTGATGATGGAAGCACTACATAAAACGAAAAAAAGAACCGGAATGAGCTTCATTTTCGTGAATTTCATCCTCCCTCCTACCCCTTGACAATACTTTTGATGCAGAATCCGTTTGAAACGAGACTTTGGCGAGATTTGTGACAGTAATGGAGTTTTGGAGGTGACAAGAGGATGACAATGGAACACTTCTGGTGGCATGTTGATCATTTGGCACCACCACAATTACCATCTAATTCTCATTATGGGGTCTAAGGTTTTTGCTAACTTTGTGATAGTTATATATTTATGGTGGGTTGAAAAGTTTATTGAGTGTGGAAGAAGGGATATTGTGATTTTCTTTAGATTGAAGCATTACTTTTCATTCATTGTCACCATACTATTGACTCATTGGTGTATCCTCAAATAGTTGCATACTTTTTTGAACCCTTTTGAATATTATTATAGTCAGACTTGGTTAAGATGGAACCTTGGAGGAGGTTGTTTTCTATTCACTCTTCTGTTGTGTTGCCACCATTTGGTGCAAAGTGGAGCATGCTGTTATAGAGTTGTTGCAGGGACACTTTCACTCAGTTGCACCTTGTCCAAGACTTCAAGCCTTTACGACCCTACAATTATTGGCACGTTATCACACCTAATTTGCCACTAGAATTTTTTATTTGTAAACTATTTACTCGTGGTAGACTGAAACTCTCAATTTGTTCAAAAATTATTCAGTATTGGATTGTGTGATGAGTATATTCTAAAATTTTGTTCACAATCATTTATGATATTTGATAAAAACTCAAACCTGAATAGCTTAAATTTCATCTCAAGTTTTATGCACACTTGTTAATGATACTGATATAGAATTAACATGAGTAGCTTAAATCTCAACGTACAAAGTATTTTTAATCTGTTCTTATATTTCCCATAATAATAATTCACCAGCTAGCTTTGTGAGATTTCTAGAAGGTGAATTTTTAAGTGCAGTAGTTAAAGATACAGAAAACAAAAGGACAAGTTGCAATATGATATTCTCCGCACAAAAAAATGTCACTTTAAAACATCTATTCTCCAACATTGTATTCAAATAAGCTTATTATTATAAGGGATAAAAACCCAATGAGGTTTGGACTAATTAAAAAAAACGTGAGATTTTTTAAAATTGCAAAAACCCTCAGGAGTTTTGATTCCGTTTAATATTTACCCCTTCATACGCAAAAATATTTAAAAAAACCCTCAATTTACCATTTGTAAACACTAAACACTGATTCTCTCTCTCAAACACATGTCCTTGGCTATATTGCAAAAAGAAGTTTGATTGTGAAGATGTAGACAATGAAGGGTAGTCATAGGTATGCATATTTTGATTTAATTTTATGCAAATGGATAAATATTTCAGATGCAAATTCAATTTAATGACTCGATTCACATAAGAGGACTAATTGGCCCAAAAACATAAACTGTCATCTAGCTATATGAGACGCATAAATAAACCCACGAGACATGAATTATATCAAAACACCATGAGACTCAAGTCTCAAATAAGTAAGGTATAAATACCCTCTAGGGATGGCAATGGGTCCGGGTAAGACCCGGACCCGAACCAGACCCACCTCATTTGGGGCGGATATGAGTCTAATAAATGGGTATGGGCGGGTAACGGTATTGAGTTTTAGACCGGGCGAGTATGTGTTGGGTAACGGTATAGCATGACCCGACCAGGACCGACCCATATATATATATATATTTTTTATATAGAATGAATATATTGTATTATTCTTGTTCAATAACTCTTGAGTTATATATGTTGGTGTTTATTTCATAATTTATATAATATCTACAAAATTATATTAATAACAAAAATTTTGAGTGCACTATTTTGAGTAAAATTAAGTAAAAATTGGCCAAATATATGAAGTTGGCGGGTCTAATGGGTCTAAGGTCTTACCCGCAAGACATGGGTATGTGTTGGGGCGGCCCGTGGTATGGGTCTAGATGAGACAGGCGGGTATGGGTATGGATATTGTTTTTTCTTAACGGTCGAGGACCCGGACCCAACCCATTGACATCCCTATACCCTCTTCAGTCTTCACCATATTTATTAGGCATGTCATTGATTTTCTACGTTATAGCCAGTGATTATGCTCTCAAAATTCTTACTAATTTAAGCATAGAGAGCTTTTCTAAAACAACTTCAGGTTACTCCCAACGATTGCTCATGGTGCTATTGTTGTATATAATTCTCGAATAGTGGGTAATGAAGTATGTTTATGAAAACGAAAATCAGATTGGACCCATAGAATTGCATGAATTGATTTTTAAAACTTTACTTGCATTTAATATTGAAGAAACATGTTGAGATTATGTGCCTAAGGTTACTCCTATAGATGTTGAAAATACTTGTGGGGTTCGCAAATTTATTTCTTTTATTTTTATTTAATTTTTGATTTTTACTATTAAAACTTGATTTTTGGTTGCTTTAATAAAATTGGAATGCGATGTTATTATAGCCTAAGTTGTTCGAATATCAATCCTTGAGGAATACAACCTTGCTTGCCATTATTGTATAAACTACACTCGTACACTTGCGGTTGTATGAACCAAAATATTCTTGGCGAACAAGTTTTTGGCGCCGTTAGGGGATTGAAAGATTCTACTTAGACATAGTAATAAGTAGTCCAATCTTAATTGAAGTATTTTTTTAAATATTTTTTTTTTTTTTTTTTTATTTTATTTTTTCTCTTCTTCTGTTCTAACATCATTTTTGTTGAATGCGAGATTGGAATCTTTGGAGATACAAGCAACCAAATCGCTCTCAGCGGTGGGAGGCCAACATCAAAATGGAAAATTCCCAAGTGATATTGAACATAATCCGAAAAACAGAGCAACGTCATTCGTCGATGGATGGTACAAAATATGATGGCTCAAGGATTTCAACCAATACGGTTCAACGAAAGTGATGTTAGAAATCTGAGTCTGGCTGAAGACGAAAAACTTAGCGCTTTGTGGGAGGCAACCCAAGAAACGTCACGACAAACCCTGGGGTAAAAAAAAAAGAAAAAAAAAACATGACTGACGCACACGGGCGTGTGGAGGCACACGACCTGACCGTGCGATCTGCTCCTCCAGTTTCCAATTTGACGGACGAGCTCCCGGCTTCACGGGAATGATCCAGATAAGTACTATTTACGCATTCCTCTTTCTTTTGATAATTTCTTCATATGTCCGGGACGAAACATATTTTAAGTTTGAGGGGGTTATCAAGAATGTGTAATTTAGTACTTTCTTGCATTTTGCATTGCATTTAGGATTGCCTGTAGAGCATAAAAGTTTGCATTAAACTTTTTAAATTTTAAATTTTAAATTTTTTATTTTTATTTTTAGCACGTTTATTGCTTTAGCACGTTTAATTGCTTTTGTGTGTGATTTTAGTTAAGTTTTTAAACGCCCAGCTCCCGTATGATTTTACTATGAGCATTTTATGGAATGAGATAACATACTTGTGGGAAAAATGTGATAAATTATTGGGAAGATATCATTTATTTGCTTAGCATTAAGAATTAATGGGTATTTGAGCATGTTGCAAAAAATAAGCCTGTGAGCTTTTGTGCCTTAAACTGCTTTATATATGCAGACTTATTTTTTCTTGAGTGTGTCATTCATGATTGATAGAACTCTAGAACTTACTCTGGTATCTTCATTGAAGCCATGTGTGTGTGCAATTTTTGAAAATGATCTAAGGTCATCTTTGTTTAGCCCACTTAGCCTAAAAAGCCTACCTATGAACTCATGATTCTCTAGTTAGCCAATTTTGAGCCAAAACTTTTTATTCTTAGCCACATTGATCTTTAAAATTGCAAAATGATTTTATCTCTGAAATTTCTTGAGTATATAGGAAATGAATAAGTTTGGGGGAGATATGGTGAAAATTTATGGAAAAACAAAAGAGAGAGAAAGTTAACAAAAAAAGAGGGATGAAAGCGAGTGTTTGGGTAAATGAAGAAAGGATGAAGCTTGAAAAAGAAAGAATATCTCTCGAAAAAGATGAAAAAATCGAGCGAAGCAAAAGAAAAATTCTAAAAAAATGAGAGCTTGAGGCGAAAAAAAGGCCTAAGAATGAAAAAAAGAGAAACAAGGGTGGAGTTGAGTTGAAAAAGAAACATATCTTGAAAAAATGAGTATTATGCTGAAATTGGGTTGGTGAATTGCAAGTCTGTGCGCTTAAATTCTATTTGCTCAAGTCAAGTCACTTAATCCAAATTTACCCTACCCTTACCAAAAAGCCTATATTAAAACCAAATGAAAAGTCCTTTTTGATTCTTAAATTGTGCACACAAAAGTGGTCAACATGTTAGACAATTTGCAAGCCTATGGTAGTTCTACTTTCACTGAATTGAATTTGAGCATAAACACTATCCATACACTACGTGAGTCGAGTGATACACTACTTGCTTGTGAGTCACGATGTTGAGTACCCATGAGAGTATTGACTATGCCGAGTTTATGAATGATGACTTATTGGTTATGAATGACATGGTTTTCTTAAGTATGGAGTCAAATGCTATTTACTGTTCATAATGTTCTTGTGTGTTCTTTTTACCCCTTGATATTATTTTTCTTAATTTGCTCGAGGACGAGCAATGCTTTAAGTTTGGGAGATTTTGATAAGTGTAAAATATACGTGCATTTAAGGGTTTAAAATGATATATATTTGATGCATTTGCACGCATATTCAGTGTGTTTTGGTTGGTTTCCTTTGTTGGGCGTGTTACTGCGTATTCTTGTAACTTCTTACAGGAAATGGAGCTAAATTGGATAAAAAGAGATATCACATTCCAAAGTATAGGTCAAGAGCTAAGATACGAGCAAATATGTGAAGGAGAGAAGCATGAACGATCGAACAAAAGGAAATTTCCTTCAAAACGTCCAAATGCGTTAACGTTTCCAACAACGCGGCGAGTTTAGTATTTTGGCCATAATTTTCTCTACAAAATTTCTATTGAGATGATTCAAGTGGATATGGAAATCTCAGAGAAAGGGTTACAATTTTCATGAGACCCCAGGATCCAATTCGGACAAAAACATGGACAAAAATACGTCATACAGCCGGACCGTGTGGTGTCACACGGCCGTGTGAAAATGTCGGTGTGGAATGACACAACCGTGTGGGAAACGGCAAAAATCCACACGGCCGTGTGGTGCCACATGGCCACGCTGTGTGGGACTCTGCCAGACGCATTTTTTTGGAGTTCTTCTCCCGTTCCAACTCTACAAGTGACCTCTCCAAGCACCTATATAAAGGGGACCAAGGCCTGGATGAATTTTCATCATCATACATCATCAAATACAACTTCATACAGAGAAAACACATCAAATAACACAGAACGCAAGAATTGAAGATCTTCGAGCAAAGAAGGCTAGGTCGCGAAGAACACCACAAGGCTTTCGCATCTACGGGAGCACAAGAGCTTCGAGGGCTTGGAAGGAGAATCCATCCTGACAAGGGTTTTTTTTATGTATAAGAACTCTTGTCTGTGCTTAAACGATGTCATAATAGTATTGATTCGAATTTGTCTATGAGTTTGTAATCAATGTTTGGCATATCTTTCGGATCTTAGGAGCATAATCGAAACTCGTGGATTCATGTTAAATATGATTATTTGTTTTCTTAATTAATTCATGGTTTCTATTTTATAAATTCAAGTGCTTATTTATAATTGCTTTTATTTATCGGGAATAAATTGCATGTCATATTTGT
The DNA here is from genome assembly GCA_016081115.2 of Rehmannia glutinosa. Classification (NCBI taxonomy): domain Eukaryota; kingdom Viridiplantae; phylum Streptophyta; class Magnoliopsida; order Lamiales; family Orobanchaceae; genus Rehmannia; species Rehmannia glutinosa. Next base: position 548,616 of record JABTTQ020002479.1, on the reverse strand, counting down.
TAGTGCGAAATTCGGAAGAGGAGTTCTAACAAAGACGAAAATCGAATTTAGATATAAATGGGTGTATCGAGTCGCGAGACCTACAAATCGTTTGTGGTGAGTCATTCAATTCATAATCTTTTGGGAGTTAATAATATTTGTATCGAGTCGGAGACTCGCACTTGTTATTAATCTACATGTTTATCGCCCCCGGGAGGGGAATAGACTAGCTTAGGAATTGAACCCATAGAATTACATGAATTGGTTTTAAAACTTTACTTGCATTTAATATTGAAGAAACATGTTGAGATTATGTGCATATGGTTGCTCCTATAGATGTTGAAAATACTTGTGGGGTTTGCAAATTTGTTTCTTTTATTTTTATTTAATTTTTATTATTAAAACTTGATTTTTGGTCGCTTCAATAAAACGAATGCGATGTTATTATAGCCTAAGAGTTTCAATATCAATCCTTGAGGAATTCGACCTTACTTGCCATTATTTCTCTAAACTACAATGTACACTTGCGATTGTATGAACCAAAATATTTTTGGCGAACAAGCCGCTACTCCCGCGACCACAACCATCGGCCAATCACCGTGGCGGACAACCTCAATTTTCTCTCCACCGTGAAAATGATACAACCACAGAGTAGCCATCACAAACCCAGCAGCGAAGGGGCGGCTCCCATCCAACATGACGACCCGTCACGTACCTGACCACCAGGTCGCTGCCTCCTTGCGGTTGAGCAACGCGACTGAAGCTCCCCAACCCCACAGATCTCCGGCTAGGCCAGGCCTGGGCGGAATGAATTCGTAGGGGAAAAATGGAGTTGCGACGATTTGAGTTTCAATTTCTCTTATTTTTCTTTTTAATTCTCAATTCAAAATGTCGATTGAGGATTATGCTTTGAAACTCGATACATGATAATCAATCCCAAGCTTTAAAACCCATGCCATGTCTTGTTCTTCTATAAATAAATAATATGTAATAAAACCGTAATCTTAAAGTTTCAAATTTCTTAATTCAATTAGAAATTCATTTTGAAATTGAATCCACAAAACTGTAACTAACACTACTTCTGATTCCATAATACAATCAAAGGCACTAATTGAACTCGTAAATTGAATTTAACACAAATTTATTGATTCCGAATGGAATATCATAAATAAATTCAATTCTCAATTAACTCAACAAAAAAATAATTATTCTAAAGCGCACCTGAATCAACAAACAATTCTGAATAATCGGATATGTGACCTCCAAACAATTGGTTGTGCCTTTTTTTTTTTTGGCATACATTCTTGTTGTCTCCACCAACTTTTGCTTTCATGCTTTCTCAATAACAAACTCCATTGTAGGATTTCTAATACCTTAAAATTATTGTATATAATTCTCGAATAGTGGGTAATAGAGTATGTTTATGAAAACGAAAATCAGATTTGTATAGACTAGGCACATCTTAAAGATGTTTTCTTTAAGATATTAATTCCTCCCACTATGATGTAAATGGTATTAACCTTCAGGATACAAAGCCTATTTCACAAAAATCCCAAGGTTACACCCTTAGAATTTTCAAGAGCATAAATCACAAGTTGTAGTTAAAATAACAATTAGAAAGTTGGAAAGAAATAAAACTCGTAGGAAAATTAAGGATTTATTTTTCCATCACTTTTCATTATCTTTATCATATCCTTTTTAGAAGTATTTATAGACTTCTAAAGTCGCAATCAAAATTAGTTGCATTCTTTCTCAAATGATAGAAGTTATAAATATTCCAAAGATTGCATCTCTTCATTGCAATCATTTTCAATGGATGTGTTCACATGAAAAGGTACATATCATTCACATATTTCTCATTTTCCATATTTATTTATTTCTTTCCTTCTTTCATATAATATAATATAAGATATGCATAAAATGAATGTCTAGCTAAAATGATGTTATGATATGAGATGCAATAATGCACATCAATATGAGACACTATATTATATGTAAACTAGTCTTTTTGCAGTGCGATTTTTATATATGTGAGGCGTCCGTTTCGTATTGGACATGTGTAGTTTTTTAATAGTTCTACAATTATATCTCATACATTGTAATGAATCAATATATAATCAAACAATAGACATGTTTAATATTTTTTATTGATAAAGTCAAAAACGAAAAAATATCACACTTCAAAATCATAAAAAAATACATTCAAGTCTATGTATTTGTGTTCGATATTTGAAAACTGATTTTTCATAAAACCGCACAGGTGTGCCTTCATCGTCCATTTCATTTTACTCATGTTTAGATTCCTAATAAGTGTGAAAGTATGTGTCATGTTGTTTTCAAGGTTGTAGTAGTAAATTCGGATGCAAAAATATTTTCCAATATTGCTCGTTTGTGTAGGAGAATTGAGTATATTGATTAAGGAAATAGGAGACAATAAACATAGTTTAGGTAATACTATTGATTTTATTATATTTATTTGTTGGAGATATTTTCACTTTTGTGGATTTTGTTATCTATTTTATTTATTCACGTTGTGTAGGCCCCAAGGAGTGTGAGTGTAAGGTTTAGAAGGGGGTTGAATAAACCTTACCAACTTTTCAAATTAGTCCTTTTAAATATTCAAAGTTAATACTTCACGATGTGTCCTTGATGGATCGCTAAGTTAATTAATCAAATGAGTTAGTCACTCAATGACTTGAGCCGTTGATAGAATAACTCGATTGTTTTGACTAAAGACTTAACTCACTGTGATTTGTTTTCATTGGAAGACTTAACACCCTTGAATTTAGTTAAATTTGTTTTAATACTTGGTTTTAGCACTCTTGATTATCAATTGGATAGCGAAGTTATCAAAAGATAAAATAAGATGCGAAATTAAAGTGTTGAAATGTAAATGACACAATAAGTTTTTATAGAGGTTCTGGGGTAATTCTTCTACTCCTCTCTTTTCCAACTCCTGGAGGAATCTACTAAGTATTGATCAATATACGAGTGGTTAACAGTCCCGTATGCAAGTCTTGATCACACAACCGACTTGATCCTTTGGGACTCGATCCGAGATGCGCTTGTCACGCACTGGCTTCTCGTGACGACTCGACTTCTTCACAGGGCAGCTTGCCTTGCTACTACAGCCCACTTGCTCAAGCTTCTTGGATTTGATCACGAAGCCCTCCAAAAACTTGAGATGGTTCGACCTTGAACCTTCCTACAATCCTCCGTGGAATGTAGACCCCTTGATTCTTCAAAAGTTCCTCTTCAACCGATTGAAGTTATCTTTCCTTCAAAGGTGAGTGTTGGATTGATTTCCTTCGTATTGTAGGCTTGAGAATTGATCTTGAATGACTTGGAATATTTTAGGTTACAGATTCAATGTTTTCTTGAATGTTCGTGGTTCGGGTAACCTTCTCTCATAGTTATTCCTCGGCCTTTTATAGTGATCTTTCAAAAATCGCCCATTGAAGAGATAGGCTTATTTTTGAAAGTCACTTGTGGTCGTTGGCTTGTCTTGTTGCGATCCTTGGAATTTCCATTTCCTCGTATGAATGATTCTTGACTTTTCGAGTTCGACATGGTGCGTGCTTCCCATTGGTTTATTCCTTTTGCATGCTTCAAACCGAGCACTCCAAGAAAGCGCATATGGAGGTATTACTTGTTTAAGTAATTCTCTTGATTTACGTACAACGGATCTCTTTGATTGTCTTGACTTGACGCATTTTCTTAACTTCCCCAGGTGACTTCAAGTCGGCTTCCAATCATTTGATGACTCTTCCGTCACTTCAACCTTGAGACTTGGCTTGTCTTGAGTTGACTTGACTGATACTTCACTCACCGCATCTCGGCTACACCTTTAGTCAAGTTCCCGTCTTCTCTTCTTTACCATACTCACCGCCTCGCACGAGTTTTCCTTCTAGTCTCCGAGTTGTCTTCTTGCATGTTTAGGCATAGGCGACTTAACTCACTTGACCAAATTTATCTATTACAATGCGAGTTTACAACAAAAATGGGGTGCCAACTTCCTATTCTAAGTTTTACATGGCATTCATCAAAATCTACAAAATAATTTCCCGGACGTTGTTAAGTCAATTTTTGAATTTTAAAAATTATATTGTGGGGATTTGTATTGTATTATTTGGTATTTTCAATTATTATGTTCTATTCGGGTTCTCATATTTGGTATTTTCAAATCGTGTGATGCACGGATGCTCTCTTCTCTCTTTGTCTAAAACCCTAGAGTCGTTCCTTCCATGGATTTTCGTGCGACTTTTCCCAAAGGCTTCGGTGGGCGGATATGGCATATTTTGTCATCTCTTGACCACTTTATGTTCTCCTATGGTTTTTTTCACCCCTTAAAATAAATCTCTCCTCCATTGTTCATCAAAGTGCTGCGATCCATGCTTATGACGCTACCAACATGTTGCTTGATGCAATCGTTTCATTCTAGCGGACGCCATTGCTTTGCCGCCACACGCCTTCTTAGTGGTTGCAACCAATTCATCCCCATGGTGTTCCTAGATTCACACGCCCCAGTGGTTACAACAAACTTGTCTCTCATGGTGGTCCCAACCAATCCTCATATGGTGGCCTCCACATCAAAAGGAGATGTGGTTGTGGTCCCCTCTCCCTCCTTGATGGCGTTCACAACTCCCTCTATGGTGGTCCCCCTCCAAATATCGGGATGCAACAAGTTGGCCCGATGCAATGATGCCTCATGTATGCCCTAGTGGGAACCCAACGTCGAGCATTCTTTGGTAAAACATGTTAACCCTACTTTTATGGATTCTTTGGTAAAACTTGCTAACCCTAGTTTTAGGAATTCTTTGGTTAAACATGTTAATCCGACGTTTATGGATTCTTTGGTTAACATTGATGGTATTATTCCGGTTAAAAAAGGGGATTATTTTTCAGTTACTATTGACGAAGATCTCTGTAAGCAATATGTTAATGAATTTTCATGTTCATTGATTGGTCGCATCTTGTTTGGTAAAGGGGAGAAGCCCTAGCCTTTAATCCCCCTTCTAACCCGTTTAGCAGAATTATGGAAAATCCTACATAATTGAGCGTTAATTCCTTAGGGTAAAGGGTAATTTTGTATTAAATTTTCGTCAAATGAGGATAGGGCTCGGGCGGCTATACGCTCTTCATGGCAGATCCATCCGGGTTCTATTCGATTATCTCTCTGGACTCTGGACTTTAATCGTACAAGGTTTTTCCATCTAAGGCTAGTGTATGAGTTCGAATTTTTGAATTGAGCGTTGAATATTGGCATCCCAGTATCATAATGGGTATTGCCAAGGCGATTGGGACTCCCCTTCAAAGTGATGAACGAGCCCTTAATGGTTCTTGGGCATTTTGCCTGTATTCTGGTTAAGGTAGATTTGTCTAAACCCCTTCAGGATCATGTTATGGTTGAGAGAGCGAGTCATTGCTCGTTCATTTCATTTGAGTTATGAAAACCTTAGAGCTTTTTGTTCTCACTTTGTAATATCACGGACACTCTATTGCGACTTGTCATCGAAAAATCCTTCGGATACGGCTCCCAAGAGGATGGGCGTCCGGACATTCCTAGGCGAGGTCGGTCTCGTGTTCGAAAGTTTATCGTCCTTCCAATGTTAAGGGTAAGACAGGATAGCTAGAACTACAGAGCACAATCCTGATCTTCCGACGTGATTTATTCGCTGGCATGTTGATGCTTCTACCAATGTTTCTTCCGGTATGATCTCAAAGTCTAATAGTGTCCCTTTGGGGAATTCTTTTCTTTGATTTAGAGGATGCGGTGACTTAGTGGATGACAAGGATGATCAAGATAAAGCCCTGACTTCTACTTCCGTGGAAGACACTTCGGTTGTTATGCGATAACATATCGATCCATCTTTGGCTTCGCCTTCTCCATTGGCATATTTGGCTTCTTTGGATCCACATTCGAATGGATAACACCGCAATGAATGATGCATCTAGGGTACCCCCACCCTTCACGAGGACACCTTTCCCACTTTTTTCGATATCAAGAGGCGCCCACGGACAATTCAATACAAGTTGGCCAAGCACATTCGTCTTCTTTTGTTAGGCTATTTGGGATAAGTCATTGGAGGCTTATAAACAACAACTTGTTTGTGATGTTCAACAATGCCCGACTTCTCCAATTCATAATCTCACTCTTTTGGATGATGTTCAATCCAATAGCTTCAAATTCTTAAACGTGGTCGCTACCAAAAGGTGGGAGGACTATCTTTGATGAAGTGGATTCATCGATAGTGAGGATTTTAGAGTAATTGTTTAGTGCTTTTATTTATGCATTCTTGTGTGGATGTTTTGTCTTTGAAGGGTACCTTTTTCGCCAAGGGTTAGTTTTATCGTGGTAGGTTTTAACGAGGCCCATACTTAAGCCACCTTGATTGGCTTGTGATCAAGACTTTTTTATATATATTTTTACGCTTATTTAAAAAAAAAAATGTGATGCATGAAATGTATTTTAATACAAATATTTTTATTGATTGCAAGAAGTTTAGAATATCAACAAATTGTTAATTATTAAATATGGTTCGAAAATACCGAAAAAGCATACCAATTATAAAATTATAAGTATCCATATCCCTTTTTTCGATGATGATCTTTATTATTTATTAGAGATGAAAATATAAAATTATTTATTTTAAATTAGAAAAGTATGAATTATGTGAAAATCCGATTCTATCAAACTAAGAAATTTTAATTTTTTTAAAATTTAAAAAGTATAATAGTTGTTGTCAAATTAATTTTACATTAATAACTTAACTTACTAATTATGTTGAGGGTGAAAAGTTATTAATTTTTTTTTAAGAAAAAAATAAAAAGACAAATATGATAATTGATGCACTACACGCACATATTTGAAAAATCAATTAATGCGGTACACAGATTTGGAAACCATAAAATTACAAATATTTTTTACCTTTTCATTTTCCAGACTTTTATTACTTTTTATAGGAATGAAAAATGGGCGGAAAATTTTTAAGATTACTATTTTGAGAGTAGTCTCTCTTTATAGATATATAGATATACAATAGCTACAGTAAACGTGAGGGGAAGCTCTTAACACACTTACTTTGCTTAAAAAATTCCACACCAACAACCAATAGTGTTGGTCCCAGGGGTGTGAGTGTAAGGTTTAGAAGGGGTTGATTCTTCACTTTTCGTAGTTCGACATGGTGCGTTGCTTCCCATTGGTTTATTCCTCTTGCACGCTTCGAACAGAGCACTTCAAGAAAGGCGAAGATGGAGGTATTACTTGTTTAAGTAATTCTCTTGATTTACTCGCAAGCAACGGATCTCTTTCGATTGTCTTGACTTGACCGCATTTTCTTCACATTCCCGGGTGACTTCGAGTCAACTTCCAATCATTTGATGACTCCTCTGTCATTTCGATCTTGAGACTTGGTCATGTCTTGAGTTGACTTGATCGATACTTCAATCACCGATCTCATCTCACCGCACCTTCACCTTGATCCGATTCCGTCTTTTCTTCTTTGCCATACTCAAATTGTGTCTTGCAAATGAGTCTTCCTTCTAGTCTCCGGTTGTCTTCTTGCATGTTTAGGCATAGTGACTTAACTTAGCTTGACCAAATTATCTATTACAATGCGATTTACAACAAAAATGGGGTGCCAACTTCCTATTCTAAGTTTTACATGGTATTCATCAAAATCTACAAAATGATTTCCCAACAATTTCCCCCTTTTTGATGATGCCAAAACTTAAAACATACATCAATAATTTAAACATCAAAGATACATACAGACATATGTAGAATCACGAATGTGTGTTAGAATCGATCTTTTATTGATCATAACATTCTTGTTCTTTACATAGTCAACGGGGTGTATCGAGCTTAAACCAACAAAAATGTATCGAGTTTAACTGGGCTTAAGCTAACCATGTCAGTTGTTCTATATTTACACAAGTATAGAAATTGCATAATTTTATTCAATGTACTGTAAGACTTACATTAAGTGTATTAACATAGTAAAATACATGAAGGGGTGGACAACAACACTTCATCTCCTTCGCCGCCCTCCTTCTTTCATCTTCTTGACTCTGTCATCTTCTTCTCGGTCTTCTTCTCTTTTTCTCATCTTCCTCTTCTTCTTCTTCTTTTTCATTTCGCCTTCCGGGCAGCGACTTCATCTCTTCTTAGTCTCTCTTGTCTCTCCTCCCACAAATTGAGTTTGTCTTTTATTTTCTTCTTCAATTCTTTTCACATACTCAACATTGTTCTTAGCCACTTGCAGTTGGCTACTTCATCAAAACCAGACCCTAGTAGATCCCTCCTTTCTTGCCGGATCTATGTAGTCAATGTTTTTGGGCGGAGATCTAGGTCTCAAACCTCTTCCTCCACCACTCGCTTCTTCCTCTACCTACCTGGGCGTGTATTGTCTTGGGGGTCTTCTTTTTCCCAATGAGTGACTAGCGGAGTGACCAGCAGAGTGATCGCCGTGTCTGCTGCTCGTCGCTTCTTCACATAGTGTGAGACCCTTTTCCCAAGATAAGTCCCGTGGCTTGAGCCACTTGAGTTTGCGAAGTATCCTTGAGATGCGAGCGTTTTAAATTCATCAACCGATCTTGGCTCGATTCCGGCATCTAAGATGGCATAAGTGTCTCTCTCTTTGGAATGCCTCCATGTTGTTTGAGAATATCCATAACTCGGGCATTCATCCTTCCTTCCACTTCCTCCATCCCCTCGCTTCAATCGTCTTTCTCTTTTTAGCCATAGGTACAAGTGTTGGAGTGGCGAGTCACTTGAGTTTCTTTGATAATATCATATGACAAGACAAGACTTTGTTGGGGGTTTTAGCAATCATCAAGGTCACATCTTTCGATCCTTCCCTCTCAACAGACTTCCCTTTCTTTTCTCTTGATACTTCCTCACTTTGTCTTTCCCTTCACAAATGCTTCCTCCTTCTCAACTTCAGATCCCTTCAGCGCTTTTAGGTATTCCTCTTCCCCCTTTTTGGCATCATCAAAGGAGAGAGGAACCCCTAGAAACAAACTAGCGAGCAGGAAGTCGAGTCTGGCGATAGCCGAGTTACGCTCACAGTGCTCCGCTGCGGAGTATCTTTGCACGAAACTCGGAACGAGTAGCGTTGGATTCGACTTTAATCAACTTCATCTCACCATGAGAAAGACAATTTGCGATCCATGTTTTCTTCCATACGCAGGAGCTCATTCTTATTTTGCTCACATGTGACTTTATCTCAAAGATGTGAGAGATTCATGCATTTGCTCAATGTGTTCTTTCAATTTTGTCTTTGCATCACCATTCTCATTTCGCTGGACCAACGACTTGTTGGACAATGTTCAAAATATCTAGCTTGTTCCACACGCATTGTTTCTTTCTTTGTTGCCACCACTCCTGGATTCGACTATTATGCCTCTCAAGTCGGCGGTGGGGTTGGCATCCCTATTATCCATCTCATGTCCATCGAGGCCTGGTGCCTCTCCATTCGTTCAATTTCAAAAAATAATGCTTTGAACACCTCCCGAACTTCAATTTGTTCCCTTTGTTTTGGTGACTGACGCCAAGCAACGTCAAAATCATAATTAGGAACGATGGTGTCCGATGGAATGACGGGATCTGTGCGTGGAAGCGTTCGAGATCTCTTTCTCGATTCTTCGGGGAGGTCGGGTACTTCCCGGAGAGAGAAGGGAAATGATTCTACAAAGGGATCATCACGGGCAAATCGGGATTTGTTCAATGATGAGTGGTGCTCGTGAGGTTCCTTGTGGAGTTGAACTGCTGCGGCTTGGGAGCCTCGCGCAGATGGACTCTGTTTGGTGGGGTCTCATTGTGAAGTTGACCCGACTTGCCGAGCCTCAAATTGTCTCAATAGCTTCGTCGGTCTCACTGGTTTTTCCAAGTGAGTTGATCGTCCTCGGCCTTATCGGAGCGTCATCGGACGATGATGAGATTTCCATGGGTGGCTCATCATCAAAGTTGAAAGTTTGGCGAGTAGTCTTGAGGTCGGACTTACTAGTGGTTGGAACATCCTCACCGAGTCTTTTGGATCATTCACGGGGATGACTCGGCTTCATCGTCTCCTTCCGATCCCGCAAAGGTTACATCGAGGATTATCTTGGGAATCGTGAAGTGCACTTATCTCCTTTTCGATGGATCAATGATAGCGGGAGGGATGTTCGTACTTGACTTCTTTACCCCGGAAGTATCAACCTCCCGTGGGCCTTCATTACCTCCTCCTGCCCGGTCTCAACTACGGCGAGGCCTTGGACATCCCTTTCGGCAATTAGTGTCACTGTCTTAGGGTCTTCTCATGCGGTGGCATGCATTAGAGTCTCAACTCCATGGATTGCACTTCCGTCGCCCCGCAGTGTTAATTCCCGTGGCTTTCCTTCTTTCTTCGTGCCTCGCATTAGCGCGTCATTAGCCTTCGAGCGGTGGGCACCTCAACCGAGACAGTCTCAATCCTGCGAGCCTCGTTGATGACAACTTGTTGTGTACTTTGTGTTTGTTCCTTCTCCACTTCGCCTCCTAGATTCATTGTGGGGTCACCGCAAAGATCCTCCGACCTTGTCTTTGTAGTGGAGGGAGTTTTCCCACTCGGTGGCATACCAACCGAGTGACTTGGAATGGGGTCACTCGTCTCCGGACTCCCGGCTGCTCCCATTGAGTATTCGGCCATTGGGGTAGGTGGTAAGATACCTTTATTAAGGGTTGGCTCAACCGGGGTCCCCACTCCCGGTTTCATCGCCATTCCCTTTAATTCCTTCTTCCGAGTGAGTGGGGAAGTGGTGGCGGAACCACGGTGGCAATATGCTACACCACTCCCATTGGGTCTATCTCCACCGCTGTGTTTTGGAGGACTCTCCTGGTCCCTCCATCATTCTTTGCTCATGAAGGATTCGGATTCTTCCATTGCTTGCTGCATTTGCAACTCTTCTCCGTGGCGGCAAGAGGGTCCGATCCTCATCACTTTCGATAGGGCGTCAAGGTGAGGATGTGTATGTTCGTGGTGCGGTTATAGGGCGGATGCTAGCCTTCTCACGTGCCTCTGCGTCCTCACCGCTTTAGCCCATTCATTTTCTTTTCGAATCTCCAAGTATATTGATGCAATTATCCTCATCAAGGGCTTGCAAAGATCGCTTTGTGTCCACCTCAAGAAATCAAGAGTTCTTCTCCTCAAAGAATGAACTCGGATTTTCAAACGCACTGGATAGGCTCGAGCTTCCATTTTCTCCACTCTCGCAGACGATTTTGGATGTCCGGATACAATGGAGAGTGCATGATTACATCGTCTTCATCATTCTCTTTGCCGGCCCTCGTTTCCGTGTATTAAGGGTAGCAGACCCATTTGCCGACACCTTCAAAGGCCCTCTATTCTGGTGGAGAGACAACCTTGGCAACAGTGATTTGGTTATCTCGGTTGTGCCTTGTTCTCACTTTGCTTCATTTACAACTGGGTCTTCGAGTTGCCTCTGGCCGATCGGCCTCTCGCAGACTTGGTCGTTTCATCAATCACGTCTGGAGACTCTACTTCTCCGGAATCTCGGGTATCTTTTCCACCGAGTAGGCGACTCGGCGGCTTCTCAAGCTCGGGCGCTTGAAAATTCTTCTCCTTCTTCTTGTTTGAACCGAGGGGATTTACGGTTCGACAAGGTTTCTTCAGTCTTGGGCGGCGGGGCTCTTTGTTTTTTCTTACGAGGAGCCGGCCGTCTTGGCTTATCGCTTCTCCTCTTCTTGATGACCGGAAGAAGGTATTTGAGATTCCTTCTCCGCTGCGGTTGCGGGGCGGGAGACACCTGCTGCGGGGCGGTGACTCGGCTGCGCAGGGCGGGGAGCATATTTCTTTTTCTTTCTTTGCGAGAGCGTGATCTTCTTAGCACATTGCGAGGAGCAACCTTTTCTTTGGTGGAGAGGGGGCAATGTATCTTGGGGTCACCGATTCCCCTCACTTGTATCGCCTCTCTTAGCGTAGGCTCTCTTACTGCGAGAGGTTTGATCGGAACATTCTCTTGTTTACATGGAAAGTCTTTCCATGTCGAAGAGGACTTTCTTCACTTCCATTATTCGGCCAATTACCAGGCCGTATCTCGAGATCCTCCAAATGTTCCATCCTCCTTGAAGGATTTATTCCCTACATTCTCGCGAGTCTGCTGAGACAAACTCAGCCCAGATTCACTTTCCTTTCTTCAATGATCGCAGCCATTACGATCAATTTTGCTTTAGACGATTGGTCAAAGCCGCCAAATTTCATGTCTATGCATTTGGCAACGATGTCCAACAATTTGTGGTAGTCCTCCTTCAACACCTCTTGTTAGCAGTAGACTATCTTTTCAAAGATAATCGGTCTTGCTACTTCCTTCCAAGCAAAGCAGCCAAGTCAACATAAGCTTCATTGATTTCTCGGTGCTCCTTCCGCCGAATGTAGCAACGTTACGCCAAATCCTTGGCGTAATGATGAACTCCTTCCCGTGAATAGAGGATTTGATCCCCTCATCGTGAATCTCGGCGTTCACATAGAATCGCGTGCGACCTCTTCCACATAGGTCATCGGAAACTCCATCGTCGAAATGGTTTTAGCCCGGAAGTTTTGAGTTTTTCAGCGATCTTCTTTACGAGGCGTCATCGGACCCCTGTTTGACCATACCCTCGAAATCCACAAGAGACCCGGTGTGGATTTGCTTTCCTAGCTTGACAAAATCATGAGTAGATGCCATTTTTCAAGATTTCACCGAATGAAACTTAGAAGGTGATTTGAAGATTGATAGGGTTTTGAGAGAGTTTTTGCCTTTGCTTCTGAGAGAGAGAAATGAACAGTTTTTGGTAATGTGTGAGAGAAACGGATGAAAGAGTTTAAATATGGTTCATGAAAGGACGTGCGGGTGGTTTTTGAAATGTGATTGAAATCAACGGCTTAGATTTTGCACGCCGATTAGCATTTAATGTCTCGTATTTAATGCGGCAGCATTTATATCCAATCATAAGCTTGGTGTGCAGCTTTTGCCTGTACACATCATTATTATGCTGACGTCATTCTTAAAAACCTTCCCGCTTAGTAAAAACGATCAGTTTTTTTCACTTTGCTCATAAATGACTTAGCTTGTCCCCGAGTTGTTTTTAACTCTTTTCTTCTCATATGTAAATACTCACCGCTTACTCGGTACATCCGTCTTTCCGATCACGATTTTACTCAAATTGATTTAAGAGTTCAGCTCTTTTTCCTCTCTTCGTACTTTATTTCTTTTCTTTGAGTTTTCTGAGTGTCAACTCAGCTCAATTAATCCTAACTCATGCTTGAGTTCTTCAAATCTTGACTCACATAATGGTTTTGTGAATATGTCAGCCAACTGCTTGTCAGTTGAAATATATTCCAAGATGATGTCCTTCTTTTCAACATGATCTCTTATGAAGTGATATCGACATCAATATGTTTTGTTCTTGAGTGCAACACAGATTTTGAGTGATTGCAATTGCGCTTGTGTTATCACACATGATTGGAATTTCCTTTTCTTCAACTTCATAGTCTCTCAGTTGCTGTCTCATCCATAGGACTTGGGCACAACAACTGCCCGCAACTATGTATTTTGCTTCACCAGTAGAGGTGGCTATTGAATTTTGCTTTTTGCTAAACCAGAAATTAGCCTATTTCCAATCATTTGACATGTGCCGAAGTGCTCTTCCTATCAACTCTACATCCAAAGATAGTCGAGTCTGAATAGCCAACTAGTTTGAATCCACCTTCCTTTGGATACCATAAGCCAACTTCTTGGCTTCCTTTCAAATATCTCAAGATCCTCTTGGCTGCAGTCATATGGCTTTCTTTTGGAGCAGATTGAAATCTTGCACATACACCTACATCAAAGGTGATGTCCGCCTACTACTTGTGAGATAGAGCGATGATCCAATGAGTGCTCAGATCTTGTTTGATCCACAGGTTGCCATATGCATCCATATCCATTTTGATGATGTATTCAATGGTATTTTCACGAAGACTTCTCTTCCATACCAAATTTCTTCATTAAATCTCTCGGTGTATTTTGTTTGACTTATGAAGGTTCCATCCTTCACTTTGTTTCACTTGGAGTCCAAGGAAGAATGTCATCTCTCCCATCATGCTCATTTCGAATTTGCTTTGCATGAGGTTTGAAAATTTATCACACAAACTCTTTGTTTGTGGATTCAAAAATGATGTCATCCACATATATTTGAACAAGCGATGCTCTTCCCCGTCTTGAATTCTCAAAGAGTGTTCTATCCACTTTTCCTTTTGTGAATCTGTTCCCGACAAGAATTGTGACAATGTGTCATACCATGCTCGGGTGCCTGTTTCAATCCATATAGAGCTTTCTTGAGTTTGTATACCTTATCTCCAAGAATCTTCTCGCTCAAATCCTGGACGTTGTTCAACATATACTTCTTCTTCCAATAAACCATTAAGGAATGCACTATTTACATCCATTTGATATGCAATAAAATTCTTGTGAGTCGCATAGGTAAGGAACATCCTTATAGCTTCCAATCTTGCTACGGCAAATGTTTCATCAAAATCTATCCCTTATTCTTGGCAATATCCTTTGGCCACTAATCTTGCTTTGTTTCTTACCACAAAACCTTCCTCGTTCATCTTGTTTCTCAACACCCATTTAGTGCCAATAACATTTTGATGGGTGGGTCTTTGAACCAATTCTCATACTTTATTTCTTTCAAACCGATTCAGACTCTTCTTGCATGGCTTGAATCCAATGTGTGTCATCCAATGCTTGTGACACATCTTTAGGCTCTATTTGTGAGATAAAGCATGTGAACATAGCTTCTTGTTGAGTTCGATCTTGTTTTGACACCTTCTCTTATATCTCCAATGACTAGTTACGTGGATGGTCTCTCAACCATCTTACATCGAGGTTGGAGTAAGTTAGCCGGATTCGATCGTCTTGCGGCTATGTTGCTTTGATCAGCTCTCTCGTCATCACTTAGTTTGCATTTTCCACTTGTTTTTGAGACTCGGCTATCTCATCTTCATCGAGTTTATAATTCCAAATTGAAAGATAGGGACTCTTCTCGCATGGTTGGTTGATTCAAACTTTATCACCGATTCTTCAATGTCTTCTCTATTTACATTCGGCTCATCAAACACCACATGAATGGATTCTTCCGTAACCATAGTCCTCTTGTTGAGTACTCAGTAGGCTTTGCTTTGGTTTGAGTATCCCAAGAAGATACCTTCATCGACTTTAGCATCAAAAGCCTTCAAATTATCTTTGCCATTGTTATGGATGAAGCATTTACATCCAAATATTCTAAAATATGCAACATTTGGTTTTCTCCCCTGTCCAAATCTCATAGGGAGTCTTTGTCACCGTCTGTTTATCATGCATCTATTTTGAGTGTAGCATCTTTGTGTTTATTGCTTGACCAAAATCATTTAGGTAGCCAGCGCTTCGCTAACATGGTCCTTGCTGCTTCTTTTTGAGAGTTCTATTCCTTCTTTCGCAACTCCATTCTCATTGTGGAGTCCTTGCTGCTGAGATAATTCATGACCAATACCATTTTCAATACGATATCGAGTTATTATACCATTTACAAACTCGGTTCCTCCTCAGATCTTATTTTGATAATGGTTTGACTCTTCTCATTTTGAATCCTCTTCATCACCGTGGTAGTTTCTCAGTAGAGTTTCTTTCTTCTTACACATGAATATTGTCCATGTATATCTTGAGTAGTCATCTACTACCACCAAGGTGTATTTCTTCCCACTTATGCTAGCCGGTTCAACTGGACCAAATAGATCCATATGTAGCGGATGCAATATTCTTGTTGAAGATGGACATGTCTTTTCTTTGAATGATGATTTGATTTGTTTTCCCATCGACATGCATCACATACACTTTCCTTCTTGTATCTTGAGTGTGGAAGTCCTTCCACAAGATTACTTCGCAAGCTTGTTAATTGTCTTGAAATTCGGGTGACTCGACTTTTGTGCCACATCCAACTTGATTCGGCCGTGCTCTTTCCTAGTAGACAAGTGCTTGGTGTTGCGGTTGACCAATCTACTACATACATGTTCTTTTGTCTCGCATCCATGCAACACAACCTCATTGGATTCGATGTCCTTGATTTGGCATATTCCCATGTTGAATCCAACATTATAGCCTTTGTCACAGAGTTGGCTAATACTCAACAGATTGAATTTGAGTCCTTCAACATATGCAACATCTGTGATTTCTAATCCATTTTTCTTGATGGATCCAATGCCTCTTATTTCTCCTGGAGCTTCATTTCCTCCAAATATGACTTTTGCTCCTTTGACTTCCTTGAATTTTGACAGATTTTTCTTGTTTCTGTCATATGTGTCCGGAATGACCACTATCCATGAACCAAGTTCCTTGGCACTCAACTGTTCCTTGATTAAGTTTTA
The DNA here is from genome assembly GCA_016081115.2 of Rehmannia glutinosa. NCBI lineage: Eukaryota > Viridiplantae > Streptophyta > Magnoliopsida > Lamiales > Orobanchaceae > Rehmannia > Rehmannia glutinosa. The sequence goes on along the minus strand of JABTTQ020002479.1, from coordinate 532,234 downwards.
GGTACCCATATTTGTGCAGGTCCTGAGGGGTTAGTATTGTAAGATGATCCAACCAACCTATAGCCAAATGATTTGACTCTAAGGGGTTGCCATCTATCAGTGCCATAATCATAATTAATTTTGGCAAATTGCTTGGGGATTCTAGGTTCATACAACTGTCTCTTTTATCTGTATGCTGTATATGTGTTTTAGCAATTGCCTTATTTGGGTAGTTGTGATATCTCTGAGTGTAGTGCCTAGGTTCATATGTGTCTTTGATGAAAGCTCTTATACCTTTGGAATGGTCTTTCTTTGAGTTTCGTGCCTTTTCCATTTGGGCTTATATTCCATAGGTCTTTCTTTGATAGTTCTCGTTATTCCAATCACTTGGCTTGGGTACATTCTACCATTCCTTCATATATATTTCTTTTATAGAACTTAAGGGGTTTTTGGTAGCTCTGTTTCTTCTTTACTGAGTATTTTTGTTTGATGTTTGCTTAGGAAATCGATGGATTTCTTCTCACTGTCCTCTCAAAGACACTCAATCAGTCAAGCTCCTTTTCCCTTATATCCAAGGCCAGTTTTCTTGTGATTGTGCTTTGGAATAAATGTGTGTGCACTATTTGGAGTTTTGGATTTTGAGATACTTCGTTACTTGAAGATCCTTTTTCCAAAATCACTTTTGGAGCTTGACATAGCACAAAGGAATTAAATCCTAAGCTGTCTTATCTCCACATTCTCTTTGACTCATAATAAGATCATCCAATGATTTAGATGCCTTAGTGAATGAGGCAATCACATTTTTGAGGTCATTCTCCTCTTTTTTATTGCGATTATCTCTGCTATTAGCTTCGCATTTTCAAATTTTTATAATTTCATTTTCATCGCCTATTTGACTTAGGGTACTCGGCTCCTTAGTCACCGTGAGTTTTGGCATTTAAGCGGTTGTTTTCCTCATTTAGAAGTGTGTGTGAGGATTTAATGTGTTCAAAGTCTTTCATCATTTTGCCTAATGAATCATAAAGATCGAGTGGGTGATGAAGTGTGTGTGTCACATCACTATCACTAGAATCGAGTTTGATGACTCGGAGTGTACCTCATCTTCTTGGTCGGGTTGGTCTTGTTCCTTGGCCATCAAACGGATCAAGGCTTCTTCTTCGAGTCACTTGAGTATTTAGCTTCACTACTTTCTCGAATCGGTTGTGTCTCTTGACTTGGTTGTCTCGGCCAGATCTCTGCAGCCAACATTGCCTTTTTCTTTTCTTGTCTTCTTTCTCTCAAGACCTTTCTTTCTTCTTCATTCCTCGTATTTGTTGACTACGGGATATCGGCAATCAATGGCATAGTGACCTGGTTGCTGCGGTTCCAAAGATAGATTTTCAACCTTTTGATCGACTCTTTCCATTCTTGGATTGTCGACCCTTTGATATTCACTTTTTGATGCTCTGTTCTCTTGATTGGCCTATCTTCCCTTGACTTAGAGGGAGAGCGAGTGTCTTCTAGAGGATTCGCCCTTGCCTCTTTTGTAGTTCTTATTGAAGAACTTGTTAAACCTTTTAACCATCGGGGCTATTTCCTCTCGGGTCAATGACTTCTTTGACCTCGGCTCTCTTGCCATCCTTAACAATTAGAGCACTATTTTGGGTACAACTGTCTCTTCCTGGTCTTTTCTTCTCACTCAAACTCGTAGGCTTTGAGATCGAGAATAGCTCATGGTTGGATGTCTTGGATAGGTCCATGGAATGTCTCGGTGCCATGACCTTCATTTCCCATTCAGGTGGGAGACTTTTTAGAATCTTCATACACATTTCCTTCTCGTGTATATTCTTTTCCAAGTGCGAGATAGCTCGTTGGTAATTTACGTGAACCGAGCATCCATTAATCCAAGGTCTCTCTGCGATCATTTTGAAATTCTCAAATTTCTATACAACAACGATAATTTATTTTCCTTGATTTGCTCGAGCCTTCACAAATCAATGTTAGCTTGTCCCATTTCTTTAGTTTTTTGCATGATTTGACTTTGTTGAACATAGCTTTGTCCAAGGTTTTGTAAAGAATGTCTTTGGCCACATTGTCCAGGTTATATCTTTTTCTCATCATTTGTCCATTCGGCTCTTGGTTTTTCAACCATAGCCGTGCAGGAGCAACATCCTCTTCACCTTCAATTTGCAGCTCTCCTTACAATCGTGTTCACTTTTAAAATTTGCGGTGGCCCATCCTCTATCACTATCCACATTTCATCATGTAATCTTTGATAGATGAACCCGCATACGAATTTTCCAATCATCAAATTCCTCAATTGTGAACATAGGGATGCGTGTCAAATTTGCTTCCATGATAATAACTTTTGATGGTAAAAGGAGTATAGAAAACTTAAGTGCTAAAACAGACTTTGAAAAATTTGGAGATCTAGTTCATAAACTGGTGCGGAAGGCTCAATGAACCAACCACTCGATACCACTTGTTGGTCCCAAGGGTGTGAGTGTAAGGTTTAGAAGGGGGTTGAATAAACCTTACCAACTTTTCGATTTAGTCCTTTTAAAAGTTCGAGTTAATACTACACAACTTTGTGTCCTTGGTGGACACTAATTCGATTAATCGATAGAGTTAGTCACTCAACAGACTTGACGAGTTGTTGATGGAATAACTCGGCTATTAAGACTAAAGACTTAGCTCAACTGTGGTTTGTTTTCATTGGAAGACTTAACACCCTTAAATTTGGTTTAGTTTTGATTTAATACTTGGTTTTAGCACTTAGAGATTATCAAGTGGATAGCAAATTTATCAAGAGTTAAACAAATAAGATGCGAGGAATTAAAGTCTTTGAAATGTAAATGACACGATAAGTTTTTATAGAGGTTCGAAGATGGGGTAATTCTTCTACTCCTCTCTTCTCCAACTCTGGAGGAATCCACTAAGTATTGATCAATATACTGAGTGGTAATATGCAGTCCGGATACAAGTCTTGATCACACACGGTGACTTGATCCTTTGGGACTCGATCCGGAGATGCCTTGGTCACGCAAATTGGCTCACGTGCGACGACTCGGCTTCTTCACAGGGCGCTGCCTTGCTACTACAGCCCACTTGCTCAAGCTCCTTGGATTTGATCACGAAGCCCTCCAAAAACTTGAGACTGTTCGACCTTGAACCTTCCTACAATCCTCCGTGCAATGTAGACCCCTTGATTCTTCAACAATTTCCTCTTCAATTGATTGAAGCCATCTTTCCTTCACGGTGAGTGTTGGATTGATTTTCTTCGTAATGTAGGCTTGAGGATTGATCTTGAATGATTTGAGAATATCTTAGGTTCTGATTCAAATGTTTGCTTGAATGTTCGTGGTTCGGACAACCTTCTCTCGAGTCATTCCTCGGCCTTTTATAGTGATCTTTCAAAAATCGCCCGTTGAAGAGATAGGCTTATTTTTGAAAGTCACTTGTGGTCGTTGGCTTGTCTTGTTGCGATCCTTGGAATTTCCATTTCCTCGTATGAATGATTCTTGACTTTTTCGAGTTCGACATGGTGCGTGCTTCCCATTGGTTTATTCCTCTTGCACGCTTCTGAATCGAGCACTTCAAGAAAGGCGAAGATGGAGGTATTACTTGTTTAAGTAATTCTCTTGATTTACGTACAACGGATCTCTTTGATTGTCTTGACTTGACGCATTTTCTTCACATTCCCGGTGACTTGAGTCGCTTTCCATCATTTGATGACTCCTCTCATTTCGATCTTGAGACTTGGCTGTCTTGAGTTGACTTGATCGATACTTCACTCACCGCATCTCACCGCACCTTCATCGAGTTCCGTCTTTTCTTCTTTGCCATACTCAAATGTCTTGCAAATGAGTCTTCCTTCTAGTCTCCGGTTGTCTTCTTGCATGTTTAGGGATAGGTGACTTAACTCGGCTTGACCAGCCCTATCTATTACAATGCGATTTACAACAAAAATGGGGTGCCAACTTCCTATTCTAAGTTTTACATGGCATTCATCAAAATCTACAAAATGATTTCCCAACAAATAGTAATCACCATATCATGCATGAATCCAATATATCGTATTTTGGTTACATTTTGAAAAATTGCAAGATTATCGGTATAAAAATATGGTCCATGATTATAATGCTATAGTCCACATTATGATATTGAAAAGTTGATCAAATCCTTCAACATAATCATCTCTCGCATATTTAAAGTGGCAACATATATTTTTTTCTTCTTCTTCTTTTCTTGAAAGTAGTCGAGTGGTTAATCTTGTCATGCCCAAATTAGAGATCTCAAGTTCGATTCGTATCACCCCTCCACTCTCAATATATCTACTTGAAAAACAAAAGTTAGAGTCAAACTTAGATTAGTAGTTAGATAGCTCGTGTTGATCTAACACCTAATATGGCAACCCAAAATGCTTGATAGATGAAGTTGCATCCTTGTCCTCAATATTATAATTGACCATTAAACCTAATCACTCGGGCTCCATTTGGATTGATGGATTTAAACTTGATGGGTTGTTAGGAATTTTATTGTTTAGATTTTGATGAATGCCATGTAAAACTTAGAATAGAAAGTTGGCTCCCCAATTCTTGCTTAATATGTATTGTAACAATTAGAGTGGCCAAGTGAGTTAAGTCGGCTACGCCCCTAACATGCAAGAAGACAATGAAGAAAAAGGAAAGAAGACCTGGCTGTGAAACAGTGACTATGGCAAAGAAGAGTAGACGGAATCTGTCTTTGAAGAAGCGGTGAGATGCAACAGTGGAGCATCGTCAAGTCAACTCAAGAAAAGCCAAGTCTCAAGTTGAAGTGACAAGAGTCATCCAATGATTGGAAGGCGACTCTAAGTCACCTGGGAAAGCAAGGAAATGCGGTCAAGTCGAGATAATCAGAAAAGAACCGTTGCACGAGAAATCAAGAGATTTACTTAAACAAGTAATATCTCCATACCACCTTTCTCGAGTGCTCGACCCTGAAGCGTGCAAAAGGAATGAACCAATGGGAAGCACCACACCGTGTCGAACTCGAAAAGGTGAAAGAACAATTCATACGAGGAAATGGCAATTCCAAGAACTCAAGCCAACGACGCAAAGTGACTTTAAAAAATAAGCCTATCTCTTCAACGGGCAAATTTTTGAAAGTTCACTATAAAAGGCCGAGGAGTTTGTTTGAGAAAGAGGATGCATGAATGACACATACGTGAGATATACAAGCACATTAGAAAAACAAACACTCTCAATCCTCAAGCCTACACTACGAAGTACATCAATCCAACACTCACCGTGAAGGAAAGAGAACTTCAATCGAGTTGAAGAGGAAACCTTTGAAAACAAGGGGTCTACATTCCGGGAAGGATCAGAAAGGTTCAAGGTTGAACTAAGTCTTAAGCTTTTGGAGGGCTTCGTGATCAAATCCAAAGAGCTTGAGCAAGTGAGTCGTAGTAGCAAGGCAAATGCCCTGTGAAGAAGGCGAGTCGTCGACGAGAAGCCGGTGAGTGATCAAGGCGTCTCGGATCGAGTCCCAAAGGATCAAGTCGGCCGTTGTGATCAAGACTTGTATCCGGACTGTTACCACTTTGTAAACCGATCATTACTTAGTGGATTCCTCCAGGAGTTGGAGAAGAGAGGAGTAGAAGAATTACCCCATCTTCGAACCTCTATAAAAACTTCTTTGTGTCATTTACATTTCAAATTTAAATTTACGCACTTTTAATTGCTTATATCTGTGATAAATTTGCTATCCATTTGATAATTTATAAGTACTAAATCAAGCTCTAAAATCTTGCTTAATCAAACTTAAGGGTGTTAAGTCTTCCATAAAATAAAACCACAAATTGAGTTAAATTGTAGCCAACAAATGAAAGTTACTCCATCAATGCTCAATTTGAGTTCATTGAGAGATTAACTCTCTTGAGTGACTAATTCGATTGTCCATCAAGGACACAAACTATGTAGAATTAACTCAGTAGATTTAAAAGGACTAAATCGAAAATTTGGTAAGGTTTATTCAACCCCCTTCTAAACCTTACACTTACACCCCTTGGGACCTACAAGTGGTATCGGAGCGGTTGGTTCATTGAACCCTCCGCATCAGTTCTTGAACTAGATCTCCAAACTTTTCAAAGACTGCTTTTAGTACTTAAACCTTCAAAACTCATTTTATTAAAAAGTCATTATCATGGAAGCAAATTTGACACGCATCCCTATGTTCACTATCAAGAATTTGATGATTGGAAAATTCGTATGCGAGCTCATCTATCAAAGATTACATGATGAGATATGGATAGTGATAGAAGATGGGCCTCTGCAAATATTAAAGGTGAACACAACAGGTATGCGAAGAGTTGCGGTGAAGGAGAAGAAGATCTTTGCTCCCCGGACGATCATGGTTGAAAACCAAGAACTGAGTGGACAAATGATGACAAAAATATACAACCTGGACAATGTAGCCAAGGACATCCTTTACAAAACCTTGACAAAGCCATGTTCAATAAAGTCAAATCCTGCAAAACGGCTAAGGAAATGCAGGACAAGTTGACATTGATTTGTGAAGGCTCGAAACAAATCAAAGAAAACAAATTATCGGTGGTTGTACGAGAAGTTTGAAAATTTCAAAATGATCTCGGGAGAGAACCTGGATCAACTAGACGCTCGGTTCACGTAAATCACAAATGAGTCAGTTTCTACACTTGGAAAGGAATATACACGAAGAAATGTGTATGAAGATCCTAAAAAGTCTTCCAAATGAGTGGGAAATGAAGGTCATGGCACCGAGACATTCCATGGACCTATCAAAGACATCCAACCATGAATTATTCTCGGATCTCAAAGCCTACGAGTTTGAGCCGAGAAGGAAAGACCAGGAAGAGACAAAATGTACCCCAAAATAGCCGCTCTAATTGTCAAAGATGGGAAGAGAGCCGAGGTCAAAGAAGTAATTGACCCGGAAAAAATAGCCCGATGGTTAAAAGATTTAACAAGTTCTTTAACAAGAACTACAAGAGAGGAAAGGGTGAATCTTCCAGGAAGACACTCGGCTCCCTCCAAATCAAGGGAAGACAGGCCAACCAAGAGAACAGATCATCAAAAAGTTGAGTATCAAAGGGTGACAACTCAAGAATGGAAAGAGTCGATCAAAAGGTGAATATCTATGTTGGAATCAGACAACCAGGTCACTATGCCATTGATCGCTCATATCCTGTGGTCAACAAGTGCAGGGGATGAAGAAGAAAGAAAGGTCTTGAGAGAAAGAAGACAAGAAAAGAAAAAGGCAATGATGGTCTGCAGAGATCTGAGACAACCAAGTCAAGAGAGACAAATGATTCGAGAGCAAGTGAAGCCGATTATTCAAGTGACTCAAGAAGAAGCCCGATCCGCTTGATGGCAAAAGAACAAGATCAAGAAGATGAGGTACAATCTAACTCAACAAGCTCGTGACACACTAGTGATAGTGACGTGACACACACACTTCATCACCTACTGATCTTTATGATTCATTAGGCAAAATGATGAAAGATTTTGAGCACATTAAATCCTCACACACACTATTGAATGAGGAAAACAGCCTACTCAAAAGTCAAAACTCAAAGGACTAAGGAGCCGAGTACTCTAAGTCAAATAGTCATGTTGAAAATGAAAGTTTAAAGGTGAAAATGCTAAATTAGTAGCAGAAAATTGCGCTATAGAAAAGAGGGAGAATGACCTCAAGAATGTTATTGCCTCATTCACTAAGGCATCTAAATCATTGGATGATCTTATTATGAGTCAAAGAGAATGTGGAGACAAGACAAAGCTTAGGATTTAATTCCTCGTGCCATGTCAAACCTCAAGAGTAATTTTGGAAAAAGGATCTTCAAGTCATGAAGAGTCCGAAAAATCCAAAACTCTAAATGTTGCACACACATTCACTCCAAAGCACAATACTAAGCAAACGGCCTTGGTTACAAAGGAAAAGGAAAATAGCCGATTGAGTGTCTTTGAAAGACACAGTGAGAAGAAATTCACCGAGTCCTCAAAGAAACTCCAAACAAAAATTACTCAGAAAGAAGAAAGAGCTACCGAAACCCCGGAAAACTCATAAAAGAAATACATATGATGGGAATGGTAGAAAATATCCAAGCTAAGCCGATTGGAATAATGTGAACTATCGGCATATGACTTATGGAATATAAGCCCCAAATGGCAAAGGCACAGAACTCAAAGAAAGGCCATTCCAAAAGCATAAGAGCTTTCATCGGCACACATATGCACCTAGGCACTACACTCAAAAACACCACAATTACCCAAGGAAGACAATTGCTAAAACACATATGCAGGCATACGACAAAAGAGACAATTGTATGAACCTAGAATCCCCAAGCAATTTGCCAGGATTAATTATGATTATGGCACGATAGATGGCAACCCCTTAGAGTCAAATCATTTGGCTATAGGTTGGTTGGATCATCTTACAATTCTAACCCCTCAAAGACCCGGACAAGTATGGGTACCTAAAACTTAATTTCCTTGATTGCGGGTTCAAGGAATGTAATTGAAAGCCAAGGAACCTGGTACATGGATAGTGGTCACATTCCCGGACATATGACAGAAATAAGAGAAATCATCAAAAATTCAAGGAAGTCAAAGGAGCCAAAGTCATATTTGGAGAAAATGAAGCTCCTGGTGAAATAAGAGGCATTGGATCCATCAAGAGGAATGGATTAGAAATCACGGATGTTGCATATGTTGAAGGACTCAACTTCAACTTACTGAGTATCGATCGGCTCGTGACAAGGGCTACAATGTTGGATTCAACATGGGTATATGCCAAATCAAGGATATTGAATCAAATGAAGTTGTCTTTGCAAGGATGTAGACAGTAAGAATATGTATGTAGTGGATTGGTCAATCGCAACACCCAAAGACTGCCTACTAGCAAAGAGCAAAACCAATTTGAATCAAGTTGTTAGTGGCACAAAAAAGCCGAGTCACCGAATTTCAAAACAATTAACAAGTCGGCAAGAAGTCATCTTGTAGAAGGACTTCCGGACTCGATGATACAAGAAGGAGAGTATATGTGATGCATGTCGGAAGGGAAAACAAATCAAGTCGTCATTCAAAGAAAGGACATTCCCATCCTCAACAAGGATATTGCATACGCTTCATATGGATCTATTTGGCCCAGTGGAACCAAACCGGATAAGTGGAAAGAAATACACCTTGGTGGTAGTAGATGACTACTCAAGATATACATGGACAATATTCATGTGCAAGAAGAAAGAAACCCTACAAAAACTACCACAAATGATGAAGAGGATTCAAAATGAGAAGAGTCAAACCATTATCAAAATAAGATCGGATAGAGGAACCGAGTTTGTCAATGGAATAATAACTCATTATCTTGTATTGAGAATGGTATTGGTCATGAACTATCACCGCAAAGGACTCCACAAAAGAATGGAGTTGCGAAAGAAGAAGAACAGAACCCTCAAAGAAGCGGCAAGGACCATGTTAGTCAAGGGGGCTACCAAAAGATTTTGGGCTCAAGCAATCAACACAACTTGCTACACCCAAAACAGATGTATGATAAACAGACAAATGACAAAGACTCCCTATGAGATCCGGATGGAAGAAAACCAAGTGTTGCATATTTCGAATATTTGGATGTAAATGCTTCATCCACAACAATGGCAAAGACAACCTAAAGGCTTTTGATGCTAAAGTCGATGAAGGTATCTTCTTGGGATACTCACTCAAAGCAAAGCCTACAGATACTCAACAAAAGAACTATGGTTACGAGAGGAATCCATTCATGTAGTATTCGATGAGCCAAATGTAAATGGAGAAGACATTGAAGAGTCACCGATAAGTTGAATCATCCAACCATACGAAAGAGTCCCTATCTTTGAAGTCAAGGTGGGATTATCAATTCGAAGAAGATGAGATAGTCTGAATCTCAAAAGCGGTGGAAGATTTGCGGCTAAGTGATTACGAGAGAGTCGACCACGCAAAGAACACAAACCGCAAGTCGATCAATCAGCCTAACTTACTCCAACCTCGACGTAAGATGGCCGAGAGACCATCCACCGAACTTGTCATTGGAGATATAAGAGAAGGTGTCAAGACAAGATCCGAACTCAACAAGAAGCAATGTTCACATGCTTCATTTCGCAAATAGAGCCCAAAGATGTGTCACAAGCATTGACGACACACATTGGATTCAAGCTATGCAAGAAGAGTCAATCGGTTTGAGAGAAATAAAGTATGGGAATTAGTGCAAAGACCCATACATCAATATGTTATTGGAACCAAATGGGTATTCGAAATAAAATGAACGAGGAAGGCTCGTGGTAAGAAACAAAGCAAGATTGGTAGCCAAAGGATATTGCCAAGAAGAAGGGATAGATTTTGATGAAACATTTGCCCTGTAGCAAGATTGGAAGCTATAAGGATGTTTCTTGCCTATGCAGACTCACAACAATTTCATTGTATATCGGATGGATGTAAAAAGTGCATTCCTAAATGGTTTATTGGAAGAAGAAGTGTATGTTGAACAACCTCCGAGGATTTGAGCGAGAAGACTCTTGGAGACAAGGTATACAAACTCAAGAAAGCCTTGTATGGATTGAAACAGGCACCCAGAGCATGGTATGATACCCTGTCACAATTCCTAATCGAAAATGGATTCACAAAAGGAAAAGTAGATAGAACATTTTTCGAATTCAAGACAAGAAGAGTATATCTTTGCTTGTTCAAATATATGTGGATGACATCATTTTTGGATCCACTAACAAAGAGTCGTGTGAAAAATTTTCAAACCTCATGCAAAGTAAATTTGAAATGAGCATGATGGGAGAGCCGACATTCTTCCTTGGACTTCAAGTGAAACATCGAAGGATGGAACCTTCATAAGTCAAACAAAATACACCGTAGATTTAATGAAGAAGTTTGGTATGGAGGAGAAGTCTTCGTAAAAATACCAATGAACACATCACAAAATGGACATGGATGCAGATGGCAAACTGTAGATCAAACAAGATACTGAGCACTTATTGGATCATCTGCTCTATCTCACAAAGAAAGCGAGGCCGGACATCACCTTTGCTTTGTAGGTGTATGTGCAAGATTTCAATTTGCTCCAAAAGAGAGCCATATGACAAAGACTAAGAGAATATTGAGATACTTGAAAGGAAGCCAAGAAGTAGGCCAATGGTATCCAAAGGAAGGTGGATTCAAGCTAATTGGCTATTCGGACTCGACTATCTTTGGATGCGAGTGGACAGAAGAGCACTTCAGGCACATGTCAAATGCTAGGAAACAGACTAATTTCTGGTTTAGCAAGAAGCAAAACTCAATAGCCACCTCTACAAATGAGGCGGAATACATAGTCTGGGGCAAATTGTTGCCCAAATCCTATGGATGAGACAAAGAAATGAGAGACTATGAAGTTGAAGAAAAAGAAATTCCAATCATGTGTGATAACACAAGTGCAATTGCAATCACTCAAAATCCTCGTGTTGCATTCAAGAACAAAGCATATTGATGTCGATATCACTTCATAAGAGATCATGTTGAAAAGAAGGACATCATCCTGGAATATATCTCAACCGATAAACAACTAGCCGACATCTTCACAAAACCATTATGTGAGTCAAGATTTGAAGAACTCAAGCATGAGTTGGGATTAATTGAACTAAGCCGAGACACGGAAGAACAAAAGAAAAGAAATGGAACAGAAAAGGAGGTGAAAAAGAGTCGAAAATGTGTCACTCAAGAAATCACCAGTATAGGAAAGACAAATACACCGAGTCACCGGATAGTCCGAGTCACTAAGAGAACTGTGAGAAGTGGAGTTAAATCGGCTAAGGGATAAGTGAATGACTTATGAGCAAAGTGACAAAAACGCCGTCGTTTTGACTAAGCGGGAATGTTTTAAGGAACACGTCAAGATAATGATGATGTGTACGGACATAAAAAGTGCACACTAAGCTTATGATTGGATATAAATGCCGCCGCATTAAATACGAGACGTGAAATGCTCAATAGGCGTGCGAAATCCAAGCCGTTGATTTCGATCACAATTCAAAACCGTATGCACGCCCTTTCATAAACCATATTTAAACTATTTTCGTCCGCTTTCTCTCTCACACTTCTAAAACTGTTCATCTCTTTCTCTCAAAAGCAAAGGCAAAATACTCTCGAAACCCTATCAACCTTCAAATCAATTTCGAGTTTTTCTTTGAAATAATTCTCGAGAAATGGCACCAACTTATGACTTTACCAAGTTAGGAAAGCAAATCCACACCGGTTCGACGGTGGATTTCGACGGAATGGTGAAGCGAGGGTCCGACGACACCCTGGTGAAGAAAATCGAGAAGTTGGAAACGCCCGGACTAAAACCGTTTCTAACGCCGAATATCCGATGACCTATGTGGAGGAGGTCGCACAATTCTACGTGAATGCCGAGATTCACGATGAAGGAATCAAGTCATCTGTCACGGAAGCAATGACTATCACCGCCAAGGATTTGGCTGAATATTGCTCACTATCGCCAGAAGGAGCAACCGAGATTAAGGAAGGCGATGTAAACTTGGGCCGACGCATGGAAAGAGATAGCCAAGTCCGACTTTGCCGATAAAATTATATACACAAAAAACAAGAGATCAGCTGAAGGAGGATTATCACAAATTGTTGGACATAGTTGCCAAATGTATCGACATCAAATTTGGCGACTTTGACCAATCACAAAGGCAAAGCTGATTGTGATGGCCGCAATCATCGAAGAAAAGAAGATAAACCGGGTTGAGTTTATCTACAAAGCAGATTTCTGCTTAACGCTGGGAACAAGTCCTTCAAAGAAGATGGCACATTTGGAGGATCCCGGGATATGGCCTGGTGATTGGCCGGCTATTGGAGGTGAAAGGAGTCCTCTTAGACATGGGAAGGCTTTCCATGTTAACAAGAGGATGTTCGAGCAAATCTCTCTCGGCGCACGAAGAGAGCTTACGCCAAGAGAGTGACACCGGTGAGGGGGAATCACCACCCGAAGATACAAATCGCTTCCTCTCCAGACAAGAAGAAAGCGCCCTGCGCACGCCAAGAAGATCACGCCCCGCAAAGAAAGAAAACCAAACATGCTCCCCCGCAGCGAGTCACCCGCCCCAGCGGCTGTGTCTCCCCCTCCAGCAGCCGGTCGAGAAGGACTCACAAATACCTTCTCCGATCGTCAAAGGAGGAGAATCGACAAGCCAAGACGGCCAGCTCCTCGAAACAAACACCAAGGCACTGACCCGCCCAAGACTCGGAGGACACCGCCCGAACTGTAAATTCCCCTCGGTACAAACCAGAGACAAAGACTCGTCAAGCGGTCGAACAGAGAAACCAGCCGAGTCGATTACTCGGCTAGCACAAATACCGGAGACTACCGGAGAAGTAGAGTCTCCGGATGTAGTTGATGAAACAACCAAGTTTGTCAAGGCGATCGATAGAGGCAACCAAGACACAATCAGTAGCTCACACACCAAGCACAAGAAACTCCGCCAGGGCATGACGGTGATGTAATGATCCTATCTCCACCTTACCCGGACATCCAAAATCGTCTGCGTGAGTGGAGGAAATGGAAGTTGAGCAAGTCAAGGAAACAGTTCCAACGGCCGAGTTCATAGAAGAAGAAGAGGAATCGCTAAATTTCCTCGGATTAACTAATGTGCTCCCGCTCACGGATGAAGACAATCGCATAGACATTCTCCGCGGATCTACAAGGACAAGGAGAGAGAAAAGCGAGTCAAGAAGCCGAAGCACGTGAGAAGGCAAGCATCCGCCTCTATCTCCCACCCACGTAACACACACATCCTCTTCTTGATGTCTTCTCTCGAAAGTGACGAGGAACCAGAGAATGCTATCGCCACGTAAGAGTTGCAAATGCAGCAAGCATTGCACGAATCAAGAATCCTTCACGAGCAAAGACTAATGGAGGGACCAGAGAGTCCTCCGTAACACGCTTGAAATCGATCCAATGGGAGTGGTTCAAAAATAGCCATCATTGTTGTTGCTACCACTTCTCCACTCACTCGGAAGAAGCAATCGGAAATGGCGATGAAACGGGATAGTGGGGACCCCACGAGCCAACCCCTATTGAAGGTGTGCTACCACCTGCCCCAACGGCTGAACCATCAATCGAAACAGCCGAGTTTGGAGACGAGTGACCCCACTCCAAGTCACTCACTTGGTGCGCCCGGTGGGGAAACTCCTCCACCGCAGCGGCAAGGTCGGAGGATGCTGCAGATGACTCCACAAAGAATCAAGGAGGCGAAGAAGAGAAATTACAATCACAAGACGAACAAAGAAGTTGCCATCAATGAAGCTCGAGGCTTGAGATCGCTCAAGCGAGGTGCCAACCGCTCCGAAGGCTAATGACGCTCGATGCGATCAAGCAGGCACGAGGAAGGAACAACCCCGGGAGTTAACACTGGCGATGAAAGTGCAATCCATGGGGTTGAGACTCCAATGGATGCCACTCGTAGAAGACCCTAAGACAGTGACACTCATCGAAAGGGAGGACCAAGGCCTCGCAGCAGCAGAGACTCTTTGGAGGAAATGAAGGCCACGGGAGGTTGAGACTTCCCGGGGTAAAAAGGCCAAGTAGAGAACATCCCTCCCGCAATCATCGACCCATCTCGAGAAGGAGATCGCGCACTTCATGATTCCTAGGACAACCCCGATGTCACTTTTCCGGGATCGGAAGGCGCGAAGAAGAAGTCGAGTCAACCCCCATGACAAATCCAAAAGGCTCACCGCGGATGTTCCACACGAGCAAGTCTCGATCCCAAGACTACTCACAAACTTTTAATTTTGATGATGAGCCACCAATGGAAATCTCATCATCGTCCGATGACGCTACGATAAGGCCGAGGACCGCCTCATCGAATTGGAGAAATCACCGAGACCAACGGTTTAAGACAACGAGGCTCGGCAGTTCTGCCTACTTCACAACAAACCCACCAACAAGAGACCACCGCCAGCTCCTCAAGCCGCAGCAGATCGATTCCCAAAAGAACTTCACGCGCACCGCTCATCATCGAATGATCCCGGTTGGCGGTAATGAATCTTTTGTCGAATCTTTCCCCTTTCTCACTGGAGATACTGAACTCCACGAAGAGTCGAAACGAACAAGCACGCTATTACAAACCAGCCTCCTGTTCTTCCATCGACACCATTGTTCCAAAAATTATGACTTCGATCTTTGTATGGCCATCACCGCAATGAAGAATCACCAAGCTCGAGAAGTGTTCAAGGCACTCTTTGGTCGAGGTTGAAAGGATGGAGAGGCATCAGCCTCTTTGGACATGCGATCGACAACAGAGATGCCACCATTACACCTAATTTACGAGGCATAACAGATTCGGATAAGGAATGGTGGCAACAAAGAAGAAACAATGCGTGTGGAAGGGAGATACTTCGACAATTGTTCAACAAGCTGTAGTGTGGAGAGTCGAAAATGCTAATGCAAAAACGGTTTAGGGAACACATTGAGCATATGCATGAAGCTCACACCGCCGAGATCAAGTCGCTGCGTGAGCGTAATGCAAATGATATACGCGTTTGGAAGAACACATGACAAGAAAATTCAGCCTTCTCATGGCCGAGATGAAGCTAATTTCACAGAATCCAACGCTACTCGTTCAATTCGTCCGCATACAACGCAGCAGACTTGAAGCGAATTCAACCATCGAAGACTTCGACTTCATGCTTGCCAAAGATAACCTCGGGTTCCTCTATCCTTTGATGATGCCAAAAAGGGGAAGAGGAATACCTTAAAGCAAAGAAAATCAAGCCGAAAAGAAAGGATCACCGAGAAGGGAAAATCATCTCGAGGAGGTCTTGAAACGAAAGAAAGGAAAGCTTGTTGAGGGGAAGGATCAAAGCAGATGTGACATTGATGATTGCACAAACCCCCAACAAGGTCCTCACACACCGACATCATAAGCAAAACTCCCCGTGACTCGCCACTCCAACACTCTGCGTATCTATGGCCGAAAAGAGAAAATCAATTGAAGCATGGATGAAGGAAGTGGAAGGAAGAATGGATGCCGAGTTATGAACATCTTGAAAGAACACGGAGGCATTCAAAAGAGACAGAGACACGTATGCCATTTCGTATGTCGGGACAGAGCCACGATCGTCGATTGACGAATTCAAAACGCTCGAATCAAGGATATTTTGCAAATATGTCCATGGCTCAAGCTTGGGACTGTCTTGGGAAAAGGGTCTCACATTATGTGAAGAAGCCGACAGCAAGAGACTTCCTAAGATCACTCTGCTGGTCACTCTGCTAGTCACTCACCGGAAGAAGAAGACCCCAAAGACAAAGATACGCCCGCAGGTAGAGGAAGAAGCGAGAGTGGAGGAAGAAGCTTGACCCAGGCCTCGCCCAAGAATATTGAATACGTAGATCCAGGAAAGAAAGGAGGGATCTACTTTGGGGCTGGGCTTGACCAAGTGGCAAATTTGAGAGTGGCTAAAACTAACGCCGAGTATGCACAAAGAATAGAAGAAGAAAACAAGAGACAAACTCAGCTATGGCAGAGAGACAGGAAAGAATGAGAAAAGATGAAGTCGCCAGGAAGGCATATGAGAAGAAAAAGAAGGCAAATGACGACGAGAAAAAAGAGGAGAAGAGAAGAAGATGCCGATCAAGATGAAAGAAGGAGACAAATGAAGGAGATGAAGTTGTTGTCATCCCAACCCTTCGTGTATTTTATCATGTAAATACATACAATGTAAGTCTTCTCGTAATAAAGCTATAAATTCTTTATTTTCAAAGTGTAGACAAATATGTGCTCGATACACCTTGTAAACATTGTGTAAAAGAACAGAATGATATGATCAATAAACAGATCTATTCTACGCATACATTCTATGTCAATACACTATCTGTATGTATCTTTGCTGTTTGCATTTTTTTTTAATGATTTAAGTTTTGGCATCATCAAAAAGGGGGAAATTGTTAGGAATTTTATTGTTTAGATTTTGATGAATGCCATGTAAAACTTAGAATAGAAAGTTGGCTCCCAATTCTTGTAATATGTATTGTAACAATTAGAGCCGCTGCCGAGTTAAGTCGCCTACGCCCTAACATGCAAGAAGACAAACAGTGAAGAAAGGAAGGAAGACCCTGCATGTTGGCTGCAAATGACTATGGCAAAGAAGAGTAGACGGAATCAGCTGTCTTTGAAGAAGCGGTGAGATGCACTGAGTGGAGCATCGATCAAGTCAACTCAAGAAAAGCCAAGTCTCAAGTTGAAGTGACAAGAGTCATCCAATGATTGGAAGTTCGACTCTAAGTCACCTGGGGAAAGCAAGGAAATGCAACAAGTCGAGATAATCAGAAAGAACCGTTGCACAAAAATCAAGAGATTTACTTAAACAAGTAATATCTCCATACCACCTTTCTCGAGTGCTCACCCCGTAAGCGTGCAAAAGGAATGAACCAATGGGAAGCACCACACCGTGTCGAACTCGAAAAGGTGAAAGAACAATTCATACGAGGAAATGGCAATTCCAAGAATCGCAAGCCAACGATCGCAAAGTGACTTTCAAAAATAAACCTATCTCTTCAACGGGCAAATTTTTGAAAGTTCACTATAAAAGGCCGAGGAGTTTGTTTGAGAAAGAGGATGCATGAATGACACATACGTGAGATATACAAGCACATTAGAAAAATCGAAACACTCTCAATCCTCAAGCCTACACTACGAAGTACATCAATCCAACACTCACCCGTGAAGGAAAGAGAACTTCAATCGCTTGAAGAGGAAACCTTTGAAAACAAGGGGTCTACATTCCAGGAAGGATCGTAGAAAGGTTCAAGGTTGAACTAAGTCTTAAGCTTTTGGAGGGCTTCGTGATCAAATCCAAAGAGCTTGAGCAAGTGAGTCAGAGTAGCAAAGCAAACGCCTGTGAAGAAGCCGAGTTGTACGAGAAGCCACCGAGTGATCAAGGCGTCTCAGGATCGAGTCCCAAAGGATCAAGTCGGCCGTTGTGATCAAGACTTGTATCCGGACATTACCACTTTGTAAACTGATCATTACCTAGTGGATTCCTCCGGAGTTGGAGAAGAGAGGAGTAGAAGAATTACCCCATCTTCGAACCTCTATAAAAACTTTTTATGTGTCATTTACATTTCAAAGATTTAAATTCTGCACTTTTAATTGCTTATATCTCATTGATAAATTTGCTATCCATTTGATAATTTATAAGTACTAAATCAAGCTCTAAAATCTTGCTTAATCAAACTTAAGGGTGTTAAGTCTTCCATGGGAAAATAAAACCACAATTGAGTTAAATTGTAGCCAACAAATTGAGTTACTCCATCAACACTCAAATTTACCGAGTCTGTTGAGAGATTAACTCTCTTGAGTGACTAATTCGATCGTCCCATCAAGGACACAAATTGTGTAGAATTAACTCAGAGATTTAAAAGGACTAAATCGAAAATTTGGTAAGGTTTATTCAACCCCCTTCTAAACCTTACACTTACACCCCTTGGGACTACATGGGTGGATTTGGATTTCAAATGACTCCAAATGAGATGAATTTAAAAGAGAAAATTATTTTTTAGTCCGTGCGTGGACCATATAGAGATTTAGTCCGCTATTTAGTCACCGTTTGATCTTAGACCACTAAATTTTAAAATTTCGGACATTGAGTCTGATTTTTGTTGGAGCTTTCCAATTTCACCGTGAATTAAAACATGGCACTCCCGTCATTGACATGTCAATTAGAATTGGGGATAATTGGATTTTGGCGAAAAATTGACCACAAATTGCCATGTTGGAAAATTAAAAAAATAAAAAATATTAAAACATTAAAATACGTCAACTCATCACCTTTTGGGTTTCATATCCAATTAAAAAAAACTAATCCTAATTCTTCTTCTAAACTCTCGTAAATACCAAACGTCTCTCGTCCACAAAATCTCTCTAAAATCCTAACCATATCTTTTCTTTCCATTCAAGATCTTGCGAGTTCAAGAATGAAGACTCGAAAAGCGGCTTCGATTTTGATGAACCTCCACCGGTATGGTGCGTTTTTTTATTTGTATGTTTAGTTTAGTTTAGTTTAGTTTAGGGTTTTTTATTCTTGGGGTTTTAGAACTATGGTACATTAAAGATTCCTTCTTCTTTTCTCGAAATGGGGACCATTTTTGTGGGACTATGTGTTCCCCTAATAAAAAAACACCATCTGGTCCCATGGCTTTAAATGTCACCAATACGATTTGTTTATTACCTATTCAGAAATATATTTTATTTCCAGAAAATGTTTCTAACATTTTTTTTGTCTTATTGCAGATCCAAGTAGTAAAGAAATCACTCTAAGCCTTAACTTTGGGGGTAAGTTCACATTTGGTCCCAAATCTACTTATGTTGGTGGTGAAGAATACAAATTTGATTATGTAGACATTGACCTCCTTATTTTAGACACTCTAAAACAAGTGGCCCTACATGAAGGTGTGACTGAGCCTATGAGTTTTTATAGCAATATTGACCAAAACAGTTTCCTGCTCCTAAATACAGACAATGACTTGCACAGAGTTTGTGAGGAGAATTTATTGACTGGTAGGGAGGTGAGAGTATATACTGAGGAGCTTGTGAATTTGTCTAGTCAAACTGACTCAAACAGGAATCCACACAGTTTGTGTAATGAAAAATAACAGGGTGTTGGTAATGAGAAGAAAATAGTGGAAGATACTAGTAGGGCCAATTGTGACTATGAAGAAGATTCAGATTTTTGTGATAGTGATTATAAGGTTGAGTCTGAACCTGAACTTGATGATGATTCTAAGTTATGGAATGAATATGTGAATTTTGATTGTGAATGGATGCACAATGATGATAATGATGAGGGGCAGAATTTTGAGCAAGATGATGCCAATGTGGGTATTGAATTTGGAGAGGAAGATGTTTTAAAAAGTGATGATGATCTCAACAGATTATAAGGGGTGGGTCGATGATGGAGAGGGGCATAACTTTCCAAGGTTTAATCCAAGTTAGATTTATAACCCAACTTTTGCTTTAGGGATGTTGTTTTCTACTAAAACGGAGCTGAGGCAATCAATTCTTAATCATGCCATAAACACAAAGAGAAGCATTAACATTACAAAAAATGACAAGGAGAGAATTCATGCTAAATGTGCTGATAAGAGTTGCCTATGGAAGCTGCATATGGACTGAAAATTACAGGGCAAGAATCATTTCGTATAATGAAATATGATCCTAATCACACATGTCTTTGTTTGTTTTAAGGTTAAGAACTTGAAGTCAAATTGGATATCCGTAAGTATGCACAAAAGTTCAAATCGTCCAAAGAAAAGTGTGAGAGGTTTTAGGGGTGATGTGATGGAAGATATCGAGTTAGTGTAACAAATTACCAGGCATATAGAGCTAAGAAATTGTCTCGTGGAATCGGTAGAAGGTAGTTCGAGGAACAATATTCACCATTATGGGATTATGCGAAGAGATTAAGAGAACAAATCCTGGTTCAACCGTTATACTTGTGAAAGAGAATGTGGCGGAGAGAATAGGTTTGACCAGATTTTACATTTGTTTGAATGCTCTGAAAATTGGATTTTTGGCCGGTCAAACCTTTTATTGGTGTGGATGGGTGTCATTTGAAGGGTCCTCATAAGGGTGTGTTGCTAATTGTTGTTGGAGTTGATCCAAACAACAATATCTTCCCAATAACATATGTTGTGGTTAGTAGGAGACTAGAGACACATGGGATTGGTTTCTTACTCGCTCAAATCGATCTTAACATTTAAAATGATTATGAGTGGATCTTCATGTCGATAAACAAAAAGGTTTAATCCGGGCATGTCAAGAGATTTTCCCTAATGTAGAACATCGATTCTCGTGTTAGACACATTCATAGGAACTTCAAGAATGCAAGTTTTAGGGGTCATGCATACAAAACAGACTTTGTGGAATCGTGCTAAAAGCCACAACAAGCGGGAGTTTGATAGGAAAATGAAAGCAATGAAGAACCTTTCTCAAAGTTGCATTTGAATGGTTCAAAGGACAAGCCACCTCATGAACGGAGCGGGTAACATTTTACGATCATTTTAGGTGTGATATGTTGTTGAACAATGGTTGTGAATCATTTAATCCCAACATTTTGGAAGCCGAGACAAGGCAATTGTCTCAATGTGTGAGTAGATAATGGAGTATTTGATGCAAAGGATGCATAAAAATAGGGATAGTGTAGGTCCCAAGGGGTGTGAGAGTAAGGTTTAGAAGGGGGGTTGAATAAACCTTAACAACTTTTCGATTTAGTCCTTTTTAAAATAGTTCGTTTTTTTTTTTTTTTTTTTTTTTTTTTTTGAAATATTGAAATACCCGAGTTAAAATCAAAATCGCACAAAATCAAAACTTATAGGACTAAAATTACACAAATTAAAACTTTATGGGATAATCTTACACATCAAAAACTACCTAATTTATTTACATAACCAACATTGCCTACCACTATAGTTACGGACCAATTTTCCAATTAAGCCGATAATATCATACAATTTGCAATTATAAAAATTCACCAACATGAAATAAAGTTTTTACTATTGTCTCATGTCATGATATTATAACATAATTTAGGCAAATAATTAATCATTAAATCATATATAACAAAAGAACGTGGAATAAAAATTGACAAAAAATATTAAACTATAAGGAAAAAAAAGAAATTTGATCAACTTGCAGCTTTAACAATCTTGCTTTTTCATGTAATTGAATTAATAAATTAAACGACTTTAATAATTACTAATTCAGTTCATAAAAAGCTGGAATGCTTGTTTTTACACAGACCACTTTGTCTATAAAATAAACACAAACACAATATGCTTTACTAATTCAATTATATTCAAAGCCTCTTTTTTGTAAGTGATGGATCCAATAAAGCAAATATACATACCTGACCGGCAGCCTCTTCAGGAAATAAACAATTCCTTTCTTGAACAGAATGGTGGGCATGACCACTATTTACTGATGCATTCCGCATATAGGGGAGCTTAGTGCCTCAATTTGACCCTGAAGGAATCTAATGTAGCCAATGGCTTCTGACAAGACAGAAGCAGTGTCAGTCTTTCCAAATGGGGAAACTAGTTGGTGAAGTGCTGTTATTCTATCCCCTAACTTCTCCTTTCTCACCTTGAGAACTGGTTGGGCTTTCCAAATGAAATAATTTGCTATCCAATACTTCACTAAGTCCTTGATGGATAGCTAAGTTAGTTAACCATCGAGTTAGCCACTCAACGCACTCGATTGACCTGTTGATAGAATAACTCACCGCTAGTCTAAGGCTTAACTCAACTCGTGATATGTTTTCAAAAAAGACTTAACACCCTTGAATTTGATTTAAGTTTGTTTTGACACTTGGTTTTAGTACTTTGTTAAATATCAATTGATAGCAAATTTATCACAGATATAAAATAGTATGCGGGATTGAAGTGCTTTGAAATGTAAATGACACAATAAATTTTATAGAGGTTCAAGATGGGGTAATTCTTCAAATCCTCTCTTCTCCAACTCCTGGAGGAATCCACTAAGTAATGATCGAGTACAAAGTGGTTATCATCCGGATGCAAGTCTTGATCACACAACCGACTTGATCCTTTGGGACTCGATCCTGAGATGCCTTGGTCACACAACCGCTTCTCGTCCGACTCAGCTTCTTCACAGGGCAGCTGCCTTGCTACTACAGCTCACTTGCTCAAGTTTCTTGGAATTGATCACGAAGCCCTCCAATAGCTTGAGACTGGTTCGACCTTGAACCTTTCTACAATCCTCTGCGGAATGTAGACCCTTTGATTCTTCAGATGTTTCCTCTTCAACTGATTGAAGTGGTCTTTCCTTCACTGGTAAGTGTTGGATTGATTTCCTTCGTAGTGTAGGCTTGAGGATTAAACTTGAATGACTTGAGAATATTTTAGTAGGTTACACCTCGAATAATATCTTGAAAGTTTCGTAACAAGGTTAACCTCTTATTTTCTCAAATTGATTCCTCGGCTTTTATAGTGTTCTCTTAAAATTTGCCCGTTGAAGAGATAGGCTAATTTTCAAAAGACACTTGTGGTCGTTGGCTTGTCTTGTTGCAGATCCTTGGAATTGACATTTCCTCGTATTGAATGAGTTTTCACTTTTTCGTAGTTCGACACAAGTGCAAAGTGCTTCCCATTGGTTTATTCCTTTTGCACACTTCGGGATCGAGCACTTTAAGAAAGACAATATGGGAGTATTACTTGTTTAAGTAATTTTCTTGACTTCTGAGCAATGGATCTCTTTCAGTTGTCTCGACTTGACTGCATTTCCTTGATTTCCCCAGATGACTTCGAGTCAGCTTCCAATCATTGGATGACTCATCTGTCACTTCAACTTGAGACTTGGCTATCTTGAGTTGACTTGACGATATTTAACTCACCGCATCTCACCGCTCCTTCATCCGAGTTCCTGTCTTTCTCTTCCTTGCCGCACTCACCGCTTCTTCAAATGATTTTTCCTTCTAGTCTCCTGGTTGACTTCTTGCATGTTCAGCATAGCGACTTAACTCACTTGACCAAATTTATTTATTACAATGCAAATTACAAGGAAAATGGGGTGCCAACTTTCTATTCTAAGTTTTACATGGCATTCATCAAAATCTAAAAATTAATTTTCCAATAATTTCCCCTTTGATGATGCCAAAACTTAAAGCATACATACAAAAAGTAAATGTCAAAGATACATACAGATAGTGCAAGAATGAGAGAATGTATACGTAGAATCAATCTGTTTATTGATCATAACATTCTTGTCCTTTACACAAATTGCTTACAAAGTGTATCGTAGAGCAACCATCTATGTTTATGCAAAGAAAATAGAGAAATTACAGATTTCTTATTCAATGTACATAAGACTTACATACTTATGTATTTACAAAAGTAAATTACATGAAGGGGTGGACAAAGAAACACTTCATCTCCTTCACGCTTCCTTCTTTCCTCATCGCCTTTGTCTTCTTCTCGACCTTTTTCTCTTCTTCTCTTCTTCACCGCTTTTTTTTCTCATATGCTTTTCCTCGGCTTTATCTCTTCTTTTTCTTTCTTGTCTTTCTTCCCACAAAATGAGTTTGTCTTTTATTCTCTTCCTCGATTCTCTTTACATACTAAGCATTGTTCTTGGCCACTTGTAGGTTGGCTACTTCGTCGAATCCACCCAATAGATCCCTCCTTTCTTACCTGGATCTATATATTCAATGTTTTTGGGTAGAGGTCTAGGTCCAAACCTCTTCCTCCTCCACTCGCTTCTTCCTCCGCCTCGGGCGTGTATTGTCTGGGACCTTCTTTTTCCCAAATGAGTGACCAGAGATACTCGCCAAGAGTCTGTCCTCTCACCTTCTTCATATAGCTTGAGGCCTTTTTCCCAATACAAGTCCCAAGCTTGGGCCATGGTCATGTTCACGAAGTATCCTTCGGATGCGAGCGTCTTGAATTCATCAATAGATCTCGGCTCGGTTCCAACGTCTGAAATGGCATCAGTGTCTCTTCCCCCGAATGCCTCCATATTGTTTTAGTATATCCATCACTCGGCATCCATCTTTCCTTCCACCTCCTTCATCCCTCGCTTCTACTATTTTTCGCTTTTCAAACATGGGTATCGGAGTGTTGGAGCGGCAGAGTCACTGGGAGTTTGCTGATGATATCAGCAGTGACAAATCCTTGTTGAGGGGTTTTAGCAATCATCAATGTCATATCTTTCGAACCTTCCCCCTCAACAGATTTTCCCTTCTTCTCTCTTCTCTGTTCTTCAGCTGTCTTCTCCTTCACAGCTGTGTCCTTCTTCTCAGCTTCAGATCCTTTTAGCGCCTTTAGGTATTCCTCTTCCCCCTTTTTGGCATCATCAAAGGAGAGAGGAACCCCTGGAAACATGCCAGCAATCATGAAGTCTAAGCGGTGATAGCCGAGTTATGCTTTGAATCATTTGAGTATGCTTTGCACGGAATTCGGAGCGGGTGGCATTGGATTCAGCTGCCATCAGCTTCATTTCAGCCATGAGGAGGCTGAATTTCTTTTCCATGTTCTCCTCTACGCGCAGAAGCTCTTTCTTATGAAATTCACGCAGCAACTGCATCTCTGTGTTGTGAGATTCATGCATTCGATCGATGTTCTCTTGCATTCTTCTCTTTATATCAGCATTCTCAGCCCGCCAGACTAGCAATTTATCAACAATGTTCTCAAGTATCGAACATGTTCTACGCGCATTGTCTGTCATTGTTGTTGCCACCACTCCCGGATCCCGACAATTATTCCTCGCAGACGCCAGAAGATTAGCGTCTTGGTTATCCAGGGCTCATGTCCAAGTGAAGGCCTGGTGCCTTTCCATCTTCTCTATCTCTCGCAAATATGGCCTTGAAAACTTCCCGAACCTCACTGTCACTTCTATCTCACCAAGGCGGCCAAGCAAATAAAAGTCAAAGTCTCATTGGGACGATGGTATCTCGTTGGAATAACAGGATCGTTTTATGGAAACATTCTTGATCTCTAGCCGATTCTTCAAGAATGTCGGGTAGCTCCAGAGAGAAGGGGAACGATTCTTCAAACGGATCATCACGGCAACGGAAATCTGCTCAATGGCAACTTGTGCCCGTGATGTGCCCGGTGGAGTTGATTCTCGCTACAACTTGGGGAGCCTGCGATTGACTCTGTTTCACCAGTAGTCCATGTGGGGTATTGACCCAATCGGCCGAGCCTCACTGCTCAACAACTTCGGCTTGTCGGTCTCACCGGTTTGTCCATATGAGTTGATCGGTCCTCACCGTATCAAGAGTGTCATCGGACGATGATGAGATTTGCATGGGTGGCTCATCATCAAAAGTAAAGTTTGGCGAGTAGCCTTAAGATCGGACTTACTCGTCATTGGGAGAACATCCTCACCGAGTCTTTTGGATCGGCAATAGGGGATGACTCACCCGTCTTCACCTTCGCTTCCCAAAAAGGTTACATCAGATTGTCTTGGGAATCGTGAAGAGCACTTATCTACTTCTCAAATGGATCAATGATAGTGGGAAGGATGTTCTGTGCTTCCATCTCTTTACCCCGGGAAGTCTCAACCTCCCGTTGGCCTTCACTACCTCATGCAATCTCAACTGCAGCGAGGCCTTGGACAATCCCTTCGACAGACTCAACTGTCTTAGGGTCTTTAGAGGTGGCATCCACTGGAGTCTCAACTCCATGGATTGCACTTTCATCGCCCAGAGTGTTAACTCCCGGGCATATCCATCATGTGCCTCGACGCATCGCAGCGTCATTGGCCTCGCAGCGATTTGGCACTTCAACCGAGACAGTCTCAACTCAACTCCTCGAGCCTCGTCAAAGTGACAATTTGCTGTGTATCCATTTGTTTTTCCTTCTCCACTTCGCCTCCAAGATTTATTGTGGAGTCAGCTGCAGCATTCTCCGACCTAGCTGCAGTGGAGGGGTTTCCCCCGCACACCACACCAGTTGAGTGACTTGGATTAGGGTCACTCGTCTCCCGCACTCCCTACTGCTCCCTTTGAGTATTCAGCCATTGGGGCGGTGGTAAGACACCTTCATTAGGGGTTGGCTCGACTTGGGTCCCCAAGTTCCCGCCATCTCCAGTTCCTTAATGCCTTCATCGAGTGAGCAGGGGAAGTGGTAGCAGAATAACGGTTGCAATCCGCCGCACCACTCCCATAGGATCAATCTCCACCGTGATTTGGAAGATTCCCCAGGGCCTTCCATCACCGCTTGCTCATGTAGGATCCTGGATTCCCGCATGGCTTGCCGCATCTCCAGATTCTTCAAGATGCAAGAAGCAGGTCCGTGATCCTCATCGCTCTCTCGACAAAGATATCAAGGTGTGGATGAGTATGATCAGTGGTTCCAGATTAGAGGGCGATATTGGCTTTCTCACGAGCTTCGATTCCTCCGCCAATCTCTCGCTTCTCTTTGTCTTTGAAGATCTACAGAATATCTTTGCGCTTTTCTTCATCCAAAGGTTGACCACCACGTGGGTCAAACCGAGGAAATTAAACAGCTTCTTCTTCTTCTTCAATAAACTCCGGTCTTTGGAATCTGCTTTCCTGGATCGACTCCTTCCACTTCATTCATTCTCGTGAGACGATTTTGGATGTCCGGATATGGTGGGGATAGGATCATCACGTCATCATCTTCTTCATCATTATCTCCTTGCCGTCCCTCGTTCTCGTGGATTGAAGGTAGCAAACTTTGCTGCTAAACATCCTCGCCAGCGTCTCCGCAGCGGGGATACGACCCCGCGACAGTGAGTTGACTTTGTCGCCTACCTCTTGCGCCTCGCTTTTTCGACTACAACTGTGTCTTCGCTTGATTTACCTCTGACGGCTTCAAGCAGACTTCGTCAAGGCTGTTTCACCAATAATTTCAGGAGACTCTACTTCTCCGCTTGTCTCCGCGATCCGTTCTAGCTGGGTGGGAGACTCACTGTTTTCTCAAGCTCGATCGCTTGAAGAGTCTTCTCCTTTTGGTCCTTACCGTAGGAATTTCTAGTTCGGATGCGCTTTCCTCCGAGCCCTCAGGCGGGGGGGCGTGCTATTGTCTTTTTTTCTCGAGGAGCTGGCTTTCTGTGCTTGTCACCCTCCTTTTCTTGACAACCGGAGAAGGTATTTGAGGTTCCTTCTCCATCTGCTGCGCAGCTGCAGGGGCAGGTGACTCGGCTACGCAGGGGCAGTGCATCTTTTGTTTTCTTTTTCTTTGTTGCAGGGCAAGAATCTTCTTTGCAACATAGGGGGAAGCCTTCTTCTTGGGAGAGGAGAGACATATGTTTGTTCAGGGCCACCGATTCCCCTCACTCGTGATCGGCCCTTTTGGCGTACGCTCTCTTCGTGGCTCGAAAGGTTCGATCGTAACATTTTTTTGTTTACATGGAACGCCTTTCCATGTCGAAGAGGGACTCCTTCACTTCCATCATCCGCCAATCACCAGGCCATATCCCAAAGATCCTCCAAACGAACCATCCTCCTTGAAGGATTTATTCCCAATATTCTCGCGAGTCCTGTGTATACAAACTCGCACTCCAGTTCACCTTCTTCTCCTCCATGATCGCAACCATCACGATCAACTTGGTTTTGGACAAAATTAAAGCTTCCAAACTTGATATCTATGCATTTGGCAACAATGTCTAACATCTTGTGGTAATCCTCCTTCAACAGCCTTCTTTTCACCGTGACAACCTTTGCAAAGAGACAAGCTTGGCTACTTCCTTCCAAGCAAAGAGGTTAACATCAGCCTTCATAAATCTCTCGCACTCCTTCCGCGCAACAAACAAAGTGTTCTCCAGTCCTTGGCAGTGATGGTGAAATCTTTCCCGTGAACAGAGGGACTTGATGCCCTCATCGTGAACTTCAGCGTTCACATAGAATCGCGCGACCTCCTCCACGTAGGTCATCTCAAACTCCATCGACAAAAAGGGTTTCGATCCCGATTTCTCCAACTTCTCTGCTATTTTCTTCACAAGGGTTTCGTCCACCCTCGTTTGATCATGCCTTCAAATCCACAGAGATCCCGTGTGGATTTGCTTTCCCAACTTGAAAAATTCGTAAGTAGATGCCATTTTCTCGAAGATTTACCAAATGAAACTTTGAAAATAAGTCTTGAGGATTTGTAGGGTTTTGAGAGTAAAAATGGTTTCTTTGCTTTTGAGAGAGATGAACAGGTTTTTGGTAAAATGAGAGAAAATTGGACGAAGTGGTATATGTATGGGTTATAAAAGGACGTGCGGGTGGTTTTTGAAATTTGATCAAATCAACGGCTCGATTTTGCACGCCGATCAAGATTTAATTTCTCGCATTTAATGCGGCAAAGATTTATATCCAATCATAAGCTTGGTATGCAGACTTTTGACTCAGACACGCCATAATTATGCTTGACGTCATTCTTAAAAACATTCCCGCTTAGTAAAACAATGCGTTTTTGTCACTTTGCTCATAAATGACTCAACGTACTCCTTAGCTATTTAACTCTTCTCTCTTTGCACATAGGCACTCGATTGTCGCCTAACTCGATGCAAACGATTCTCCGACACTGGTGATTCACTTAGGCGATTCAAGAGTTCACTCTTTTTTTCATCTTTTCATGTTTCATCTCTTTTCTTTGAGTCTTCGAGTGTCAACTCACCAATTAACCCTAATTCATGCTTGAGTTCTTCAAATCTTGATTCACATAATGGTTTTGTGAATATATCACCTAACCGCTTATCGCTTGAGATATATTCTAAGGTGATGTCCTTCTTTTCAACATGATCTCTTATGAAGTGATATCCGACATCAATGTGCTTTGTTCTTGAATGCAACACAGATTTTGAGTGATTGCAATTGCACTTGTGTTATCACACATAATTGGAATTTCCTTTTCTTCAACTTCATAGTCTCTCACCGATGTCTCATCTATAAGACACAGGCACAACAGCCCGCAACTATGTATTCTCGTCACCGTGGGGGTGGCTATTGAATTTTGCTTCTTGCTAAACCGAAATTAGCCTATTTCCTAGCATTTGACATGTACCGAGGTACTTTTCCTCATCAACTCTACATCCAAAGATAGTCGAATCAATAACCAATTAGCTTGAATCCACCTTCCTTTGGATACCATAAGCCAACTTCTTGGCTTCCTTTCAAATATCTCAAGATTCTCTTGCTACGATCATGTGGCTTTCTTTAGGAGCAGATTGAAATCTTGCACATACACCTACATCAAAGGTGATGTCCGCCTACTTGTGTGAGATGAGCAATGATCCAATGAGTGCTCAGATCTTGTTTGATCCACAGTTGCCATCCGCATCCATATCCATTTTGATCGATGTATTCAATGGTATTTTCACGTAAGACTTCTCTTCCATACCAAACTTTTTCATTAAATCTCTGTGTATTTTGTCCGACTTATGAAGGTTCCATCCTTCATTGTTTTACTTGGAGTCCAAGGAAGAATGTCGCCTCTCCCATCATGCTCATTTCAAATTTGCTTTGCATGAGATTTGAGAATTTATCACACGCTTCTTTGTTTGTGGAACCAAAAATGATGTCATCCACATTTATTTGAACAAGCAAAGATACTCTTTCCATCTTGAATTCTCAAGAGTGTTCTATCCACTTTGCCTTTTGTGAATCCGTTCTCTGTTAGAAATTGCGATAATGTATCATACCATGCTCTTGGTGCCTGTTTCAATCCATATAGAGCTTTCTTGAGTTTGTATACTTTATCTCCAAGAGTCTTCTCGCTCAAATCCTGGAGGTTGTTCAACATACACTTCTTCCTCCAACAAACCATTAAGGAATGCACTCTTTACATCCATTTGATATACAAAGAAGTTCTTGTGAGCAAAGATAGGCTAGAAACATCCTTATTGCTTCTAATCTTGCAACAGGGGCAAAAGTTTCATCAAAATTTATTCCTTCTTCTTGGCAATACCCTTTTGGCTACCAATCTTGCTTTGTTTCTTACCACAAAACCTTCTTCATTCATTTTGTTTCTGAAAACCCATTTTGTACCAATGACATTTTGATGGGTTGGTCTTTGGACCAATTCCCATACCTTGTTCCTTTCAAACTGATTCAGCTCTTCTTGCATGGCTTGAATCCAATGTGTGTCATCCAATGCCTGTGACACATCTTTTGGTTCTATTTGAGATATGAAACAAGTGAACATGGCTTCTTGTTGTGCTCGATCTCTGGTTCTTACACCTTCTCTTACATCTCCAATGATTAGATCTAGTGGATGGTCTCTCGGCCATCTCACATCAGTTGGAGTAAGTTAGCCGGATTCAATCGTTTTGCAACTGTTATCTTGAGCACTCTCTCATTATCACTCACCGCAGATTGTCCAAATTGCTTTGAGATTTAGCTATCTCTTCTTCATCTCGGTTAATTGCTCTAGATTCAACTTCAATATAGGGACTCTTCTCGCATGGTTGATCGATTCGCTTATCACCGACTCTTCAATGTCTTCTCCATTTACATTGGGTTCATCAAACACCACATGAATGGACTCTTCTCAGAACCATTGTCCTCTTGTTGAGCACTCAGAGGCTTTGCTTTCACCGAGTATCCTAAGAAGATACCTTCATCGACTTTAGCATCAAAAGCCTTTAAATTATCTTTGCCATTGTTATGAATGAAGCATTTGCATCCAAATATTTTAAAGTATGCAACATTTGGCTTTCTCCTTGTCCAAATCTCATAGGGAGTCTTTGTCACCGTCTGCTTTTATCATGCATCTATTTTGAGTATAACATGTTGTGTTTATTGCTTCAGCCCAAAATCTTTTAGGCAGCTTCCTGCCCAAACTAACATGGTCCTTGTTTGCTTCTTTGAGAGTTATGTTCCTTCTTTCTCGCAACTCCATTCTCACGTGGAGTCCTTGTCGCAGATAGTTCATGAGCAATACCATTTTCAATACAATATCGAGTTATTATTCCATTGACAAACTCGGTTCTCCGTCGAATCTAATCTTGATAATGGTTTGACTCTTCTCATTTTGAATTCTCTTCATCACCGTGGGTAGCTTTTGCAAGGTTTATTTCTTCTTACACATGAAAATTGTCCATGTATATCTTGAGTAGTCATCTACTACCACCAAGGTGTATTTCTTTCCGCTTATGCTAGATGGTTCAACTGACCAAATAGATCCATGTGTAACAGTGCAATATTCTTGTTGAAGATGGACATGTCTTTTCTTTGAATGATGATTTGATCTCGCTTTCCCATCTAGCATGCATCACATACACTCTTCTTCTTGTATAATCGAGTCGAAGTCCTTCTACAAGATTACTTCTTGCAAGTTTGTTAATAGTTTTGAAATTCAGGTGACTTAGGCTTCTTGTGCCACAACCCAACTTGATTTGGTCGTGCTTTTTGCTAGTAGACAAGTGCTTGGTGTTGCGGTTGACCAATCCACTACATACATATTCTTTTGTCTCGCATCCTTGTAGCACTACTTCATTTGATTTAGTGTTCTTGATTTGGCATACACCCATGTTGAATCCAACATTATAGCCCTTGTCACGAGTTGGTCGATCGATACTTAGCAAATTGAAGTTGAGTCCTTCAACATATGCAACATCTGTGATTTCTAATCCATTTTTATTGATGGATCCAATGCCTCTTATTTCTCCTGGAGCTTCATTCCTCCAAATATAACTTTTGCACCTCTAACTTCCTTGAATTTTGATAGATTTTTCTTGTTTCTGTCATGTGCCTGGAATGTACCACTATCCATGTACCAGGTTCCTTGCACTCACCGCTTCCTCAACCCGCAATCAAGGGATTTAGGGTTTAGGTACCCATACTTGTCTTGGTCCCGAGGGGTTAGTATTGTAAGATGATCCAACCAACCTATAGCCAAATGATTTGACTTTAAGAGGTTGCCATCTACCGTGCCATAATCATAATTAACTTTGGCAAATTGCTTGGGGTTTTAGGTTCATACAACTATCTCTTTTGTCTCGTATGCTTGTGTATGTGTTTTAGCAATTGCTTTGTTTGGGTAGTCCGTGATATCTCTCGAGGATAGTGCATGGGTGCATATGTGTGCCGATGATAGCTCTTTTGCCTTTGGAATGGCCTTTCTTGAGTTCTGTGCCTTTGCCATTTAAACTTATATTCAATAGGTCTTTGCTGATAGTTCACATTATTCCAATCAGCTTGGCTTGGGTAGTTTCTACCATTCCCATCATATGTGTTCTTTTTATAGAATTTCTGGGGTTTTTGGTAGCTCTGTTTCTTCTTTACAGAGTATTTTCTGTTTGGAATTTGCTGAGGAACTCGGCTGGATTTCTTCTCAGTTGTCCTCTCAAAGATACTCAACTCGGCCGTTTTCCTTTTCCTTTATAACCAAGGCCAGTTTGGTTGTGATTGTGCTTTGGAATGAATGTGTGTGCACCATTTGGAGTTTTGGATTTTTGAGATGCTTCATTGCTTGAAGATCCTTTTTCCAAAATCACTTTGGGAGCTTGACTTAGCATAGAGGAATTAAAGCCTAAGCCTTTGTCTTATCTCCACATTCTCGTTGGCTCATAATAAGATCATCAAAAGATTTAGATGCCTTAGTGAATGAGGCAATCACATTTTTGAGGTCATTTTCCTCTTTTTCAGAAGCGGCTATCTCTGCTATTAACTTAGCATTTTCAGCCTTTAGACTTTTATTCTCATCGCTATGTGACTTAGAGTACTCGGCTCTTTAGTCGCCTATGAGTTTTGGCTTTTTAAGTAGGTTGTTTTCCTCATTTAGTAGTGTGTGTGAGGATTTAATGTGTTCAAAGTCTTTCATCATTTTGACTAATGAATCATAAAGATCAGTGGGTGATGAAGTATGTGTGTCACAATCATCACACTAGAATCGAGTGTGATGAGTTAGAGTGTACCTCATCTTCTTGGTCGGGTTGGTCTTGTTCTTTGGCCATAGACAGATCAAGGCTTCTTTTCGAGTCACTTGAGTAGTCGGCTTCACTACTCTCCGAGTCTGCTGTGTCTTTTGACTTGGTTGTCTCAAAGAAGCCTCTGCAGCCAATATTGCCTTTTTTTTCTCTTGTCTTCTTTCTCAAGACTTTTCTTTCCTCTTCATTCCTGTATTTGTTGACTACAGGATATGGGCAATCAATGGCATAGTGACCGGGTTGCAGCTTCCAAAGATAGATTTTCAACTTTTTGATCAATTCTTTCCATCCTTGGATTGTCGGCTCTTTGATACTCAACCTTTTGATGTTCTCGCTCTTTTGGGTGGCCTATCTTCCTTGACTTGGAGTGAGCCGAGTGTCTTCTCGTAAGATTCACCTTTGCCTCTTTTGTAGTTCTTGTTGAAGAATTTGTTGAACCTTTTAACCATTAGGGCAATCTCTTCTTGGTCAATGACTTCTTTGACTTTAGCTCTCTTCCCATCCTTGACTATTAGAGCAGTTTGTTTTGGGCACAAATGCCTCTTCTTGATCTTTTCTTGTCACCAAATTCATAGGCTTTGAGATCCGAGAATAACTCATGGTTGGATGTTTTTGATAGATCCATGGAATGTCTCAAGGCCATGACTTTCATTTCCCACTCAATCGGGATACTTAGAATCTTCATACACATTTCTTTCTCGTGTATATTCTTTTCCAAGTCTTTGATTCATTGGTAATTTCAAGAATCTAGCATCCAAATGATCCAAGGTTTCTCCTACAAGCATCTTAAAGTTTTCAAATTTTTGTACAAAGAACAGATAGCTTATTTTCCTTGATTTGCTCGTGAGCCTTCACAAATCAAAGTTAGGTTATCCTGCATTTCTTTTGCGCTTCTTGCATGATTTGACTTTATTGAACATGGCTTTGTCCGAGTTTTGTAAAGAATGTCATTGGCCACATTGTCCAAGTTGTATCTTTTTCTCATTATCATTTGTCCATTCAACTCTTGGTTTTTCAACCATAGCCGGTCCGGGAGCAACATCCTCTTCTCCTTCAAATGCAGCAGCCTCCTTGCACTGTGTTCACTTTTAAAATTTGCAGTGGCCCATCTTCTATTACTATCTACATTTCATCGTGTAATGCCGATAGATGAGCTCAGTATACGAATTTTCCAATCATCAAATTCCTCAATTGTGAACATAGGGATGCGTGTCAAATTTGCTTCCATGATAATAACTTTGCTGAATAAAAGAGTTTTGAAAGATCAAGTGCTAAAGCAAGCTTTGAAAGATTGGAGATCTAGTTCAAGAACTGGGCATGCGGAAGGCTCAATGAACCAACCGCTCTGATACCACTTATAGGTCCCAAGGGGTGTGAGAGTAAGGTTTAGAAGGGGGGGTTGAATAAACCTTACCAACTTTTCGATTTAGTCCTTTTAAAATAGTTCAGAGTTAATACTTCACAAACTAAGTCCTTGATGGACAACTAAGTTAGTTAACCAAATAGAGTTAGCCACTCAACGACTGATCGAGCCGTTGATAGAATAACTCACCGCTTAGTCTAAGGCTTAACTCAACTCGTGATATGTTTTCAATGGAAGACTTAACACCCTTGAATTTGATTTAAGTTTGTTTTGATACTTGGTTTTAGCACTTTGTTAAATATCGATTGATAGCAAATTTATCGCACAGATATAAAATAATATGCACTGAAGTGCTTTGAAAATGTAAATGACACAATAAATTTTATAGAGGTTCAAGATGGGGTAATTCTTCTAATCCTCTCTTCTCCAACTCCCGGAGGAATCCACTAAGTAATGATCGTAGTACAAAGTGGTTATCACCCGGATGCAAGTCTTGATC
The DNA here is from genome assembly GCA_016081115.2 of Rehmannia glutinosa. Classification (NCBI taxonomy): domain Eukaryota; kingdom Viridiplantae; phylum Streptophyta; class Magnoliopsida; order Lamiales; family Orobanchaceae; genus Rehmannia; species Rehmannia glutinosa. The sequence goes on along the minus strand of JABTTQ020002479.1, from coordinate 496,975 downwards.
ACACAACTTGATCCTTTGGGACTCGGTCTGAGATGCCTTGGTCACACAAATGCTTCTCGTCCGACTCAGCCTTCTTCACAGGCAAGTGCCTTGCTACTACAACTCACTTGCTCAAGTTTCTTGGAATTGATCACGAAGCCCTCCAATAGCTTGAGACTGGTTCGACCTTGAACCTTTCTACAATTCTCTCATGAATTTAGACCCCTTTGATTCTTCGTATGTTTCCTCTTCAACTCGATTGAAGTGGTCTTTCCTTCACCGGTAAGTGTTGGATTGATTTTCTTCGTAGTGTAGGCTTGAGGATTAAACTTGAATGACTTGAGAATATTTCAAGAGGTTACAACTTGAATAATAGCTTGAAAGTTTCGGTAATAAGGTTAACCTCTCGTATTTTCTCAAATTGATTCCTCGGCCTTTTATAGTGTCCTTTTGAAAATCATTGCCGTTGAAAAGATAGGCTAATTTTCAAAAGATACTTGTGGTCGTTGGCTTGTCTTGTTGCAGTCCTCGGAATTGACATTTCCTCGTATTGAATGAGTCTTGACTTTTTCGGAGTTCGACACAAGTGCAAATGCTTCCCATTGGTTTATTCCTTTTGTACGCTTCTAGACTAAGCACTTTAAGAAAGGCGATGGGAGTATTACTTGTTTAAGTAATTTTCTTGACTTACGTGCAACGGATCTCTTTCGATTGTCTCGACTTGACCGTATTTCCTTGATTTCCCGGATGACTTCGAGTCGCCTTCCAATCATTGGATGACTCATCCGTCACTTCAACTTGAGACTTGGCTATCTTGAGTTGACTTGACCGATACTTCACTGTTGCATCTCGCTTGTTCCTTCATCGAGTTCCTCTCTTCTTCCTTGCGCACTCACCGCTTCATAGCGGAGTTTTCCTTCTAGTCTCCGTTGACTTCTTGCATGTTCGGCATAGCCGACTTAACTCACTTGACCAGTCTATTTATTACAATGCAAATTACAAGGAAAATGGGGTGCCAACTTTCTATTCTAAGTTTTACATGACATTCATCAAAATCTAAAAATTAATTTCCCAACAGAGATAGGGCAAATGATAAATGGAATAGTGGAACCGTATGTCCTAAGATAAAGGCCATTCTTGACAGAAATTGTGAGAAGATAGGTGATTGTATGTCAATCAAAGTAGATGACTATCATTATCAAATAGATTGTTATGATGGACCTGAAATGGAAGGTGGACTTAAAGAATGGCACTTGTAGATGTAGGAAATGAGACATAATCGGGATTCCATGCCATCATGCTTTACGTGCCATTGGAGAATAAGGATGGGATTACTAGGATTTCACTCATGTTGTTCTGACTGAGACTTACGATGTTTATGCACATGTAATCATGTCAATCAATGGCGATATGAGTGGAAACCCTCATGGTTTATTCCACCTTTGCCACCAATTAAGAGGGCTCCGGAGGCCTCATGTCGCCGTAAGAAGAGAACCTCGATGAAGTTCCAAATAAGCGTAAAAGATTAAGATTAAAAAACAACTTTTGATAAAAATGCCAATCAAATGAGGAGACAACAACTTACTGTAAGATGCAGCCAATGTGGAATGCCAGGACACAATAAAAGGGTTCGTAATACAACTGTGAATGCAACACAAGAAGGTTTGAGTCAGATAAGTATTGATCTTATGGAGTCCATGCCACCACCACAACAGGTATGATAAATTGCACTTTTCATAGTTTTTTAATAATAAAATCTGATTTTAATGAGTGATTTTATAATAATCTAATTTTGACAAGAACAAACTATCCCAATGCCTGAAAATATGCTATCACCAATACCAGGACCTAGTCAACATCCTCGTCACACAGTCAATATCAGATGTCCTACACCTTTTGTAGGAGGAGTTTTCATCCCAAGTGTTGAAAGTTGTATTAGTAGGCCAAGTTGCAGTTCCAGATCAATCATAACTGAAGGAGGAAAGAAGTATGTGAGCCTGCAAGAACTCATATATGTTGTGTCCCAAGCTCAAGCTGAAGCCAAGAAGGGAATTAGGGAAAGAAGAAAAACACTAAGAATTAGAAGTGGCTTCCAAGTTGCCAATATTTTGTTCTGTTTTGATGAAAAATTTGTTAAAGTGCTATGACACTTATCATGTTATTAAAGTGCATTGCAACTTGTTATTTTGTCATGTTTTAATATCCAGATTGCTATAAACTTGATTATGGTTGTTATGTTTTGATTAAAGTGCAGAGTCACTTGTTATTTTGTCATGATTTGGAACGTTTCAGGAATATTATGTAATGAACATATCCTTTCTTTCTCAATCAATGATCAATGACTTATGGTGCGATTGGATATGCTTTCATTTTAAAAAATTTCTCTTCGCTAGAGAATAGTGAAAAAGAAATTTTGATGAAAGTTTTTGAAAAAAATTGAGAGTGTGAATGGATATGTAATGATGAAAGTTGATTTGATTTAAAAATAGTAAAATAATGATTGGATGTCATTGGTAGTTAGAAATGTGCGAGTGATTAAATAGTGAAATTTGTGGGAGAATGTGTAATAATGATTAGTTTTTTGTGGAAAAATGTGTAGATGTGATTGGTGAAAGAAAAATGAGAAAAAGTGAAAGTGAGAGAATAGTATATTTTCTAAAAATTTCACAAACAATCGCATGTTTGGTCAAAAAAATTCTCCAAAAACGAAAATGAAATCTCGCTCATATCCAATCGCAGCCTTAGTTCTTTTTGTCTTTTAAACATATTTGTTCATTATGGTTATCCACTTCTCGAATACAGGTAATAAGTACTTTATCTTTCAAATTATTTGTTCATTATGGTTATCCACTTCTCCAATACAGGTAATAAGTATGAAACTTCACCATTCCACAAACACATTATTCCATAACAACTTCAATCCATTCTTAAACATTTATTTCACTTAATACATCCGGGGAACAAGACATACAATGTCAAAGAGTCTAGTTCCAACAAAAATACCAAATTACATAACATTACCCATTAACAAACAAGTAGCCAAAAACATCTATTACACTAATATTACCCACCAAAAACAAGTAGTCGAAGAGCTTAAAATTAAACTCCAACAAATTACATCTACTACATTGTTAGAAAAGATGTTAAGTGCGAACCAATTAGCCGTAAACAAACACCAAGACACTATCAAAGCCCATTTCAACATTTTGTTATCATGTCCATATTTCTGAACTTCTTCCTCCAAGCTCGCGAGTTTGCATCTCAATGGTGGAATCACCGTCATGGCCCGTGAACACAATGGTGGGTCTTCCCAATAAAAAAACCACAACCTCTACCTCCACTCTAAGAAACCAAAACAGAGTACGAAAAAATTAGGAAAACAATGAAAATTCTTAGAAAAATGAATGGGTCGAATCAAGAAATTCGAAAATCACCTCCAATCTTTGCACCCATAGAATCTTCTCGTCGTCGGGATTGTCATTGGTCCAAGATGTGCTCAAAAGAGCTCATTTGTCACATGCATAGTGAATCCAATTGCCACCACCACTAGCCAAAGAATTAGAAAACATTCTCTTATTTTTCTCGGTATTTCGGTTTGACCGGAAGAGGGGGATTAGAGCTTAGGGCCGAATTTGTTATTAATGGCGGTGAGGATTCCTTTGTAATTTCCCTCCCAAAAGGCTGATGAGTTGGCATATTTTAATGTTTTAATTTTTTTTTTTTCCAACATGGCAATTTGTGATCAATTTTCCCAAAATCCAACTATCCCCAATTCTAATTGACACGTGAGCGACGAGTGCCATGTCGAAAATTCACGGCGAAACCGAAAGCTCCGGCAAAATTAGACTCAATGTCTGAAATTTTAAAATTTAGTGGTCTAAGATCAAACAGTGACTAAATAGCGGACTAAATCTCTATATTGTCCAAGTTACCGGACTAAAAAAATAATTTTCTCAATTTAAAATCCACTACAATAACTCAAAAAATAACTTAAAATAGAAACTAAGGATTTGAAATGCATTATAAAATAATGTCATCCAAACAAACTCAATAAATTTGTTATTATGGATTTGAATCTATAGCTCCAAGTTCATCAATCCAAATGGAGCTCTAATTTATTCGATTGCAGCCATCAGAGTAATATTCTTTTCCGAATAAGTTTTTCCCCTCAACTCAACTGATCTATTTGACAACATCTTAATCTACACTATCTTGAGTGTGTATTTATTTTAGTTATTGAGCTACACCATAAAGTTTTTCACTAGGTAATTTGGCCTTCATCAATGCATACTTCCTTATGGTAAGTTTCTAGAAGGGTGTTGACTGTATTTGTATATACCACAAATGACGGTTTTGGAGTGTTACATTACGGATGAAAGAAAATTATTGAAATACTAGGATAATTCATGTAATTAGAAAGAAAAAAGAGTAGGGATGACAATGGGGTGGGTTAAAACTCATCCTCACATCAAATTCGCCCCATCGAGGCGGGTTTAGACCCGGTTAAATGGGTCCCGGGCGGATCCCAATCTACAAATGAAAAGCCCGTCCGGGTCCGAGACGGGTCTCGGGTCCAATAGGCCCTGCCCAGTTAATATTTTTTATATTTTTTAATATGATTAGATATTTTTCATTATTTACTTTTAAATTTGAGTGGTATATTGATTTTAATTTACTACTACAATATTTTGTAATATCATAATTTATTTTAAAAAAATCTTATAATCTTGTAATTTTTTTTTAAAAAAATCTTGTAATACTATATTTTGAATATTTATTTTGAGTATTATTGCAAGATCCTAACAAGAATTTTTTTTTTTTTTAAAAAATCCTAATAAGTAGCTAAATAGTTGTAAAATATAGTTATAATAAGTTTCATAATTACATTTATTTAATTTTTTTGACCTATTAGCATTGGATTATTTTTAAAAATTTGGCCACAAATACAAAAATATAAATTATTGCAATTAAAAATTATTGGCGGTATAGCGGGTCTAGTCCCGCCCCGACGGGTTTTGGAGCGGGTCTTGGCGGGTGTTAGGAGATTTATTGTTTAGATTTTGATGAATGCCATGTAAAACTTAGAATAGAAAGTTGGCACCCCAATTCTTGTTGTAAAATGCATTGTAAAAATTAGAGTGGCCAAGTCGAATTAAGTCACCACGACCTAACATACAAGAAGACAACTAAAGATTAAAGGAAGACTCATTGCGAGACAAATTGAGTATGGCAAAGAAGAGTAGACGGAACTCTATCAAGAAGCGAGATGCAACAGAGTGGAGTATCAGTCAAGTCAACTCAAGAAAAGCCAAGTCTCAAGTTGAAGTGACAAAGAGTCATCCAATGATTGGAAGCGACTCTAAGTCACCTGGGAAAGCAAAGAAATGCAATCAAGTCGAGATAATCGTAAAGATCCGTTGCACGAAATCAAGAGAATTACTTAAACAAGTAATATCTCCATACCACCTTTCTCGGAGTGCTCGACCCGAAGCGTGCAAATGGAATGAACCAATGGGAAGCACTACACCGTGTCGAGAACTCGAAAAAAGGTGAAAGAACAATTCATACGAGGAAATGGCAATTTCAAGGATCGCAACAAGACAAGCCAACGACTGCAAGTGACTTTCAAAAATAAGCCTATCTCTTCAACGGGCAAATTTTTGAAAGATCACTATAAAAGGCTGAGGAATTTAAATTGAGAAAAGAGAGACACAAGTGACACAAGAGATAGATCTGAACCAAGAACGTTCAAGCAATTATTAGAAAATCAGAAATATTCTCAATCCTCAAGCCTACACTACGAAGGACATCAATCCAACACTCACCTGTGAAGGAAAGATAACTTCAATCAGTTGAAGAGGAAAATACTAAAAATCAAGGGGTCTACATTCCACGAAGGATTGTAGGAAGGTTCAAGATCGAACCAAGTCTTAAGCTTTTGGAGGGCTTCGTGATCAAATCCAAAGAGCTTGAGCAAGTGAGTCAGTGTAGTAGCAAGGCAAACCCTGTGAAGAAGCCGAGTCGTGACGAGAAGCCACCGAGTGAGTGATCAAGGCGTCTCCAGGTGAGTCCCAAAGGATCAAGTCGGTTGTGTGATCAAGACTTGTATCTGGACTGTTACCACTTTGTATACTGATCATTACCTAGTGGATTCCTCCAGGAGTTGGAGAAGAGAGGAGTAGAAGAATTACCCCATCTTCGAACCTCTATAAAAATTTTATTGTGTCATTTACATTTAAGCACTTTAATTCCTGCATTTTTAACTGCTTATATCTGCTGATAAATTTGCTATCCACTTGATAATTTATAAGTACTAAACCAAGCACTAAACTCTTGCTTAATCAAACTTAAGGGTGTTAAGTCTTCCAATAAAACAAAACCACAAATTGAGTTAATTTAGAGCCAACAAATGAGTTACTCCATCAACAAATTCGTTGAGTCTTTGAGAGACTAACTCTACTTGAGTAGCTAAGTTATTTGTCCATCAAGGACACAAATGTAGTATCAACTCTGTATATTTAAAAGGACTAAATCGAAAATTTGGTAAGGTTTATTCAACCCCCCTTCTAAACCTTACACTTACACCCCTTGGGACCTACAATGGGGCAAGAGGATCCCGGTCTTGATTTTTCTTAGCGGAGCGGGTACAGTTTGGCCAAACCCGCCCCAAATCCGCCCTTTGCCATCCCTAAAAAGAGGAGGCGTTGAGAGAACGATTGTGCTTGGATGTTAGAGGATAAATTTCTTTTGTCCCAAATGTGGGGATGTTCATCAAATCGACTTCAATTTTTCAATTCTTTGAATTGAATTACTCAAATGGCTATTTTAAAAACCCAATTTGAAATTCGATCATAATTCAATTAAATTCCAATCGAATTTAATAAAATGGATTTGTCGAGTTTCGAATCGATTCGAGTCAATTCAAAAAACCAAATTTGTCGATAAGTCGGGTATGGTTCGGATTCTCGACCCATATATATTGGATCCAAAATCCATATTTTCAACCAAAATTTTATTTTTTTAAATAGAAGAATCCTATAATCAAGCAAAAATATAAGTAAACATATAAATTATCAACCATGTTATTACTTTAAAAGTATTAAAATATTAATAACAGAATACTTTTAAGTTTAAATTCTATCAAAAACATTACTATTTTTTTCATTTTTTTGAAAGAAAAATATATTGTTCTTTTAACTTTAATGCATTATAAGATTAAGACATTACAAAATCTAAATAAAATCCTTGAAACTTTGAAATGGATAGAATTGTTAAACTAGCTATGACCATAATCTTATAATAAAAAAGATGTGAAACTAAATGTTCTTTATACATCAACTAAATATATTATTTCTACTTGCATATATGTAATTTATATTTATATAATGTTTAGAATATAAAATATATAAATTAATTTTGAATTATAATTGAATTCGAATCGGTACACGAATTCGAATTGGAATACTAATACGAATCAATATTTGAATCAAATTTCAACTCGAATTAGGATATTTGAATAGAGTTGAACAAAAAAAAAACCCAATTCATTATTCGATTTAAATATTGCTATTCGGAATTCGAGTTGATTCGAACATCGACTCAAAATTCAAAATTCCTAATTCACATTAAGATTCGAATTCGAGTTGGATCGAATTTTGAATTGATTCGGATAATGAACATCCCTACCCAAATGTGTCTAAGTAAAATACACTTTCACTTTTTTCTTATTTTTTTCCATCTATTAATCGCCTTAATCATAATTTTAACAAAAATATATTATATTAACTATCATTAGTATACTTTTATGTCACAATTCACAATTCATTATCTCTTATTTTTCATATCACCAATCAATATTTACCAACTAACCATCACATCAACTATCATTATTATGAAAATTTTCATCTCATACACAATCACACTCTCAAATTTCATTCTTTTTTTTTCAAACAATTTTTTCATACTAGAACGAAAGATGAAACAATCACATCCATAAATTAGGGAGTGATTGATTGACCTCTAGTTCTGCGCTTTTCTACCTTTGGAGAGAATAATGTGAAAAATTATTTTTGAAAAATAAAAATGATTTGATATAAGATGAAAATATGATGATGATACTTTATTTGATAGTTATTTTTAGTGTATTAGTTGTGAAGCCCCAATTTTTCCGAGCTTATAATTGATTCTTATTGTCGTCTATGTATTTGATCGACTATTTTATCACTTTGCGTCACTTTGACGAGTAAATATTAATAATATATATATTTTGTATTTTATTTTATTTTACTTAATTACTTGTGATTAAGATCATCATTAATTTTATTTCTCATTTATGATCACTTGATTATCATTATTACTATTTTTGTATTTATTAGTCACCTTAGAATTTTAAGAGACTATTTATTTTAGAGACTTTTACCTTATAGAATTAAGATTTTGATTTAGATTAAGTGATCATGAGACTTATAAGTGTTCAAGGAAATCACTAATTATTTTGTAGATTGACATATTTCATCTATTATCATCAAATTTGGGACAAAAAAATATATATGGAATTACCATAATGCCCTCATAGTGGACGGCCAACATGGAAATTTTGGAGTACAAATATCATCCAACTCTTGTACACCTACACCTTATATTATTCATTTTGTGTATAATTATATCATTAATTCAAACATTATACACATCATCTCATACATCAATTCTTTATTATTAATTTTGCCAACATGTTGGAAGTCTTCCAACATTCCATACAAACCATCTCTTGCCCATACCTTTGACCTCCAAAATGTCTCCCATGCAAGAGACAATTTGCAAGACACAAATTGAACAAAAATTCCTCTCCCCCCCCTAATGTGGACGGCACATTGAGAAGAAAATGAACAAATTTTGTTCATTTCATTAAACACATTCTAATTCTCAAGCCTTTTCTCCTCCTTCTCTCTAACCTCTCTCTAAAATTCATTCACATCTTCAAACATTCAAACAAAATTCATTCATATCTTCAAACACCAACTCTTCACATCTTCAAATCTTCAACATAAGTTCTTCATATCTTCAAGTACCACTTCTTCATATCTTCAAATATTCAAACCCAAGTCCTTCACATCTTCAAACCCATCTTCATAACTCCAAGAACATCTTCTTCCTAACATCAAACATACTTCCTTTCTTCAAACATCTAAACCAAAACAAACAATCTTACCACTTAAAACTCAAAAATTCGAACACCCTCTTTCTCAAGGTAAGAAATTTCACTCCTCAATTCAACTTAAATTCTTCCTACTCATTACCTTCTTCTTTTAACTTAAGTTTATATTTTGAATTTTGAGGTACTTAGAAGACCACTTGGAGACATGCATGCATGGTGATGAAACTTGAAGACTTGAAGAAGAACTAGTAGAGAGAATTGGACTACAAGGTAAGAATTGAGTATTAGACCCCTTCTTTCCTATTCTTTCTATTTTTTTCTAAATTTTAACACCCCTTTTTCATTTTTGAGAAATAGGGGGCAGAAGCAGTGATTTTGGAGTTGAACCAAAATTTCCAAATTTAAAGCTTCAACTAGTCTCCAATCACCTACTACAAAAGGTAAAATGTAGTCTTTCTCATTTTCTTATCTCCTTCTTTTTCTCCTTAATTTTTCTCTCATTTTTCTAACTCCAAATTTTTGATATTTCTTGACTTAGGGGATGACCTAAGAGACCTCATCCAAAAATTGTGAAATTTATCCTTTTATTTCACAATTTCCAATTTTAAGGTGGGTGGAAAAATACTTTCCAACTTCTAGGTGTTTTTATTAAAATGCATGTAGAAATTTTGATCATGAGCCTTGAGATATATCATCTATGTATTGCATGCAAATTTTATGTATCAAATCATGAAAATTCTCAAGAATTGCTCAAAATTGCTATTTATTGAATTTTAGGTGCATGAATGTGCAATTTAATATTTTATTTAATGAATTCTTGTATGTATTGGATATGCATGTGTATGATCTTTAAAATTCATGTTTTGGATGATTTATAACCTGGACAAGTCGATCATAATTGATTAAATTTCAATTTTGGACTTAAAAGTGTAAAAATGGAAAGTTGGTGGACTAAATTGCAAGAAAATGAAAGTTAAAGGACCCCTCTGCAAATTTCGAAAATTGGGACTGTACTCAGGTTCAAAAATGACTTTTTGACATTTTAATAAATTTTTAAGAGTTTTTAGATAAATAAAATCAATCTTTAAAAGCCCAAGGACTAGATTGTAAAATTTTGAAAGTTTAAGGGCTATTTTGCAAATTTTAAAACTGTACCAGACCTTAACTTTAAATTTTGAAAATTTTATTCTTAAGGTACAGGAAATGACATATTTTAAATGTATTCCAAAAATCCAAGTGTTTAGGGCTTGGAAAGTAATTTTCTAAAATTGAGGAACTAAAGTGTAAAATACTAAACTTGAGGACCCAAATGAAATTTCCAGGACTTATGCAGCCCATGCACCTGGAAATACTAACTTAACTATAACTTAATTATATTTTGGACCCAAGGTTCAAATTTCATAACAATTGGACCCCTAAAAGCCTTAAAGGCAATTATTTCAAAATGGGACAAAAATGATATTTTCAAAAGTTAAAGGACCTACACTTATTTCTTTTAAAAACAGCTTTTGTCCCAATATCCTACCAACCTTAGTGACATTTTCCAACTGGAATCACATTAAAATCTCTTAGGGTTTGTGAGTTCCGATTATTTTAAACTTAAGGTCCGAATTGGCAATTTTTACAAATTTGGAGCCAATGTGAGAATTTTACAAAAACTCGACCTCAAAACTTTAAAATCGTGAATCTCTAAAAAATGTAGAGAATTTAGGAACTGACCTCATAATTTTTCAAGGCCGGGATATTTATTTATTCAATTTTAACCCCAAAAGTGTTGGTTTTTACAAAACGGGGCTAAATTACAAATTTTCTTTTATAAAGGACTTAACTCAAATTATTTTCTCTTTTACTAAAATAGCCCTGGACCCTCTGACTTGGAGTTTTAATTAAAGTATTTTACTTTCCCAAAAACCCTTGACTTATCGGATCAATTTGACCGACATTAATACCCGATCGCGAGCGACTTCCCGCCTTGCGATTTTGAATCTATAACGGGACTTATGTTACACCTAATCTTTCAAGATATCGAAGATTGCTTATCCTTCCGATGATCATCTTCATCCAAATACTCCACCAACGCCATAATTGCCACTCGCGCTTTTCAAAAATTTTCCTGAACTGCTTCCCTGAATCAATAATACTCATTGCTGGTTGATTGCATGTACTTGTATTTACTTCCCGCTGAGTCAACTTGGTGTGTCGAGCTCACAGGCTCGGAATGGATACGTCGGGATGGAACCGGCAGCTCGGCTGCTATTCCACTCTTCCCCCCCATCGCCCTAATCCCGCAACGAGGGACGGAGTGTCCAAGGGAAGCGGGTCGTAGTACTTGAGGTATAATCATGATTATGACAGATCCGAGCCTTGCAAGCTCCACCGTGGATTTTGTCTTTGCCTGTGGAGCGATAAGGTGACCGGTCTTGACCATCCTGCTGGGAGTTACAAGGAAGAACGAGGGAATCGCTGTCCCCGATCCACACAATTCCGGAGTTATCGGACCCGTTTGGTTGGCGCTACAAATCCGTGCGCGCCATTAATTGCCTTGCATGGGATTGGCGTTACATTTCCGTACGTAATCCTACCTATCTTGACCGAATCACATAGTGCACTGTGACCATGAATCGCTTTTTCTCGAATCGTATAAATATATTATTTAAATATATTTATCACAACGCTATGAATCGTGTGTGAATTCATGCATCATACTCACGCGATTTCATATAATCAAGTTTTCTCACATTAACTATATTGCGCCACACTTGCACACGATCACCCCATCCACTGAGATTTCTGTCTCATCCCCACCTATTTTCTAACCTTAGATGAGGACTTCGTTGAAGATCTTTGCTGAACCGCCTTGATTGAGCCTTTGTACTCCGCTTGTTGGATTTACTACTTCTTGTTGTTGTTGATGGACTCGTTTCTTGTGATTGTTGTTGGTCTATTCTATTTTCTTTTCATTCCGGTTTGTAAATCAAGGGCGTAGGACCCTTTGACTTTTAAGTTGTTATCGTTGGTTGATTTTCGAGGATGTAATTTGGATTATGGATTGTGGACTCGTAAGTTGTGCTTGTTATTTTATGTCCGCCGCTATTTTGACTCTGTTTCATTGGGTTTTCGATGATATTCGTCTAGATCGTTTGGTTATTTGTATTTAAGTTGTGGATCGTCGTCGCATCCCGTTTGGGGCGTGATGTTAGAGTGGTATCGAGCTCGGCTAGTAAGATGGAAACTTACACCGAGCCGACCCGAGATAGGACCATCGGTCTATGTTTTGGGTAGTATCGCAACTTGACCAATTAAGTGTGAAATCGATTTCAAATTGGCATAGAACCGTCTTATTGATATTTGAACTAAGTTAGAACGCATATTTTGAGATTTCATAGTCATACTTGTTTTGACTTAGTTGATTCTTGATGATTTCCCTTATTCGTTCTTTCCTTATTCTCTCCCTATCATTCCTCTACCTTTGACTGATCCGCCTTAATTTTGTTTGATCGGGATGGAGCGCGCCGCCTTCATGGTGGGATGTTTTCCATGCCCGTCTTTGAAGGAATATTACTTTGGCACCGATGATTCACCGCACCGGGAGAGTGATCGCGCGACCTCGAGCTAGCCGAGGAGCGCCGCGTAATAGGGACTCGACTCGGCGCTTGGCGAGGAGCCAAGATGAAAAGAGCGAGCGACCATCACATCAAGGACCGCGACAACACCATAAGAGCGCGGAGGGCCAAATCTGAGTATCCGGGAGCGCCTGGATAACATGCGAGAGAAGATGAAGAGGGCAAGTGACGGCCGCCGCTGAAATGGGAGATTGACGCCCGCCTATCCCGCGACACCGTCGAGCGCTGGAGAGACCCTCATCAAGCGATGATGACGGTCATAGAGGACCTTACACAGCCCTAGCTCGAGAGAGACGCCGCACCGGAGGCTACTTTGGCGGCTAATGCTCACCATTGCCACCGCCCGAGGTGGAGCCCGTACTGACGCCGAGGAGGATCTGAGGAGGATCCCGAGGAGGATATGCGAGGAGGATCCGGTCGACATCGGAGAGCCCGAGGCACTTGTGGCTGCTCCACTTGATGAAGCTCGGGGATTCGAGCGGTGGTTAGACTTCGTGGATTGGCCCGAGGTCGAGGCGCCACCTCGGCCCGACCCGGCCCGATTATGGACATAGCTGCGAGTGACGATGATGGCGATCTCACCGATTAGTTAGGCGATTGTCGCTTGTACTTCTTATTGTTATTGTAGACGCTTATTCCATGTTGTACCTTACTTTTATTGTACTAGATTCGGTTGCATTTTGGTTCGATGTATCTTTGACTCGGTATTACTAGTGTTGTACTTCATGGGTGTATTCAAATTTTACATTAATGGATATGCCTCATTTTGGATGTAGGTGACTTAGAAATTTCTTGATTTGAAGGCTATAATGCCCCATTATGATGAGACTTGAAGGATATAAGGTTATCACTGACAAAGATATAATTGGGTCATATGATATATTATAGAAGTTAGATGCCTAATGATACTACTTTAAGAGAATGATTGTGTGGGAATTACTAAGTATGATTTACCGATGATGTGTCATTGTGTTATTCGTTCTAAATACTTCTACGAGCTTAAATAATCAAATTTGACTTGATGTTTGGTATCGTGGATAAGATACGTCAAGGATATGACGATTATAGGGTCTCAATCGGATATTGTCACTAAATATTTTTTAAGTTATGATGTCTCATTTGTGAATTAAATTTGGGATAATGATTATCTCGTGAGTATTCGGAATATTATGGTGATCCGGGCACTCATATGATATATTAATTTGATTGATTTTGACTTAGTTATTGAGTATTAAGTATTGATTAATTTCGGAGGAGACGGATAATAGTATTCTATATAAAGTATACAAGATGTGCACAATTATCCGGAATAATCAAGGACCTTATGGATATGGGAAATTGAGATTGCTATCAAGATTTTAGAAGGAGCGACTCATATGATTACAACTTTGGAAATAACTTATTAAATGATTACGAGGTCTCGACTATTATATGTTGATGGGTGGAGATTAGGGGTTGATCTTGCACTTTTAGCGATGAAATCTACTACCAATTGTTCGAGAAAATATATCACGATATGAATAGGTGTCGACTATTTAATTAAATCGACTCTATTATAATGAGTATCACTTTCTTAGGTAAATGAAGTATTGACTAGTGTGACAAGCAAGAATATGTTCGGGATTTGAATTATAAGAGGTATGTTTTGAACTAATAATTGTGGGAATAGTACATTAGAACGGTATGTGGAATAGAATGATTGGTTAAGTGATAATCGAATAGTGGTGCAAATGTTACGGATCGCATGAATAGGGTTCTATGAATAATGTCTATTACAAGGTGATGACAAGAAATTTTGAGTACCACTAAGGTTATTAAGAGATATTTTTGCGAGAATGATTATTGGAAATTGGCTAATGGGAATTTGAATCGATTATAAGCGCCTCTAGGCCACCTAAGTTTTGATATTAAGGAATTGGGTACCTTGCTAAGTTTCAAAGACAACAAAGACATCCACAAACCGATGGGACGACCGAGCGAACAATTCAAACCCTTGAAGATATCTTTGCGAGCCTGCACATTGGATTTCAAAGAAGTTGGCATTCGCACTTACCATTAGCCGAGTTCGCCTACAATAACGATTATCGGCCACGATTGGGATGCACCCTACGAGGCATTATATGGGCGAAAATGTAGATCCCCACTACACTGGGAGATTGATGACCAATGGACTCCGAAAGAGAAACGAAAGTCGCCTCGATTCCAAAGGTCGACTTAGTTCGGAGGCCATGGAGAAGGTCAAGCGATCAAGGAGCGGATTCGCACGACTCAGCCGCCAAAAGAGTTACGCGGACAAGAGAAGAAATGATTTGGAATTTGAAGTCGGAGATAAAGTATTTCTCGGACTCTCACCACGGAAAGGATTGATCAATCCGAAGAAAGGAGGCAAGTTGAGTCCGAGATATGTTGGACCTTACAAGATTTTACGAGGATCGGGAAGTTAGCCTACCGACTCGAGTTACCACACCATATGCGGGAATGCACGATGTATTCCACGTGTTGAGATTGAAGAAGTATCAACCAGGATCCCGAGCATATCATCACTCGAAATACTCCTCCTATAATGGAAAATCTATCCTACACCGAGAGGCCGATCCGGATCATTGATCGCCAGAGATACGATTGCGTAAGAGAGAAATCACGATGGTTAAGGTAGTATGGCGAACCACAACCGAGACGAAGACGCAACGTGGGAAATGGAAGAAGACATGAGAAATCAATATCCAGAACTATTCTGAAGAGAATTTGGGGACCAAATTCTTTTAAGGAGGGGAGGATGTGAAGCCCCGATTTTTCCGAGCTTATAATTGATTCTTATTGTCGTCTATGTATTTGATCGACTATTTTACCGCGTCACTTTGTGACGGTAAATATTAATAATATATATTTTATATTTTATTTTATTTTACTTAATTACTTGTGATTATGATCATCATTAATTCTATTTCTAATTTATGATCACTTGATTGATCATTATTACTATTTTTGTATTTATTAGTCACCTTAGAATTTTAAGAGACTATTTATTTTAGAGACTTTTACCTTATAGAATTAAGATTTTGATTTAGATTAAGTGATCATGAGACTTATAAGTGATCAAGAAAATCACTAATTATTTTGGAGATTGACATATTTCATCTATTATCATCAAATTTGGGACAAAAAAAAATATATGGAATTACCATAATGCCCTCATAGTGGACGGCCAACATGGAAATTTTGGAGTAAAAATATCATCCAACTCTTGTACACCTACACCTTATATTATTCATCTTGTGTATAATTATACCATTAATTCAAACATTATACACATCATCTCATACATCATTTCTTTATTATTAATTTTGCCAACATGTTGGAAGTCTTCCAACATTCCATTCACGCCATCTCTTGCCCATACCTTTGACCTCCAAAATGTCTCTCATGCAAGAGATAATTTGCAAGACACAAATTGAACAAAAATTCCTCTCTCCCCCCTAATGTGGACGGCACATTGAGAAGAAAATGAACAAATTTTGTTCATTTCATTGAACACATTCTAATTGTCAAGCCTTTTCTCCTCCTTCTCTCTAACCTCTCTCTAAAATTCATTCACATCTTCAAACATTAAAACAAAATTCATTCATATCTTCAAACATTCAAACACCAACTCTTCACATCTTCAAATCTTCAACATTAGTTCTTCATATCTTCAAGTACCACTTCTTCATATCTTCAAATCTTCAAACCCAAGTGCTTCACATCTTCAAACCCATCTTCATAACTCCAAGAACATCTTCTTCCTAACATCAAACATATTTCCTTTCTTCAAACATCTAAACCAAAACAAACAATCTTACCACTTAAAACTCAAAAATTCGAACACCCTCTTTCTCAAGGTAAGAAATTTCACCGCTCAATTCAACTTAAATTCTTCCTACTCGTCACCTTCTTCTTTTAACTTAAGTTTATATTTTGAATTTTGAGGTACTTAGAAGACCACTTGGAGACATGCATGCATGGTGATGAAACTTGAAGACTTGAAGAAGAACTAGTAGAGAGAATTGGACTACAAGGTAAGAATTGAGTACTAGACCCCTTCTTTCCTATTCTTTCTATTTTTTTCAAATTTTAATACCCCTTTTTCATTTTTAAGAAATAGGGGCTGACCTTAGGTGATTTTGGAGTTGAACCAAAATTTCCAAATTTAAAGCTTCAACTAGTCTCCAATCACCTACTACACAAGGTAAAGTGTAGTCTTTTCTCATTTTCTTATCTCCTTCTTTTTTTTCTCCTTAATTTTTCCCTCATTTTTCTAAATCCAAATTTTTGATATTTCTTGACTTAGGGGCTGACCTAAGAGACCTCATCCAAAAATTGTGAAATTTATCCTTTTATTTCACAATTTTCAATTTTAAGGTGGGTGGAAAAATACTTTCCAACTTCTAGGTGTTTTTATTAAAATGCATGTAGAAATTTTGATCATGAGCCTTGAGATATATAATCTATGTATTGCATGCCAATTTTATGTATCAAATCATGAAAATTCTCAAGAATTGCTCAAAATTGCTATTTATTGAATTTTAGGTGCATGCATGTGCAATTTAATGTTTTATTTAATGAATTCTTGTATGTATTGGATATACATGTGTATGATCTTTAAAATTCATGTTTTGGATGACTTATAACCTGGAAAAGTCGAGCATAATTGATTAAATTTCAATTTTGGACTTAAAAATGTAAAAATGGAAAGTTGGTGGACTAAATTGCAAGAAAATGAAAGTTAAAGGACCCCTCTGCAAATTTCGAAAATTGGGACTGTACTCAGGTTCAAAAATGACTTTTGGACATTTTAATAAAGTTTTAAGAGTTTTTAGATAAATAAAATCAACCTTTAAAAGCCCAAGGACTAGATTGTAAAATTTTGAAAGTTTAAGGACTATTTTGCAAATTTTAAAACTGTACCAGACCTTAACTTTAAATTTTGAAAATTTTATTCTTAGGGTACTGGAAATGACATATTTTAAATGTATTTCAAAAATCCAAGTGTTTAGGGCTTGGAAAGTAATTTTCTAAAATTGAGGGACTAAAGTGTAAATACTAAACTTGAGGACTCAAATGAAATTTCCAGGACTTATGCAGCCCATGCACCTGGAAATACTAACTTAACTATAATTTAATTATATTTTGGACCCAAGGTTCAAATTTCATAACAATTGGACCCCTAAAAGCCTTAAAGGCAATTATTTCAAAATGGGACAAAAATGATATTTTCAAAAGTTAAAGGACCTACACTTATTTCTTTTAAAAACTGCTTTTGTCCCAATATCCTACCAACCTTAGTGACATTTTCCAACTGGAATCACATTAAAATCCCTTAGGGTTTGTGAGTTCGATTATTTTAAACTTAAGGTCCGAATTGGCAATTTTTACAAATTTGGATCCAATGTGAGAATTTTACAAAAACCCGACCTCAAAACTTTAAAAACCTGAATCTCTGAACAATTTAGAGAATTTAGGAACTGATCTCATAATTTTTCAAGGTCGGGATATTTATTTATTCAATTTTAACCCCAAAAGTGTTGGTTTTTACAAAACGGGGCTAAATTACAATTGTTCTTTTACAAAGGACCTAACTCAAATTATTTTCTCTTTTACTAAAATAGCCATGGACCCTCTGACTTGGAGATTTAATTAAAGTATTTTACTTTCCCAAAAACCCTTGACTTATCGGATCAATTTGACCGAATACCCGATCGCGAGCGACTTCCTCGCCTTGCGATTTTGAATCTATAACGGGACTTATGTTCCACCTAATCTTTCAAGATATCGAAGATTGCTTATCCTTCCGATGATCATCTTCATCCAAATACTCCACCAACGCCATAATTGCCACTCGCTTTTCAAAAATTTTCTGAATCGCTTCCCTCTGAATCAATAATACTCGATTGCCTGGTTGATATCTTGTACTTGTATTTACTTCTGCTGAGTCAACTTGGTGTGTCGAGCTCACAATCGGAATGGATACGTCGGGGATGGAACCGGGCAGCTCGGCTGCTATTCCACTCTTCCGGCCCCATCGTCCTAATCCCGCAACTGAGGGACGGAGTGTCCAAGGGAAGCGGGTCGTAGTACTTGAGGTATAATCATGATTATGACAGATCCGAGCCTTGCAAGCTCCACTTGTGGATTTTGTCTTTGCCTATGGAGCGATAAGGTGACCGGTCTTGGGCCATCCCGCCCGGGAGTTACAAGGAAGAACGAAGGAATCGCTGTCTGATCCACACGATTCCGGAGTTATCGGACCCGTTTGGTTGGCGCTACAAATCCGTACGCAACCGCTACTTGTTTTGCATTGGTTGGCGCTACAAATCCGTACGCAACTGCTACTTGTTTTGCATTGGTTGGCGCTACAAATCCGTACGCAACCATTAATTGCCTTGCATGGGATTGGCGTTACATTTTCGTACACAATCCTACCTATCTTGATCAATCACATAAATGTCATGTGACCATGAATCTGTTTTCTCGAATCGTATAAGTATATTATTTAAATATATTTATCACGACGCTTGAATCGTGTGTGAATTCATGCATCATACTCACGCGTTTTCATATAATTGTTTTCTCACATTAACTATATTGCGCCACACTTGCACCCGATCACCCCATCCACCGAGATTTCTATCTCATCCCCACCTATTTTCTAACCTTAGATGAGAACTTCGTTGAAGATCTTTGAACCGCCTTGATTGAGCCTTTGTACTCCGCTTGTTGGATTTACTACTTCTTGTTGTTGTTGATGGACTCGTTTCTTGTGATTGTTGTTGGTCTATTCTATTTTTTTCTTTTCATTCCGCCTTTGTAATCGAAGGGCGTAGGAACGTTTGACTTTTAAGTTGTTATCGTTGGTTGATTTTCGAGGATGTAATTTGGATTATGGATTGTGGACTACGTAAGTTGTGCTTGTTATTTTATTTCCGCCGCTATTTTGACTCGTTTCATTGGGTTCTCGATGATATTAGTCTAGACTGTTTGGTTATTTGTATTTAAGTTGTGGATCGTCGTCGCATCCCGTTTGGGGCGTGACATTAATGATTAGATGTGACTCGGGATTTGAAAATAAGAGAAGCGAATAGTGTATTTGTGATATGATTTTATATTGATGAATGATGCTAGTTGAATTGATATTTTTTTCTTCTTAAAATTATAAATGGATGTGATTGATGATTCAAAAAGTGAGAATGAATGAATAGTGAATTTTTTAAACATTTTTTCATGGACAATCGCACGTCCAGAAATAATTCGTCCGGAAAATGAAAGAGAGGAAAAAATTACACAAGCAAGCACTTCCTTATTTTGAATCCATGGCTCTACTCTCACTTTGACTTGGTCCCTCATATGAGTTTCTCATGATGTAAGGCGTAGTTTCTTATTCAAATAGAAAACAGAAAGAATTATTTCTCTAATACATTTCACATTAGGAAGTTCAGATGCTGGAAATATTCCTGCTTGTTTGGTGCTAAGCTTACACCTATTCACATATTTGATACTAATTTTTCTCATAAATTAAGCATCCCAAATAGGTCATCTATCTCAAGTTGGCTTCCATCAATCCCTTTCTGCTTCAAATTTTTAAATCCAAATGCCAACATATAGTCTTGATTTAAACTTAAATGTCCCTGTCTGATGCTAAATAATTTAGTTAAGAACTATTAGAGAATTCCAGCAACCCTCTTTGTCAATCCGCGTTTAACGTCGTTATTCAACCTTAATTAAAGAAAAAAATTGTATATAGTCATGGTCCACTCTCAAGTTTCTGTCAAACAAAACCAGAAACAAGTAAATAAAACCATGGTTATTGTGCAGAAAAGAATATATTTCAATTAGTTCCCAACTCAACATAACATAGTTATTGTCACTACTATCTCTAGATTTTCTTTGTTCTCATTTTTAAACTTTGATCCCCATCAGCAAACAATAACATTTTGTTGGTACTCAACCATTGAAAACTGTAAGGCTTGGCTTAATTTTCTGCATTCTTTGCTTCTTTTTTACCCATTGACTCTCTTTGCAACCAGATTATCTCTGTTAGCATACCAAGTATCAGTTATTTTGCTGTAAGTGAATCTAGCAACAAACCTTCTGTTTGTGTAATCCATGCCGAAAATTTCCCCTTGCTGCTGCTGATTTGGTACAATCATGCAAGTTGTTTTGCATTTACATCGGTTTCATCTCCCACTTCTAGCACTGTCTTCACTTTATTGGTTTTGTTTATCGACCTAAAAACGATTCATCAGTGAAAGATCAGCAACAACCATGGCAATGAACAATGGGAAATCTCCACAAGTTAAGGTTAGAATATGGTCATTCTGAAATTTATAGGGTTCATTACATAAACTAACCATGAGGTTTAGCCTGATTACAAAAAAAAACCCAGTAATCTTTCAAATTTACAAAATACCGGTTTAAGGTATTAAGCACCCTCAAGAGGGGGTATTTGTAAAAATCTCAAGAGGGTGTTTGTAATACCTTAAACGGATATCTTGTAATTTTGAAAGGATTACAGGAGGTTTTTGTAATTAGACTGAACTACTGAGGTGGTTTTTGTAACTAACCCACGAACACAAAGCTTGAAATTCTGACAGTTTCTGATACCTTATTCCGTACAAATCAGGGAACCAAGGAAGAAGATATGAGAAAATCCTTATTCGGTACAAAATCGCCAACTGAAAATGTCAGACCAAGCAGCATGGTTATTAAGGTAAGAGCAAAATTTATATTCCCTTCACTAATAAGTGATCCCAGATATATATAATCTGATTTCATTTATCATCTGTCACATGTTGTAAAATAAAACAGAAGCCCAATAGAGTAATACCTGCTCATATAGTTGCCGAAGCCATATCGACACTCCACGGGCTCGACCTCAGGTGGTCAGGCCCAATAACTCCCTCTGAAATGCAATATGTAGAACAATATGTCGTGGCTAAATACCCGGAGTACTCGAATGCCCTCATCGAAGGAGGAGAAAAAACCGATCTATATGATCTCTGCGTCAAAGAAAAGCTCTCAGAACCCCAGCCAGACGACAAACGAAAATCGCCTAGAGGAGTTTCTTCATTTACGCCTTCGTTTGGAAGCAGCCATCCTGATCTTGAAAACACACAGCTGGAACCATCAAGATTGCTTAATATCCTCACCAAAAAATCGTCCTTTGTTGGGAGCTTTATTTCAATCCCTGAAATTCAAGCTCGAAATAAGGTACTAAAACACTGTGGATTACCAGATGAGGAATATCTTGTTCTATTCACTCAAAACTATAAGGATGCAATGATGTTGGTCGGAGAAAGCTACCCGTTTTTCAAAGGGAACTATTATCTGACGATTATCAAGGAAGAATCAGATTACGTAAAGGAATTTGCAAGCTACAAGGAAGCAAGAGTGATTTTGGCACCAGAGACTTGGTTGGATTTGAGGATTAAGGGATCTCAACTCAGTCATTATTTCAGAAGGAAATGTAAGCACACTCCAAAAGGGCTATTTTCTTACCCGACTGAAGTGAATGGGACGAGATACTCTATGCATTGGATATCAGAAGCCCATCGTAACTCGTGGCATGTTCTGCTTGATGCTACTGCCTTGGTGGTGGGAGAGGATCAGCTGAATCTCGCGCTCATAGGCCAGACTTTGTGCTATGCAGCCTTGATAATGCACATGCTCATTCTTCTAAGGTTACTTGCCTCTTGGTAAGAAGAAAATCGCTTTGACATGTCAGCTTCCTCTACACCAGCACACGAGTGAACCTGTAAGAACATGAAAGTTCAGTCACCAGGTTAAAGATTGGCAAGTAACTATTTTCACGCTGAATAGAATCGTCTGAATTTCTCAAAGAATATTCTCGTTTTAAGCATTAGATTGGAAAATTTCTTGATGGTTGGAGTAATATTTCCAGCTATTTGGAAGCTGGACTAGATAAAAACACCGCAGATAACAGCAGCTACTGCTCTTTGATCAAATGAGATTTCCTCCTCTAAGAACCTCAACTCTCATACTCAAAGGCGGGCTACTAAATAAAGAATGTTTTATTTTCCGCAGCTGCCCAATAATTACCAACCCAAGCCCAAGACAGTCTACCTAATTCTACAATGCTGATTAGGCAAGTTGAACTTTCTGAAGTATTCTTAATCTTCTTTCTTGCCTTATTTAACTAATTCAAGCTTTTATAAAGAGACATATCATGTCTAGTGCAACAAAAATAAGTTCTACAATAAAAGGTTTTCTGAAATTTATGAAGACTGCTAAAACTTCATACTGATCAGTTTCAGAAAATTTTCAAGTTCAACAAATATCAGCATCAAATGTAGTGTATTAGTGCTGCATAATTCATGTAAGTGTTACTTTTTTACCACTAGAAGTTCCTTACGTTAATGCCAATATTATCAGCAGAAAATATAACAAGTGTCCTGCACACATAGGAGCTTTTCATGTCTTCTTCAGACTGGAATCCTGTTCCAAAGAAAGAAAGCATTTCCGAATTGAAACACCATTAGTCAATAATGATCGTTAACAAAAGTACCTTACTGGCATGAAAAAGTTGTTCTGTAATCTGTATTGATTTAAATGGTGTTTTAATGCATTGAAAAACCGACAGACGTATCCAGATTGTTGGATCACCAATTAATCAATGTAATATTACAGCAAACCAATTACGGTTTCAAAGTATTACCTTGAACGTGAACGTGTTGTATAAAGTAACCATCCTTCCTGATGTTGAGACCATATAACAATTCATTCCTGGACAATGAAAAGTATGGTAACTTCATCTTTGCGGTTCTCCGGAAGATCATTGACCATTAATAATCCTGTAATCCATTCTTTGATCGAAATAGTTCAGGGGCACACTTTGTATTTTACTCCAGCACAGGCGCCGCTCATGAAACAAACCAGCTGTCAAAAATCAGAAAAGACTTCTTTGGCAGATAAAAGAAGAAACTGAAAAAGAATACCATACAATTGACTTTAATTGATGAACAAAGAAAATATCATACCTTTCCACTTAAATTAGCATCACTTTTTACCCATTTCCATAGTAGATGAGTAATGAGTCCCATCTTCTCCGAATAGAATGCCATTACCTGCATGTGTTATGTGTATGCCAATCTCCATACCTGCATCCATCAAATGTTAAATTGCAATTTTTTTCTTGAGATCAGTAAGGAAGAACAGATTAGTGGACATTTTAAGAACAATGATGAAGCAACTCAAGATTTCGATTGCTATCACTAACTATAGCAACGGAGAAGCTCCAAACCCGGTATAAATGGTTCTGTACAGATCTTAAGTTTTTATTTTCAAAGGCGAGCCG
Source organism: Rehmannia glutinosa (assembly GCA_016081115.2). NCBI lineage: Eukaryota > Viridiplantae > Streptophyta > Magnoliopsida > Lamiales > Orobanchaceae > Rehmannia > Rehmannia glutinosa. The sequence goes on along the minus strand of JABTTQ020002479.1, from coordinate 472,872 downwards.
ACCCATTTTATCCAACTTAAAATTATGCAGCTAAAAAAAGCTGAAATTTGCCTCTTTGGTTGCACGCCTGGTTAATCGGTGAAAAATATCAAAGTATAATGATAAATTGCAATATTATACTGCTGAAACCTAAAGATGCTTAATCATGCGAATGTGATGACTCTTAGCCAAGTGCAGATTAGTATAAAAAATATAATATGGGCCTTTGTTAATCATAGCAGGTTAGTCTTAACTTCAGAAGGGAGTGGCACAGATTGGCAGCGTGAAACTTCAACAGTACTTGAAATGTTGGGCATCTCCATTTTGGTACATACTGCATGCCATTGGGGTTTTACATTTTCCAACACATCCAGAGCTTCATCCTATAGAGAATTACCAAAACTTAAATGTTAATTCAGAAGTAAGCAGTATAACATGTTAATCACAGAATCACAACACCCAACAGTGTTTTACACCATTTGTAGATGCTCAATATATGTTCATATATAGTAATACAAATAAAGAACATAACCAAAATCAAACAAGTTATTTGAAGACCGCTTACTTTAGAGGTATTTCTTCCCACAAGAACAGCCTCGAGAGGAATAGGTGTCGGATTTAACTTAGATATCCCAAAAGGATCTCCAATACATTAATGGGCGCTGGAATGTGTATGAAAACTAATCAAATGCCCAGAATCACGCATATTTGAGGTCGAGAAAGCTGATTACTGGCATCTTCACTGTGACGAAACTGCTTGGTCATTTCACATGTTAGATGATCATTTCCAACTTGAATGTTTCATTCTACAAAGAATATACCAAACTCTATTAACAGGACAAGATAGGTAACACATGCGAAGTAGTATTGCATACTTGAACTTTTGGTGCTTATACAGTTAGGAGGCTTTAAATGTGCTTGTCTCAGTTATTTTAATTATATGCTAACACTATTCATAAAGAAATTACATCCTAAGCAACAGCATGTGGCAAATGCTACTCCCTTCATTTATAGCCAGAGTAACTGAAGGCGGCCAATAAAGGTCCCAATAAATGTTAGTTTGTGCAATTGGTGAGCTTATCGTGTTTGGCAGACAAAGGACTTGAAATTTGAAAATAACAAGACTTTTGGAAGTGATTCCACGACAAGAAAGCCAGACACTACCACTCAAAAGATCAACAAAATCGTATTGAAAGTAAGTTCTAATTACAACAACAAAATCACTGCTACTCAGATTTATCAGAACTACAGTAGAACCTGAACATAGATTTTATTACTACTATCAAAAAGAATTCGAATACTCAATCATATCTCAAAACAGTTTATACAATCAAAATTAATTCAGTTTGAGATCAATTATATGTAGTACCTAAATTACCCAAGATGTAGGACATTCTCAGCATATCTTTATCCGCCCACCACGGTCCACATTGCTTCAAATTATGTTGAACCTGAACTTTCACATGCGCCTTCCCATACGTAACCTTTTGAAGTTCATCACTTCCCATATTCTCAAAAAACAATAGAAGAAAAAAATGTTGTTGTGCAATGACATGGTTTCTCAACACGATATACACTAAACGAATTAGGTGAACTGATGCATCTATCCATAAATGAAGAATTGTTGGACTAAAATGCACTTCATACTCTAGATGCAGCAAAGTGCATCTCATTTACATAGTATTCAAAGCCATTAAAATAAAGCCAAGTATCACCAGCAAGAACCATTATTATAGCAATCACCATAAGGTGATGATCAAACCAAATGTATCCACTACAAAGAGAAAAAGGAACACAATTGAACCTTGCAAATGTCAAAATACAATACACATCTAAGTTACAAGCCAAAACTCATAAACTCGACCTCTATAGCTGACATCTAATTTTTATACAAAAATTGAGCTCTGCCATTCCACATCAATACTTAATTCTTCCATCACCCTCTGTGATCACATCTTTAAAGGCTCCGCCGCTGGGGATCATGGGCAAGACATGCTCTTGATGTGGTACAATGACATCCAACAGATATGGCCCAGGAGTATCCAACATCTTTTGTATTGCTGCCCTGAGATCATTCTTCTTCGCCACACGAGCTGCAGGTATATCACAAGCCTCTGCAAACTTCAACATATCTGGGAAAATCTCAGACTCTTTAGAAGGATTCCCGAGATAAGTATGTGCCCGGTTCGACTTGTAGAAACGGTCTTCCCATTGGACCACCATTCCCAAATGTTGGTTATTTAACAACATGATCTTAACAGGAAGGTTCTCCACCCGGACAGTGGCCAACTCTTGCACATTCATAATGAAACTCCCATCACCATCAATGTCCACTACAACAGCATCTGGTCTTGCAACAGCGGCTCCGATTGCCGCGGGGAGTCCAAAACCCATCGCCCCTAAACCACCCGATGTCAACCACTGTCGTGGCTTATTGTACTTGTAAAATTGTGCAGCCCACATCTGATGCTGCCCTACGCCAGTGCTAATGATTGCATTCCCTCCGGTGAGTTCATCAAGCATCTGAATTGCATACTGAGGAGGAATGGCGTCTTCAAATGTCTTAAAAATCAAGGGAAAACTCTTCTTTTGCTCTTTTTAGCTCTTGCCTCCAGGCTGAGAAGTCAAGATTAATCTTACCCCTTTCTCTTTCTCTTCCAATATCAAGTTCAAACCTTCCAAAGCCAGTTTGATATCAGCACAAATTGACACGTGTGGTTGCTTGTTCTTTCCAATCTCAGCGGAATCAATATCAATGTGGACAATCTTTGCCCGACTGGCAAATGCTTCCAACTTACCCGTCACACGGTCGTCAAACCTAACCCCAAAGGCAAGCAATAAATCACTCTTGTCTACTGCATAGTTCGCGTAAACAGTCCCATGCATTCCCAACATTTGCAACGCAATTTCCTCATCCGAGCAAGGATAAGAACCGAGACCCATCAGCGTGCTAGCTACAGGAATACCCGTGAGCTCCACGAACCTCCTCAACTCATCACTTGAATTCAAGCACCCACCACCAACATAAAGAACCGGCTTTTTCGACTCGGATATCAACCTAACTATCTGCTCCAACAACATCCCACTCGGCAGCTTAGGCAACCTAGACAAGTAACCAGCCAAACTCATTGGCTGGTTCCAATTTGGAACCACCATTTGCTGTTGAATATCCTTCGGAATATCAATCAAAACCGGGCCAGGCCTACCCGACCGTGCAATAAAAATGCTTCTTTCACAACCCGAGGAATATCCTCAACATCTAGCACAAGATAATTATGTTTGGTAATCGACCTAGTTACCTCTACAATGGGGGTTTCTTGGAAAGCATCAGTGCCTATCATGCGGCGGGGCACTTGGCCTGTGATAGCCACAAGCGGTACGCTGTCGAGGAGAGCATCGGCGAGGCCAGAGACCAAATTGGTGGCTCCAGGTCCGGATGTGGCGATGCAGACGCCGGGGAGGCCGGAAGCGCGGGCGTAACCCTCGGCGGCGAAGACACCACCCTGCTCGTGACGGGGGAGCACGTTGCGGATGATTTTGGAGCGAGTGAGGGCTTGGTGGATCTCCATCGACGCACCTCCGGGGTACGCGAAGACGTCAGTGACTCCTTCTCGTTCGAGCGCCTCCACTAAAACATCGCAGCCCTTTCGAGGTTCGTCGGGGGCAAACCGGGAAACGAACGTCTTCTCATGGAGAACTTGCTTATTAGAAGAAGACAATACATTTGAGATTTGGAGCGACCGGCGGTGCGAGATGGAGGCGGCGGTTGACTTTTGAGGATAGTGAGGGAATGGGAGGGTAAATCTGGAAAGAAGCTTCGGTGAATTGGAGAAATAAGGGCGTTGAGAGACTGTGGAGGAGGTGGAGGCAGGAGCGGCGGCTGCCATTTTTAGACGGTGGAGAGAGAACTAGGCGGCGGCGGTTAAGTTTTTCGTTTTAGGGATTTCTCTGGCGAAGCAAAAGGAAGCGTGAATATTTCCGACGCAAATCCGATATAGGTGCCAGTGCGTTTAGATGTCAAAAATGCCCTTGCTAGTTACTGAATTTATGTGGTAACGGCGAATTGGTGATCGAGTGAGTGAGTCACTATATTTTGTATTATTGTGGAACAAATTTTATAAAGATTCCAAAAGATGTTGCAACTTGGTTGGGAACTTGGGATGCTCCAAATAAATTTATGGAGTTTCGATATTGTTTGGGGTAGAGTATAGATGTTGTTTGATAGTTATAACTTATATACGACAATAAAAAATGGTTTGTATAAAAGTATTTTCATTTTTTATATACTATTTAGTTTCTCATTTTCAATTAAAAATATAATATAAATGTGGTTCTTAGATTTTGTTGTAGAAACATTAATTCGAATATTTTTGTGTATGGAATTAACAATTTTGGGCATGGTTGGCTCCCATAGTGTGACTGACGGTATGTATAAGGTCTGGGACGAATTCACCATCACGTGTCTAATCGATATTCATGTAGGCGAGTTGTAGCGTGCAACTCAAATTGAGGATGGATTTTCGAATTAGCTCACCCTCGCGGGATTTTAGGCAGGTTGACAAGTTTGACCTAACTTGATCGATGAAGTTAATTGATTATTGATGTTTGAATTTAAACGAAATATAAAAATAAATTTTATCTAGTACATGATATTTATTTACAATCTTCACCACGATTGTAGATGAGATTTTCTTACATACTTTTTATCGGGATGATATCTCATATTCCATTTTCTTTGTTCCACTCCCTAGATCAAAGATACATGTACAAATCGTGACATCATTTTGTACACGCGTCATTCATCCGACGAATTAAATAAGAAGTGTAACATGGAAATGGAATAGAAAATCTCAAACCCTTTTATCTAGTGCTATCTATAAACTGTTATTTGTTAAGTTGAGATCCTTTTGTTGAGGAGTTTGTTATTGACCAAAAAAAAGGTAATAACTAATTCCTATAGTCGGCATATTTCATTTATGTTGGCTACCAAGGGTGAGGACTCTTTATATGCCTACTCGTAGAGTGTTCTAACCACGTGAAGTTGTTTAATTTTATAGATTATATATAGTTACTACTGAAATGTCAAATGATGAAATATTAGAGCGAATAAGATCCTCTATTTAAAATGCTATATGTATTATCTTCTACTAAATGAGACTCGGTGCAAATGCACGGATCAGTATATATTTGATGCCTCTATTTTATACTATGATATGTGCATTTTCTTAATATATAGTTTTGTGAATTATATCACTTTGCATTGTAATATTTTAAAGCAAAGATCAGACAATAGGTGTGAAATACTATCTAATGTTATTGATAAAATCAAAAAAATAAAAATATTATACATCATAATCATCATAAATATATTATTGACTATGTATTTGCGTTCGATCTTCTAAAGCCGATATTTCAATATTTCATAAAACCGCACAAGGGGAAACTTATCGCCTATTGTATTTTAGTCATAGATCCTTAATAAGTACGAAGATTGTTGCCATACTTTTTCAAGGTTTTATTAGTAATTTCATGGATCGTACCATTTGTGCTCAACCACATTAGCATTAGTCGTCTATATTTTGGTTTTTTAGGAAGCCGGTCCTTAGCCATGTGGTTGGGCTTTCCACACCATTGTGACAATTTCCTATAAACGGCTTTTTGTTTACGTGCTTCTTTCCTCAGTAGTTGTTGTTGTTATTGTCACGTTTCCTTTTCTTCTTTATTACTAGAATCGCCATGTTCTAGCAAATTCGCTTTGCATCAACAAGATTCTTTTTCAAACCTTGAATCTAATTTGCGATTACCTTCCTCAATTCGTAGCGCATAATTAGATCTTCAAGATTTATTTCTTTTCGCTTGTGCTTCAAATAAGTTTTGAAGTCTTTCCATCAAGGTGGCAACTTTTCAATCATGCACGCCACTTGAAAGCTTCATCTAATTGCATTGCATTCTTCGCATCGAATATCGTGCATAATTAATCGCAATTCTTGAGCTTGATCCATGACAGCTTCTAGAATCCACCATTTTGAAATCTAGAAACCTCGCCAACCACGAACTTCTTGGAACCAGCGTCCTCGGTTGGTACTTCTTTTCCGAAGAATCCCAGAGCTCTTTGGAAGATTTCACTTCACTATACACATTGTATAGCGAGTCGATACCATTTAGACGTAGTTGCGGCCGCGAGAAGTCACCCCGCCCCAAGCATCAAAGCGCAAAGACGTTTTTCATTATTGGTTTCATTTTCTTCCACCACCGGTGGATCCTCCTTCGTGAACTTAGCGAGCTCGGCGTAGTCGATAAAAAAACAAAGATCTTGGATTGCCATCTTTTGAAATCAAGACTTAAAATTTTTCCTCGCTTCTCGCCAGCAGGAGGAGGAGCGAGGAACATTCACCCTTGAAGTAGACGCCATCGTTTACGTAAAACAAAATATGTTTATCTTGCGTTGTTGAAAAATTCTCGTGTTTATTTACGTCAAACTCGAATTACAACGAAACCTATCTATTACAGAGAATGAAAATTTGCGAAAAAAGGCGAGGCGAGTTAACACTCTATCTGCAAGATAAACACGCCCCGTATAAGTCTTTTTAACAGCACGGCGTGTTATCCCCAAAGATACAATGACTTAGCCTTGTAATAGCAAAGATCAAAATTACAAGGCACCTTTCAAACCGAAATGTGCAAAACGAGTACACTATGCAAGTACAAGAAAGAAAATGAGTATGAAAGTGTGTAATCTGAACAACAACAATGCTCCTATTTATAGGACTTCCAACCAGGTCTTGGGGTCTCTTTTTTGCAGGCGAACTCCGAGATAATGGGTTGTAACCTCCGGTAGTGGGCACTCCTTCAATGACCACTATGATGTAACTTCCAAGTAGTGGGCCAGTGGTGTTGTTCCATTATAAAAGGCTGCGGTTTCACTTTTAAGTTGCAACTTTATTTGTTTTTATTCTCCAAAAATAAAAAACAAATGTTTTAGTGCAAAACTAGGCCCAATCCAGTCGGGACACGGACACGGACACGCGTGCACGGCTCGGGCTCGACCACCCGCGGCCCCGGGCCGGGCCGGTAGCCGGGCAGCAGCGCGCACGTGTGGCCTTGCCCACCACACCTCATATGTGTATAGTTATTTCATCTTGCACACTCTTATACACCCACTTACTTATATATTGAATAAAATTAATATTTTATTCCCATGTGGGATGGTGTCTTTTCACCTTCCCATCATCCATTATTCCATTTCAAAGTGACTATCTTGTGGATTTTATTTCTCACTCACCACTAAATGGTTTTGAGAAGTTAAATATACCACACTCATCTACTCGAAACGTAGAATTTTATTTTAATATTTAATTCCTCCAAAATTAAATAATTAGTCACTAAAAAATTGGTCAAAATTAGGTATCAACCATTACTTCTCAAACCAATTTCCAACAGATTATTGTATAAATAAGCTCTGTTTTCAACAATCACATAGGATTGGGACTCTAAAAATTTGATTAAAAAGATAAGTTAAATCTATAAAAGATAAATTGGAATTTAAATTAGTGATAAAATGATAAGTGTGAAAGATGGAGTTTTACTATGTTTGAAATTGAAAGTTTTATCTCGAAATCTCTGAGTTATATCCCGAGAAAAATTGATAATGGGATAAAATAAGAATAATGGGTTAACTTGGGCTAATAAGGTATAAATGATGGGCTAAAGTAATTATTGGATTGAACATGCATTTGAGTTAATACGATTTTTGGCCTTAATAAATTTAAATTAAGAAGTTAAGAAATTAAGCCCCTAAATAACTAAGAATCGCATCTTAAAATAAATATAGTCCGGGTATTACGCTTTCATGGATATCCTTAAACATGACTTCTCTTCCATGCCAAACTTCTTCATCAAATCTCTTGTATACTTGGTTTATGTAATAAAGGTTCCATCCTTCATTTGTTTCACTTGAAGTCCTAGGAAGAAAGTTAATTCTCCCATAATGATTATCTCAAATTTTCTTTGCATAAGCTTTGAGAGTTTGTCACACAACTCTTTGTTTGTTGATCCATAGAGGATATCATCCACATAAATTTGTACAAGTAGGATGCTCTCTCCATCCTAAATTCTGAATAAGGTTCTATCACCCTTACCTTTGGTGAAACTATTGTCTATAAGAAATTGTGACAATGTATCATACCATGCTCTGGGAGCCTGCTTCAATCCATAAAGTGTCTTTTTTAGCTTATAAACTTTATCTCCTATAGTCTTCTGCTCAAATCCTGGAGGTTGCTCAACATAGACTTCTTCCTCTAACAATCCATTTAGAAATGCACTTTTCATATCCATTTGATTGACTGTAAAGTTCTTGTGAGCAACATAAGATAGAAACATCCTTATTGCTTCAAGTCTTGCAAATAGAGTAAAAGTTTCATCAATATCTATACCTTCTTCTTGCAATACCCTTTGGCTACCAATCTTGCTTTGTTTCTAACCACTATTCCTACTTCATACATCTTGTTCATGAACATCCATTTTGTTATAATAGCATGTTGGTGGGCAGGTTTTTAAACCAATTCTCATAATTTGTTTCTTTAGAACAGATTTAACTCGTCTTGCATGACTAGAATACATTGTGTGTCTCCAAGAGCTTCTGACAAATCATTTAGTTCAATATGAGAAATGAAGCATGCAAACATAGCTTGATGTTGAATTATTGATCATGTTCTTACTCCTCTCATGTTTCCTCTCTTGGCCATCTTATATCAAAGGGTTGGAGTAAGTCAACTAGGTTGGTTCCATATCCACTAAATTGTCTTGAATACCTTCTTCTTAATCATCTCGTATTCACCGCATCTTTTCCAACTCTCTTTGTGATTCACTAACTTGTCCTTATCGAGTCAAGTCTTCCTGGGAGCCGTCTCGATGGACTTTTCAATAGTTGGTTGATTCATCTTCTCACTAACTTATCAATGTCTTCTCAGACCGACATTGGGTTCATCAAATACAACATGTATTGACTCTTTTGTGACATAGTCCTTTTGTTCAACATTTTATAAGCTTTGCTTTTAGGTGAATATCAAAGAATTCCCTCATCTCGCTTTAGCATCAAAAATCTTCAAATTGTCTTTGCTATTCTTTGTGAATAAAGCACTTTCTTCCAAAGATATGGAAGTCCCCAACATTAGGCTTTCTTCCTGTCCAAATTTCATAGGAGGTTTTGGACAATTGCTTGTTGATCATCCATCTGAGTGTAACAAGCAGTGTTAATGGCTTCAGCCCAAAATCTCTAAGACAACCCTGCTTCAGCCAACATGGTCCTAGTAGCTACCTTGAGAATCATGTTCATTCTTTCAGCTACTCTATTCTGTTGTGGAGCTTTTGTAGCTGATAACTCGTAAGATATTTCATTTTCTACACAATACTGAGCTATAATCCCATTGAAAAACTCATTTCCCTATTTGATCTTATCTTGATGATTAATTGATTCTTCTTATTTTGAACTCTTTTCATTAGTTAAGATAACCTCTGCAAGGTTTCCTTCTTTTTACACATAAAGATGGTCCATGTATATCTTGAGTAGTCATCCACAACTACTAGAGTGTACTTCTTTTTACTTATGCTTGCTGGCTCAACAGGTATATATAAATCCATGTGTAGCAAATGCAAATTTCTTATTGATGAAGGATTTGTCTTTTCTTTGAATGATGATTTGATTTGCTTTCCTTTATGACATGCATTACAAATACTTTCTTTCTTGTGCATTGAATCTGGTAACCCTTCAAACCAGGTGACTTCTTGCTATCTAGTTTATTGTGTTGAAATTCAGATGATTTAACTTCTTATGTAACAACCAACTTACTTTGGTTGTGCTCTTGGCTAGCAGACATGTGTTTGGTGTGGAAGTTAGACTAATCTACCACATACATATTCTTCTTTCTGATCACAGATAGCACAATTTCATTGGTTTCTGCATCCTTGATTTGATATTTTCCCATATTGAATCCGACATTATAGTCTTTCTCACAAAGTTGGTTGATACTCAGCAGATTGAAGTTTAATCCTTCAACATAGGCCACATCTTTGATTTCTAATCCATTTCTCTTGATTAATCCAGTGCATTTGATTTCTCCAGGGGCTTCATTTCCTCCAAATATAACTTTAGCTCTTTTTAAGTTTGACAGGTTGCTTTATCTCCAGTCATATGCCTAGAACAACCACTATCCATCTACTAGGTTCCTTGGCACTCAACTGTCTTGTGAACCAGCATAAAAGAAATCAAGTGTAGGTACCCGTACATGTATATCTCCTGAGGGGTTAGCACTATTTAGTGATCCAACTAACCTATAGCTAAAAGATCTGACTCTAAAAGGTTGCCACATTTTAGTTCCATAATCATAAGGAATATTTGCAAATTGTTAGGTGCTTTAGCAACACACATCTATCTCATTTATTTGTACGTGTGAGTGTGCATGTAAGCATTTGCATTCTTGTGATATTGTTGGAAATGTTGAGCCTTGTGTGCATTGTATCTAGATGCATGAGTGTGTTAATATGCATGTCTAGGGAATGACCTGAATTGGTCTTTAGACCTTTGCCATTGAGGTTTGTTTCCCTTAGAAATCTACTGATACTTCATGGGTGGATTCCAATCAACTTGTGTAGGTACTTTTTACTATTCCCTTCTTTGCTTGCTTTATTTCTTTGAATATTCTAGGATTTTTAGTAGTTATGTTTGGTTTTTACATAACACTCTTTGTTAGAGTCTCTTTGAAATACTCTTCTAAATTGATTGTCGTGATCATACCAAGAAACTCGATTGGCTTCTTACCCTTACCTGTGTATCCAAGCCAACATGTGCGTGAGTTTGGTGATGTGTGGGTGCAACATATGGTGTCTTAGACTTCTTGCTACCTTCATTACTTGATCAACTTTTTTCTAAGATCACTCTAGGAACTTGTGCACTTATAAAAGAATTAAAGCCTAGTCCTTTTATCTCTTATTTCCTTTTGTATCATCATCAACTCATTTAATGTCTTAGATGATTTGGCTGAGTGATGACATTTTTTAGTTCATATTCTCTCATCTCTCAGAACATAATAATTTGCTTTGATTAGCTCAATCTCAACTAACTTTTATTCTCATCAAAGAATGTGACTCGGAGAGCTCATCTCTTCAATCGGCTATGAGTTTTTACTTTTGAGTTAATTGTATTCCTCATTTAGAAGTGTGTGTGAGAATTTGATGTGCCCAAAGTCTTTCATCATTTTACCCAATGAATCATTCGAGATCTGTGGGTGAAGATGTGTTAGTGTCATGACCACTACCATCACAATCAATCGATGACTTGGGAATTTCCTCATTTTTAGGTTCCTTAGCCGTAAAAAGATTAGAGAATCTTCCTCAATTTCGCATTTAATGGTCGGTTTCATCATTGTATGACTCTCCGCTTTTTGCTTTTAGCAGTTTTGTTTCAACCACCATGGCTTTCTTTCTTTCTTTTCTTCTTTCTCTGAAATTTTCTTTTCTTCCTCATTTATGTATTTGTTGATCGTGGGATGGATCAGTCAACTGTAAAGTGACATGGTTGTCTATAATTCCAGCACAAGTCTTCAACTTCTTCTCTGCTCTCTTAGAAGTTCTCTCCTCTTTTCTTTTTGAGGGAGCTGAGTGTGTCCTTAAAGGTTCTCGCTTGTTTCTCTAATTGTTCTTTTTAAAGAGCTTGTTAAATCTTTTAACCATTAGGGAAATTTCCTCTTTGTCAATGACGTCCTTTGACTCTATTGTCTTTGACTCACCTGCTATCACCCAATAGTCTCGGTGCGGCCCGAGTCTTTATCCAAATTCTTTCCTTTTGAGCTCAAACTCATATACTTTCAAATCGAGAAAAGTTCATGAATAGATATCTTTGTGAGGTCTATTGAGTGCCTCATTGCCATGACTTTCATCTCCCACTCAGTTGGTAATGCTCTGAGAATTTTCATATACGTTTCCTTCTCTGTATCTTTCCCGTTGGCATAAATTCCATATTTTTTTACTTTCAAGTAAAGACCAGGGCAAAATTCCTTTCCCTTTGGCACGAAGCAAAAATGTTTCATGTAGGCACAAATGTCATTTTTTCCTTTCCCGTGGCACGAGGCCAAAATAACATGTAACATTTCCTATTGAATAAATATACATATTATATATCATATTAAAACCAAGTACTCACATAATTGAATATATCACTTAACACATTGGCGTCATATAATTCATATAATCGCACAATTTAAATATTTAATAAGGACAATAAATTATACATAGAAAATGTGATAAGAATCTCTATCTCAATCAATGAATACTATAGATGCCAAATAGCTCAAATGTAAAAGCCCTAATTATATGCATGGTTCTTCGTCACCTACAATAGAAATTTAACATGATTTAAGGCTAGAGATTAAGTATTAACTTCTAATTGAAGTAAGTATACTTAGAAAATATACTAGGGCTTTTTAGTAGGTGAAAATTGAATAAAAATAGAAGATTTGGGGTTAAATTGAAACAAAATATAACTTGATTTTGGATTTCGGACTTAATAAAAACATAGAGAGAGCAAATGCATGATACTTTTAAGGCATTTTCTCGATACTTTTTGATGCAATTTCAAATACTTTTTGGCTTACAATTGCAATTAAGTTCCATTTAATAACAAACAAATAAAAATCTAGTTTAACAATAATATGTTCAATGTTCAAATATGTCGACATAAAACTGATACTTTTGAAGCAATATATAGTACTTTTACGCCAATTTCTGATACTTTTAAACATCGTTGTTCACAAAATTGTACAATAACAACAATGTCTCTATTAATAAATTTTAACAACAATGTTCCACAAATATCAACAAATTCTACATTGAAAAGAGAAAATTCTAACATATAAGAGATGAGACATTTATAACAGAAATATAGAAAATTACTACACTAGGTTAAAAAAATATTAATATAAATAATCCGAAATCAAATTCAGTCCTCAAAACCTAATGTATTACAACGACTAATTTTGCACTTCCGAACAAATTTTCAAGCGTAAAATTTCATCAAATTACAAGAAAAATACCCTAACACGATGATAGGGCGCTTTGTAAAAGCCTCGAGGACTCCTCTTTCGAGCAGTGAATTTAAAGTCGATCACTAGAAAAAAACGAAGAATAAGAGAATAATAAGAGAAGAAGAAGAAGAAGAAGAAGAAGAAGAAGAAGAAAGAAGAAGAAGAAGAAGAAGAAGAAGAAGATAAGATACTCGAACATACTTTTTGCAACTTGCAAGTGTGAAAACGGTGGGACTCCTTTTCAACAGACGAGTTTCGTTTCGCTTGAAAACGAAATTGATCAATGGAAAACAAAGATTAAGAGAAAAAGAAGAAGAAGAAGAAGAAGAAGAAGAAGAAGATAGCAAATCGAAGCGGGTGAAAGAGAGAAAAGCCCTAACGAAACGTAGAAGGCAGAAAGATCGAAAAAGAAAAAGAAAACTTTAAAATAAAATCGGATTCAGCGGGTCGGGCAACGAATTGGGTAAGAAGATTTGTCTTACGGATTTAACCCGTAAGAAATATAAATTTTTGCCTTTCTTTTAATTAGTTTTTAAAAACATGCCAAAACGAGTAGGTTTGATAAGGTGAAGATTTACCATTAATTTTTAGGCAAAAACTTGCGTGAGACGGTCTCACTTGATTTAGATCCGTGAGACGGAGCCCTTACACAAAGTTTTAAAGGTTTTTTTTTTTGATTTTATTTTTCTTAGAGTTTATATTAATTTTTTTAGGGTTTATTTTGTTTCTTGGGTTTATTTTTAATTGATTTGAGTTTTTAGGATTTTTATTTTTTTTTTTTTAGGGTTTATTTTTTTTATTTTTTTTTTGGGTTTATTTTTGTTTTTCTTTATTTTTCATGGTTCATGTTTTTAGGGTTTATTTTTGTTTCTTCATGATTCATTATTATTTTTAAATTTATTTTCATGGTTCATGTTCTCAAGACGAACCCTTAGAGGTCCGTCTCACGATTTAAATCCGTGAAGATCACAAGAGACTTGCTTAATTTTTAAGTTGCAATTATGTTGAGACGTGTAGTGTATGATTTAATTATCCACCAACCATCCACCAACCAGTGCAAAATAAATTGAACTAAACCTACGTGAACTGCTTGAATTTGATTTAATTATTACGCATATCAAGTTGGATATGGTCAAACTCGAGGACTTTGATATGGCACATATTTTAATTAATTTTTATATAAATCATAATTTCAAAGAAACATAAGACAAATTAAAAGAATAATTAAATTTGGTTTGTGATGCTAACAAATCAAAATCAAATGATATGTTTTGTATCAATCTTAGCTTAATATTGAGTAATTTAATTAGTTTTCAACTGTACCACTACTTAAAGAATGTTTAGGCAATTTTTTAAGCGTTTTAAATTAAACATCGTATACAATGTTTGATCATATAAAGTATTTGATAACATTTTCAAGGGGACTAAAGCTTCCAAAATAATATATATATATATATATAGGATTTGGTTCAAATGAGACCACCCTACCTAGGTGAGGACAGTGTGGACTCATCTTACCCACCGATCTTAAAAAATGAAGGGATGTGATTAATTCAGTTTTTCTAATTATTTCTTAATTTTTGTTGATTTTAAGGGCAAGATTGTAATTTTGTAATTCAAATTAGTGGTCCCAAATGATTTTATGGGCTGAAATTGACACCTTTTTTTTTGGGATTTTGTGGCGAACCCTTTAAGGAAGCTTTTTTTCCAAATATTTTTATTTTACAAAGATAGTTAGGGTTCTTTTACTTTGCATAATTAGACATCAAATAATGCATATTTAGTTATTTTGTTGGCACTGCTTTTTACGAAAACAAAGACATAATTGAATATAACGTCTCGCATATGTAGTTATACTACACCGCATAAATAGTTCAATATAATGTATATTTAGTTATGAAAATGAGATGTTGCTTTTGGAAATTATAAAAATTGGATGTTACATAATGTATCGCATATTTAGTTATTCCACAATGCATAGATAGTTTCTAGATAATGCATAGTTAGTTGATTTTGTTGCATAGTTTATGACGTTTTGCATAATCGGATATATTGTACTACATATTAGTTTTTTTACGCTACATAGATAGATTTCGGATAATGCATATTTAGTTGAGTTTTGTTGCATATTTAGTTTTCGAACTCACTGCTTCGTTATTTCTCCGTAATATTGCACCGATTTTTTTTTTTTTTCTCCTGTAATTTTCATGAACCGTAATTTTCGAGTTCTTCACAATTTTCTTTATTTGCGTTAATGGAGGAAAGAGAGAGAGAGAGAGAGAGAGAGAGAGAGAGACGTGAGATTGGGGAAAATTGGGAGATGTATGAGAGATAAAGAGATTTGATTCCATTTTTGTAACTAACTTATTATGTTATTTTACCCTACTACCCTTATATTGATTAAATTAATATTTTAATATATTTTTTATCCATTAAATCATACCCTTTGATTAATAGTGGGGGATGGTTGAGATTAGTCCATTGTGTCTCACCTAGAGACATGGTCTCACTTTTGATTTTTTATCCATTAAATCGGTGCAATATTACGGAGAAATAACGAGCAATGTGAGTTCGAAGACTAAATATGCAACAAAACTCAACTAAATATGCATTATCCGAAAACTATCTATGCAATAAAAAGAACTAATATGTAGTATAGTATATCCAACTATGCAAGACGTCATAAACTATGCAACAAAATCAACTAACTATGTATTATCTAGAAACTATCTATGCATTGTGGAATAACAAAATATGCGATGACATTATGTAACATCCCATTTTTATAATTTCCAAAAGCAACATCCCATTTTCATAACTAAATATACATTATATTGAACCTATTTATGTTGTGTCGTATAACTACATATGCAAAGACATTATATTCAATTATGTCTTGTTTTTAGAAAAAAGCATGCCAACAAAATAACTAAATATGCATTATTTGATGTCTAATTATGCAAGAGAAGAACTCTAACTATGTCAGAAAATAAAAATATTTGGAAAGAAAACAGTTCCTTAAATTCCGCCAAAAATCCGACAATGTTAATTTCACCCATAAAATCCGTGGGACCACTAATTTGAATTACAAAATTACAATCTTACCCTTAAAATCAGCGAAAATTAGGAAATAATTAAACAAAACTGAATTAATCACATCCCTTCATTTTTTAAGATCAATGGGTAAGATGAGTACACACTGTCTCATCTAGGAGGGTGGTCTTATTTGAACCAAATCCTATATATATATATATATATATATGAGAATGGTATGTCATGTTGAGTTCCTTAGAAAAGTATAAAGTTGGGAATCAGCTAGTAGTCAAATAGTTAAGACTCACAAACCCAATCATAGGTCTTTGATTCGATTCCCAAGATGTGTACTCAAAAAAAAAGAAGAAAAATATAAAAAGTTCATAGATTGTTTTTATAAGATTAACAAACTTATTTCTTTGTACTTGTCACGCCCCAAACGGGACGTGACGAACGATTCACAACTTAAATACAAACGGACTAACATTCCGCATAATACCAAAGAGAACCCAATAAGACAGAGTCTAAATAGCGTGAAAATAAATAACGGATACAAGTTATCACTTAAAGTCTACATTCCAACATCCCAAATTACATCCCGAAATTCAACAAGGTAGTAACTTAAAGTCAAGGATCATACGCCCTCAATTACAAACCCGAATTGATTAGGATACAATAGTCCAACAACAACATAATAAGAAAAGAGTCCGATCAACAACAAGATGCGAAAAACCAACAAGCGTGTACAATGTCTCAATCCGAGTTTGTTCAATCCCCAAATAAATCCTCATCTAAGGTTAGAAAACAAAGGGATGAGACAAAAATCTCGATGGATGGGGTGATCGTAAAAGCGAGTGTGGCGTAATATAGTTAATGTGAGAAAGCGATTATACGAAAAACGCGCGTGAGTATGATGCATGGTTTCACACATACGATTCTAAGCGTCATGATAAATTATTTAAGTAATATAATTATACAGCTTTAAGAAAATCATGGTCACACAGCACTATGTGATACAAATAAGACAGTAGATTGCGTGCGGAAGTGTAACGCCAATCCTATGCAAGGCAATTAATGGTTGTGTACGGACTTGTAGCGCCAACCAATTCAAAACAGGTAGCGGTTGCGTGCGGAATGTAACGCCAACCAAAACGGGACGATAACTCCGAATCGTGTGGATCGATAAATGATTCCTTCGTTCTACCTTGTAACTCCCGGTCAAGATGGTCCAAGACCGCACCTTATCGCTCCGTAGGCAAAGACAAAATCCCAAAGAGAGCCGGCGAGGCTCGGATCTGTCATAATCATGATTATACCTCGCAGATTACGACCCGCTTCCCTCGGACAAACTCCGTCCCTCGCCATGGGGATTAGGGCGATGGGGCGGGAAGAGTGGAATAGCAGCCGAGCTGCCGGTTCCCATCCCCGACGTATCCATTCCGATTCGTGAGCTCGACACACCAAGTTGACTCAGCAGAAAGTAATTACAATTACGGGTAGTCAACCAGCAAAATGAAAAGTATTATTGATTTGGGAAGCGATTTAGGAAAATTTTTGGAAAACGCGAGTGGCAATTATGGCGTTGGTGGAGTTTTGGATGAAGATGATTATCGGAAGGATAACAACCTTCGATATCTTGAAAGATTGGGTGGAACATAAGTCCCGTTATAGAATCAATTAGCAAGGCGAGGAAGTCGCTCCGCGATCGGGTATTAATCGGTCAAATTGATCTGATAAGTTAGGGGTTTTTGGGAAAGTAAAATATTTAAATTAAATCTCAATTTCAGAGAGTCCAGAGCTATTTTAGTAAAAGAGAAAATAATTTGAGTTAGGTCCTTTATAAAGGAAAAATTGTAATTTAGCCCCGTTTTGTAAAAACCAACACTTTTGGGGTTAAAAATTGAATAAATAAATATCCCGACCTTGAAAAATTATGAGGTCAGTTCCTAAATTCTCCAAATTGTCCAGAGATTCAGGTTTTTAAAGTTTTATGGTCGAGTTTTTATAAAAATCTCATATTGGCCCCAAATTTGTAAAAATTGCCAATTCGGACCTTAAGTTTTAAAAATTCGGAACTCACAAACCGGAAGGGATTTTAATGTGGTTCCAGTTGGAAAATGTCACTAAGGTTAGTAGGATATTGGGACAAAAGCAGTTTTTAGAAACAATATGTGTAGGTCCTTTAACTTTTGAAAATATCATTTTTGTCCCATTTTAAAATAATTGCCTTTAAGGCTTTTAGGGGTCCAATTGTTATGAAATTTGAACCTTGGGTCCAAAATACAATTAAGTTATAGTTAAGTTAGTATTTCCAGGTGCATGGGCTGCATAAGTCCTGGAAATTTCATTTGGGTCCTCAAGTTTAATATTTTCACATTAGTCCCTCATTTTTAGTAAAATTGTTTTCCAAGCCCTAACCACTTGGATTTTTTGAATACTTTTAAAATATGGGATTCCCAGTAACTTAAAAGTAAAAATTTCAATTTATAAAGTTTAGGTCTGGTACAGTTTTCAAAATTGCAAAGTAGCCCTTAAACTTTCAAAATTTTACAATTTAGTCCTTGGGCTTTTAAAGGTTGATTTTATTTATCTTAAAACTATTAAAACATTATTAAAATGTCCAAAAGTCATTTTTGAACCTGAGTACAGTCCCAAATTTCTAAATTTGCAGAGGGGTCCTTTAACTTTTATTTTCTTGCAATTTAGTCCACCAACTTTCCATTTTTGCATTTTTAAGTCCAAAATTGAAATTTAATCAATTATGCTCGACTTTTCCAGGTTATAAGTCATCCAAAACATAGATTTTAAAGATCATAAACATGCATGTCCAATACATACAATAATTCATCAATTAAAGCATTAAAGTGTACATGCATGCACCTAAAATTCAATAAATTGCAAATTTGAGCAACTCTTGAGAATTTTCATGACTTGATATATGAAATTGACATGCAATACATAGATTATATATATCTCAAGGCTCATGATCAAATTTTCTACATGCATTTTAATAAAACACCTAAAAGTTGGAAAAATAATTTTCCACCCACCTTAATTTTGGAAATTGTGAAATAAAAGGATAATTTCACAATTTTTGGATGAGGCTTCTTAGGTCAGCCCCTAAGTCAAGAAAATATCAAAATTTGGAGTTAGAAAAATGAGAGAAAAATTATGGAGAAAAAGAAGGAATTAAGAAAATGAAAAGGACTACACTTTACCTTGTGTAGTAGATGTTTGGAGACTAGTTTAAGCTCAAAAATTGGAAATTTGGCTCAACTCCAAAAAATCCCCTAAGGTCAGCCCCTATTTCTCAAAAATGAAAAGGGGTGTTAAAATTTTGAAAAAAATAGGAAGAGTAGGAAAGAAGGGGTCTAAGACACAATTCTTACCTTGTAGTCAAATTTTCTCTACTATTTTCTTCTTCAAGCTTGAGGTCCTTCTTCAAAATATTGTCAAGCTCTAACCTTCAAAGTCTTCTAAATGTACCTCCAAAACCAAATTTAAACTTAAGTTAAGAAGGTGGAAGAGATGAACAATGTGATATCCAAAAATGGATTGAAGTTAAAATTTCTTACCTTTTAGTATAGTGGTTCGATTTTTATGAAGGATAGGGAGGAAAATGTTGAAAATTTTCTAAGTATGGGAGAAGAAAGAATAGAGAGGTGTTGGGAGTTTTTAGAGAGAAGGAGGAGGATTTTTGCAAAACTTAGAACATGAGTTGGTGAAATGAAGAGAAATTTTGTGTAAGAAATGGCCATATGGCCGTCCACTTCAAAAGAGAGGGAGATGATTTTGATCAAATTGTGTCTTGTAATTTGTCTCTTGCATGGAGACAAAAATGCAAGTCAAAGTGTGGGTCAATTTGAATTTGAGAGGAATAAGAAGAATGTTTGTTAAGTGGGAATAAGTTGGGAAAATAGTAATAAAGAATTGGTGTATAAGATGATGTGTATAATGTTTGAATTAATGATATAATTATACACAAGATGACTAATATATGGTGTATGTGTACAAGAGTTGGATGATATTTTTATCCCAAAATCTCCACAATGGCCGTCCATTATGAGGTAAAATGGTAATTCCATATATTTTTTTGTCCCAATTTTGATGATAATAGATGAAATATATCAATCTCCAAAATAATTAGTGATTTCCTTGATCACTTGTAAGTCTCATGATCACTTAATCTAAATCAACATCTTAATTCTATAAGGTAAAAGTCTCTAAAATAAATAGTCTATTAAAATTCTAAGGTGAGTAATAAATACAAAATAGTAATAATGATCAATCAAGTGATCATAAATGAGAATAGAATTAGTGATGATCATGATCACAAGTAATAAAATAAAATGAAATAAAATACAAAATGTATATATTATTAATAATTACCCGTCAAAATGACGCGTAAGATAGTCGATCAAAAGTATAAACAACAATAAGGTTCAACTAATAGCTTCGAAAAATCGGGGCTTCACATCCTCCCTCTTCCTTAAAAGAATTTGGTCCCCAAATTCTCTTGAGAAATAGTTCGGGATATTGATTCCTTATGTCATCTTCCATTTCCCACGTCGCGTCTTCGTCTCGGTTGTGGTTTTGCCACACCACTTTAACCATCGGAATTTCTCTCTTACGCAATTGTCGTATCTGGCGATCGATGATCCCGATTGGCCTCCGGTGTAGGATAGATTTTCCATTAGAGGAGGAGTATCTCGAGTGATGATATGCTCGGGATCCGGTTGATACTTCTTCGATCTCGACACGTGGAATACATCGTGCATTCCCGCATATGGTGCTGTAACTCGAGTCCAGAAGGCTAACTTCCCGATCCTCTCAAAATCTTGTAAGGTCCAACATATCTCGGACTCAATTTGCCTCCTTTCTTCGGATTGATCAATCCTTTCCGTGGTGAGAGTCTAAGAAATACTTCATCACCGACTTCAAACTCTAAATCCTTTCTTCTCTTGTCCGCGTAACTCTTTTGGCGACTACCGAGCCGTGCGAATCCGCTCCTTGATCGCTTGACCTTCTCCATGGCCTCTGAACTAAGTCGACCTTTGGAATCGAGGCGACTTTCGTTTCTCTTTCGAGTCCATTGGTCATCAATCTCCCAATGTAGTGGGGATCTACATTTTCGCCCATACAATGCCTCATAGGGTGCCATCCCAATCGTGGCTTGATAATCTGTATTGTAGGCGAACTCGGCTAATGGTAAGTGCGAATCCCAACTTCCTTGAAAGTCCAGGTGCGGGCTCGCAACATATCTTCAAGGGTTTGAATTGTTCGCTCGACTTGTCCATCGGTTTGTGGATGTCTTCTTTGTCTTTGAAACTTAGTGAGGTACCCAATTCCTCGTGTAAGCACTTCCAAAATCTGGAGACAAACCTCGGGTCTCTGTCGGATACTATATCGACGGGTACTCCATGCAAATCGAATGATTTCTGGATATAAATGTGCAAGTTTACGCAAGCTATCGGTTTTCTTGATGGGTAAAAGTGTGCGATTTCGTGAGTCGGTCTACAACTACCCGTGATAGCGTCCTGGCCTCTTCTCGTCCTTGGTAGATCCGTCCACGAAGTCCATTGTTATATGTTCCCATTTCCACTCGGGAATTCTCAACGGTTGTAGTAAACCGGATGGTCGTTGGTGTTAAACTTTTACTCGTTGACAAGTCAAACATCTCGCAACGAATTCCGCTACCTGGTTCTTCAGGTTTACCCACCAATAACTTCGTTTCAAATCTTTATACATCTTGTTTCCTCCAGGATGTATAGTGTATTTTGAACGGTGTGCCTCTGTTAGGATTTTATTCCTAATCTGCATTCGTCATTTGGTACACACACTCGATTCCGGAACCCGATAACTCCACCTTCGTGTATCGAAATCGATCTTTCTCCTTTAAGTATCTTCTCCTTCGCTTTTTGAAGATGTGTATCTTTTTCTTGTGCTTCTTTGATCTCACTCGATGGGATTGGTGTAATCGAAATGTTAGCACATGAAATCGAGTATTGGTTCTCGTCGATTCCAATTGCTCACTCCTTTAATGATTCCCACTCTCGAATCATAAGTCCGGCTAAGCTCGCCTTTACTCGCTTGAGCGTCACTTTCTGACGTTAGCTTTTCCTGGGATGGTATTGAATATCAAAGTGATAGTCCTCAATCAACTCCATCCATCTCCGTTGCCTCGGGTTGAGATCTTTCCGGGAGAATAGATACTTCAAGCTCTTATGATCCGTGAAAACCGTGAAAGTTGCTCCGTAGAGATAGTGTCTCCATTTCTTCAATGCGAAAACTATCGCCGCCAATTCCAGTCATGCGTTGGGTAATTGGCCTCATACGGCTTGAGCTTTGTGATGCATAAGCGATAACCTTTCCTTCCCGCATGAGTCACGCTCCTAGTCCTTCTTTTGATGCATCATTTTGTAGACGACAAAGTTTTACTTCCCTTTGGAAGGGCTAAGACTGAGTCGTAGTAAGTCGTTTCTTCACTCCCGGAAACTTGTCTCGCACTTGTCGTTCCACTCAAACTTGACTTGCTTCTCGGTTAGTCGAGTGAGTGGTCCGGCTATCTTAGAGAAGTCCTGGATAAATCTTCGATAATATCCAGCTAGTCCTAGAAACTTCGATTTCGTTCTGAGACTTCGGTTGTTTCCATTCAACCACCGTCTGTACCTTCAAGGATCGATTGCAATCCCAAAGGCGGATACTATATGTCCCAAGAATGCGACTTCACTAAGCCAAAATTCGCACTTGAACTTAGCATACAAACTTATGCTCTCGTAGTGTCTCTAAAACGATTTTCGGTGACGTTCGTGCTCTTCTCTAGACTTAGAGTATACAAGTATGTCATCAATGAATATCACTACGAATTGATCCAAATAAGGTTGGAAGACTCGATGCATCGGTCCATAAATGCTTTCGCCGGTGCATTCGTCGGACCGAAAGGCATTACTACAAACTCGTAGTGTCCATATCGGGTTTGAAATGCGCTTTTGGAAATGTCTCCTTCGCGGATTTTCAGTTGGTAATATCCTTGTTGTAAATCAAACTTGAGTACACCGTTGCTCCCCTGGTTGATCAAATAGTTCGTCTATCCTCGGGAGGGGATATTTGTTCTTGATGGTCACACTATTAAGTCCACGATAATCTATACATAGTCTTAATGTGCCATCCTTCTTTTTGACGAACAAAGACAGTGCTCCCCGGAGACGTGCTCGGTCGGATAAATCCCACATCCATCGCTTTTGTAATTGCGTTTTCAACTCTTGTAACTCAAGAGGAGCCATTCTATACGGTGTTCCTCGGCAATCGGGCGTCCCCGGCAACACCGATGGTGAACTCGACTTCCTATCCGGAGGGACAGTGGTGAGTTCTTGTGGAAATACGTCCGTATATGCTGATACTATAGGTACTTGGTTGATTTGTATCTCAACCTTGGGTTTGTTAATTACAAACGCCAAATACCCCGAGCCCCTCTAGTGATCGCCCTTCTCGCTTTCATTGCTGAGATGATTGGGGCAATCTTAACTCGTGCCTTC
Source organism: Rehmannia glutinosa (assembly GCA_016081115.2). Classification (NCBI taxonomy): domain Eukaryota; kingdom Viridiplantae; phylum Streptophyta; class Magnoliopsida; order Lamiales; family Orobanchaceae; genus Rehmannia; species Rehmannia glutinosa. The sequence continues at coordinate 449,249 of JABTTQ020002479.1, read as the reverse complement.
CCGAAATCTCCACTTCGGGTTTTCAGTGTTCACATAGCTTAATGGACTTGTTATGGCAATCCATTTGTGCATGGTGTGCGATAACTTGATTCATTCCCAAGATTACGTCGTATTCGGATATAGGTAATAAGATCAAATCGGCAGAAAGTTTATCTCAATCTTAACTTCGCATGCATTAAAGATAATATCTCATTATCGATTCGCACCCATGAGCCGACACTTCTAAGCATATAGGCATATGTTCCATGCAAGCATGCGGTTTGTGTACAAAATGCGGTGCAACAAATGAATGCGTTGATCCGTGGTCGAATAATATTTTAGCGTAGTGGTTAGATACTAGAAGCGTACCTTCCACCACGTCCGTTGCCTCCGGGCCTCTTGTCCGGCTAGTGCAAATGCTCGAGCGGGCATCTCGCCCGATTACCCTGGCCGTTCCCGCTTCGTGGTTGCGTTGGTTTGGATCGGTCATTGTACTTGGCAATCTTGCGGTGCCGACTTACCACATCGCAAACACCTTCCTTGTTTACGCCAAAGCGGCTTTATCGGCCCGGATGTCCCGGTTTACGCAATGCGTACATTCCCGACCCGCTTTCCTTGTCTGGTCTCTTTCCTTTGTCTCCCCGTTAACCGGTCCCTTCGAAACTTAGCGGGCGGTTTAGACGGTGTCCCACACCTCTTAAAAGCGTTCGAGGCCTACTCTGCTGAATCTGTCCAATACGGTTCGATCCCGACTCAATGCGAGAGTCGCTTTTATCATGGTGAGTAGGTTGCGATTCAATTGTCAACAATCAAGCTTTTAAGTTCCGTTTCAATCCTCGAGTGAACTTGTAAAGCTTATCCTCTTGATCGATTGTCCCCGAGCATACTTGGACAATCGGTGAAATTCGACTCATCGAGCCACAACCGGTTCCTCGCCTCAATCTATGAAATTCATCCCGGCGTGCTTCCTTCACGACACTGGGAATATACTTGTTCATTGAACTCGGCCAAGAAATTTCCCCATGTTCGACATTACTCGGTCTGTTCCCATCTCCTTTCAACCGCCCTCCACCGGTCTCTAGCAATTTATCGATTCTAGACGAAATACAATGAGTGTGACTCTCTTCGTCGGAGTATTGAAGAGCATTGAAGATGTTTTCCAACTTCTCTATCCATTCTTCCGCTTTCACATCGTCCGGCTCTCCCGGGAAGGTTGGTGGGTCGAACCGCAGAATCGCTCCAATGTGCGATCGTTCGCCTCTCGGGCGGGTTCGGGAGCACGGGGTTGAGGCTCGCCGTTGCCTCATAAACACCAAGATTTTTTTGTAATGCTTGTGCGGTCAGATTGTCTCTGCAGCAGGAGGAGGTGGTGGTAATTCCGGAGAGGGTACCCTGGTCCCCTGGGAACATCGTCGTCTCCTCGTGGGAACGCGACGAGGTCTCCCACGCCCTCGATGTTCGCCATTCTCATTCTCGTATCTTGGAGCGTTAGTTGCGATTTGCGAGTAAATGAATACAATAATTATTCGCGTAAAGTAAAAGATACCGCAGGATAGTAACATCAACACAAGACATCGAATAAATGGCAAAAGGCATATCCATTAATATAAAATTGAATACACCCAAGTACATCAATACTAAGTCGATACATAAATCAAAATACATCCGAATCTAGTACAATAATGAAAGGTACAACACTGGATTACACAACTACAACAACAAAAGTACAAATGTAAAATCTGCTAGCTAATCGGTGAGATCGCCATCATCATCGCCGTCGCTATGTCTATGATGATCGGGTCGGGTCGGGTTGAGGCGGCGCCAACCTCGACCAATCCACAAAGTCCAACCACCGCTCAAATCCCCGAGCTCATCGAGTGGAGCAGCCTCCCGGCTCTCCAATGTCGATTGATCCTCCTCGGGATCCTCATCGGGATCCTCCTCGGGGTCCTCCTCGATCCTCCTCGGGATCCTCCTCGGGATCAGTACGGAGTTCGCCTCGGGCGTGGCAATGGCTGAGCATTAGGCGCTAAAGCGGCCTCTAGTGCGGCGTCCCTCGAGATAGGGCCTGTGTAAGGTCCTCAATGATCATCATCCGCTTGATGAGGGCCTCTCCAAGCGATCGGCGATTACGGGATAGACGGGCATCAATCTCCCATTTACGGCGACCGTCCGCCGTCCTCTTCATTTTCTCCTCATGTTATCCAGCGCTCCTGGATACTCAGATTTGGTCCTCCCGCTCTTATGGTGTTATCGCGGTCCTTGATGACAGGGGTCGATTCGTTCTTCTCATCTTGCTTATCGCCAAGCGCCGTCAGTCTCCCTGGCATTGCGTTGGCGCTCTTGGGGCTAGTTACGTGGTCGTGCGTTCGCTTTCCCGGTGCCAATGAATCATCGCGGTGCCGGTAATATTCCGCTCGGCAAAGACATGGAATACATCCCACCACGTGGCGGCGTCGGCTCCATCCCGATAAAACAAACTAAGGCGGATCGATCAAGGTAGAGGAAAGATAAGAAAGAATAAGGAAGAACGAGTAAGAAATCACCAAAATCAACTAAGTCAAGACAAGTATGATTATGAATCTCAAAGCATGCATTCTAACTTAGTTCAAATATCAATAAGACGGTTCTATGCCAATTTGAAATCGATTTCACACTTAATGAGTCAAGTCGCGGATTACCCAAAACACGGATCGGAGGTCCTATCCGGTCGGCTCGGTGTAAGTTTCCATCTTACCGGCCGAGCTCGATACCACTCTTCTTCACACGCCCCAAACGGGACGCGACGAACGATTCACAACTTAAATACAAACGGACTAACATTCCGGACAATACCAATGAGAACCCAATAAGACAGAGTCTAAATAAAGCAAATGAAATAAATAATGTAGATACAAGTTATCACTTAAAGTCTACATTCCAACATCCCAAATTACATCCCGAAATTCAACAAGGTAGTAACTTAAAGTCAGGATCATACGCCCTCAATTACAAACCCGAATTGATTAGGATACAATAGTCCAACAACAACATAATAAGAAAAGAGTCCGATCAACAACAAGATGCAGAAAAACCAACAAGCGTAGTACAATGTCTCAATCCGAGAGGTTTGCATCCCCAAATAAATCCTCATCTAAGGTTAGAAAACAAAGTGATGAGACAAAAATCTCGGTGGATGGGGTGATCGGTGCGAGTGTGGCGTAATATAGTTAATGTGAGAAAGCGATTATACTGAAAAACGCGTGAGTATGATGCATGTTTCACACACGATTCTAAGCGTCATGATAAATTATTTAAGTAATATAATTATACGATTTAAGAAAAATATTCATGGTCACACAGCACTATGTGATACAATCAAGACATGTAGATTGCGTGCGAAGTGTAACGCCAATCCTATGCAAGGCAATTAATGGTTGCGTGCGGACTTGTAGCGCCAACCAATGCAAAAATGTAAGCGGTTGCGTGCGGAATGTAACGCCAACCAAAACGGGACGATAACTCGAGAATCGTGTGGATCGACAGTGATTCCTTCGTTTCTACCTTGTAACTCCCAACGATATGGTCCAAGACCGCACCTTATCGCTCCGTAGGCAAAGACAAAATCCCGAGAGTGGCGAGGCTCGGATCCGTCATAATCATGATTATACCTCGATTACGACCCGCTTCCCGACAAACTCCGTCCCTCGCGATTTGGGATTAGGGCGATGGGGCGGGAAGAGTGGAATAGCGGCCGAGCTGCCGGTTCCATCCCGACGTATCCATTCCGACTGTGAGCTCGACACACCAAGTTGACTCAGGCAGGAAAGTAATTACAATTACAGGTAGTCAACCAGGCAGTCGAGTATTATTGATTTGGGAAGCAGTTTAGGAAAATTTTTGGAAAACGCGAGTGGCAATTATGGCGTTGGTGGAGTTTTGGATGAAGATGATTATCGGAAGGATAACAACCTTCGATATCTTGAAAGATTGGGTGGAACATAAGTCCCGTTATAGAATCAATTAGCAAGGCGAGGGTCGCTCCGCGATCGGTATTAATCGGTCAAATTGATCGATAAGTTAGGGGTTTTTGGGAAAGTAAAATATTTAAATTAAATCTCAGTTTCAGAGAGTCCAGGGCTATTTTAGTAAAAGAGAAAATAATTTGAGTTAGGTCCTTTATAAAGGAAAAATTGTAATTTAGCCCGTTTTGTAAAAACCAACACTTTTGGGGTTAAAAATTGAATAAATAAATATCCCGACCTTGAAAAATTATGAGGTCAGTTCCTAAATTCTCCAAATTGTCCAGAGATTCAGGTTTTTAAAGTTTTATGGTCGAGTTTTTATAAAAATCTCATATTGGCCCCAAATTTGTAAAAATTGCCAATTCGGACCTTAAGTTTTAAAAAATTCGAACTCACAAACCGGAAGGGATTTTAATGTGGTTCCAGTTGGAAAATGTCACTAAGGTTAGTAGGATATTGGGACAAAAGCAGTTTTTAGAAACAATATGTGTAGGTCCTTTAACTTTTGAAAATATCATTTTTGTCCCATTTTAAAATAATTGCCTTTAAGGCTTTTAGGGGTCCAATTGTTATGAAATTTGAACCTTGGGTCCAAAATACAATTAAGTTATAGTTAAGTTAGTATTTCCAGGTGCATGGGCTGCATAAGTCCTGGAAATTTCATTTGGGTCCTCAAGTTTAATATTTTCACATTAGTCCCTCATTTTTAGTAAAATTGTTTTCCAAGCCCTAACCACTTGGATTTTTTTGAATACTTTTAAAATATGGGATTCCCAGTAACTTAAAAGTAAAAATTTCAATTTATAAAGTTTAGGTCTGGTACAGTTTTTAAAATTGCAAAGTAGCCCTTAAACTTTCAAAATTTTACAATCTAGTCCTTGGGCTTTTAAAGGTTGATTTTATTTATCTTAAAACTATTAAAACATTATTAAAATGTCCAAAAGTCATTTTTGAACCTGAGTACAGTCCCAAATTTCAAATTTGCAGAGGGGTCCTTTAACTTTTATTTTCTTGCAATTTAGTCCACCAACTTTCCATTTTTGCATTTTTAAGTCCAAAATTGAAATTTAATCAATTATGCTCGACTTTTCCAGGTTATAAGTCATCCAAAACATAGATTTTAAAGATCATAAACATGCATGTCCAATACATACAATAATTCATCAATTAAAGCATTAAAGTGTACATGCATGCACCTAAAATTCAATAAATTGCAAATTTGAGCAACTCTTGAGAATTTTCATGACTTGATATATGAAATTGACATGCAATACATAGATTATATATATCTCAAGGCTCATGATCAAATTTTCTACATGCATTTTAATAAAACACCTAAAAGTTGGAAAAATAATTTTCCACCCACCTTAATTTTGGAAATTGTGAAATAAAAGGATAATTTCACAATTTTTGGATGAGGCTTCTTAGGTCAGCCCCTAAGTCAAGAAAATATCAAAATTTGGAGTTAGAAAAATGAGAGAAAAATTAAGGAGAAAAAGAAGGAATTAAGAAAATGAAAAGGACTACACTTTACCTCACAGTAGATGTTTGGAGACTAGTTGAAGCTAAAAAATTGGAAATTTGGCTCAACTCCAAAAAATCTAAGGTCAGCCCCTATTTCTCAAAAATGAAAAGGGGTGTTAAAATTTTGAAAAAAATAGGAAGAGTAGGAAAGAAGGGGTCTAGTACACAATTCTTACCTTGTAGTCAAATTTTCTACTATTTTCTTCTTCAAGCTTGAGGTCCTTCTTCAAAATATTGTCAAGCTCTAACCTTCAAAGTCTTCTAAATGTACCTCCAAAACCAAATTTAAACTTAAGTTAAGAAGGTGGAAGAGATGAACAATGTGATATCCAAAATGGATTGAAGTTAAAATTTCTTACCTTTTAGTATAGTGGTTCGATTTTTATGAAGGATAGGGAGGAAAATGTTGAAAATTTTCTAAGTATGGGAGAAGAAAGAATAGAGAGGTGTTGGGAGTTTTTAGAGAGAAGGAGGAAGGATTTTTGCAAGACTTAGAACATGAGTTGGTGAAATGAAGAGAAATTTTGTGTAAGAAATGGCCATATGGCCGTCCACTTCAAGAGAGAGGGAGATGATTTTGATCAAATTGTGTCTTGTAATTTGTCTCTTGCATGGAGACAAAAATGCAAGTCAAAGTGTGGGTCAATTTGAATTTGAGAGGAATAAGAAGAATGTTTGTTAAGTGGGAATAAGTTGGGAAAATAGTAATAAAGAATTGGTGTATAAGATGATGTGTATAATGTTTGAATTAATGATATAATTATACACAAGATGACTAATATATGGTGTATGTGTACAAGAGTTGGATGATATTTTTATCCCAAAATCTCCACAATGGCCGTCCATTATGAGGTAAAATGGTAATTCCATATATTTTTTTTTCCCAATTTTGATGATAATAGATGAAATATATCAATCTCCAAAATAATTAGTGATTTCCTTGATCACTTGTAAGTCTCATGATCACTTAATCTAAATCAACATCTTAATTCTATAAGGTAAAAGTCTCTAAAATAAATAGTCTATTAAAATTCTAAGGTGAGTAATAAATACAAAAATAGTAATAATGATCAATCAAGTGATCATAAATGAGAATAAATTAGTGATGATCATGATCACAAGTAATAAAATAAAATGAAATAAAATACAAAATGTATATATTATTAATAATTACCCGTCAAAATGACGCGGTAAGATAGTCGATCAAAAGTATAAACAACAATAAGGTTCAACTAATAGCTTCGAAAAATCGGGGCTTCACAAAGATTTATAAGATCCGAATCTTATTTATTTAAACTCATCAAAGACAGTGTTTAAAATAAAAATAAAATCTTATAAATATCAAAATATAAAAAGTAAATTAATAAACAACGTCACGCTCTCTTAATTTCATACAGAATATTTGATTCTATTTGGTTTGATTTTCAAAATTATGTTCACCTTCCATTACTTTCTTCGCCTTTGTTTTTATGTAAAAATAAAAATATGTTTGACTATTTTGTTCCCTAGTTAGTTAAATATGGGATGGAAAAAATTCGTCATTTACTACGTCATTTGTATATTATGAATATTTATTAAAAGTTATGGTGAAAAAATGAGCAAAAAATACGGAAATATATAATATACAGACTCATAGACATACGGGTATAATATGAATATAAAATAATTATTCGGAAGTAATAGTACGACTTTATTTTAATATTATTTTTATATGAATTGTATTTATACTTGTGTTTAGATTATGTAAAAATTAATTTAAGATTCTTTATTAATTATTTTATAATTATAAAATAAATTAAGAATAATTATTTAATAATAGTGAGTATATTTTTAAGTGAATTGTATTTATAGTTAGATTATATAAAAACTAATATATAGTTTTTTATATTATATTAAATTATAACTTAATATAAATACAAGATAATTATTTAATAGTACATAGTATATTTATTATTATTAATATTATTATTTATTAATTTTATAATATATTAATTATACTAATAAATAAATTTTGAATGATTTTTATATTTACTTAAATATTATAAAAATATTAAAATATAGTATTATTCGCAAAGTATTATACGAATGACTATAATACATGTATCAAATATTTTATTTTAAAAGTATGGAATATTTAACGATGTTTCAAAATATGTACAAGAAACAAAAATATTTTTCAGTTATTCTTTTATATGTGTATGATACGAGTATGATAAACGTTTTAGAATTTTATCTTGATTGTAAAATGTATATGTACTTTTTTTTTTAATAGAAGTTGTGAGAAGTAGGTTTGGCACTTGGCAGTGGATTCTGAATTTGATAGGTGCCAGAAATGGTGTACAATATCGGTCAACTTTCAAAATAAATTATACTTTAATAAAAATGAATAAAATAAAAATATTTTTAGAAGGGTGACGCTATTTGCCCCTCAAGATTTGATTAATATACCTCACTCCCAATATTTACAAAAATGGCATAAGTTAAAAAGACTATGATACCCTTAATAAAATAAAACAGTGTAAATACACCCTTTAAATCTTTGAAACAATTTTTTTTCCAAAAAAGTTGTTTCTCTTTTTTCCCAAAAAAAACTGATTTTTTCCAGCTTTCTTTTTGTCGAAAAAAACTGATTTTTCCCGGTGATTTTTTCCCGAAAAAAGTTGTTTTTTTTTTTCCAAAAAGCGATGGAAACAGTTTTTTCCCCAAAAAAGTCAAGTTTTCTTTTTTTTTCCAAAAACCGATTTTTTCGACTTTTTTTTTTCGAAAAAAACTTTTTTCCAAAAAAAGCGAAAACTTTTTTTCCCCAAAAAAGTTGTTTCTCTTTTTCCCAAAAAAACCCTGATTTTTTCCAAATTTTTTTTTCCGAGAAAATCTGTTTTTTTCCAAAAAAGCGCTGAAAACACTTTTCAAAAAAATTGAAAAAGTGTTTCTCTTTTTTTTTTCCCAAAAAAAAGCTGATTTTTTCCAAATTTTTTTCCGAGAAAAAATCTATTTTTTTCCAAAAACGCTGGAAAAGACTTTTTTCCCCAAAAAAAAGTGTTTCTCTTTTTCACCAAAAAAGCTGGAAAAAAGATGTTTTTTTCCAAAAACTTTTTCTCCCTAAAAAAGCTGATTTTTTTAAGTTAGGGTTTTTAGTTTGGAGGGTAAAATTGGAAATAAAGGTGTGGTGTATTTAGTAATTAGATTGGTTTGTAAAATAGGGATGGAGGTATATGTAAAAATGTGGTTTATTAATCAAATAGCTTTTTTCCAAAAAAAGTGATTTTTCTAGCTTTTTTAGCGAGAAAAAGTGTTTTTATTCCAAAAAAACGCACTTTTTTCCCAAAAACTTGTTTTTCTTTTTCCCAAAAAAGCTGATTTTTTCCAGCTTTTTCCCCAAAAAAAAAAAAAAAGTTGTTTCTCTTTTTACCCGGAAAAAGCTGATTTTTTAAGTTAGGGTTTTTAGTTTGGAGGGTAAAATTGGAAATAAAGGTGTGGTGTATTTAGTAATTAGATGGGTTTGTAAAATAGGGATGAAGGTATATATAAAAATGTGGTTTATTAATCAAATATTGGTGTCTGAAATAAATCGTCGCCTTTTTAAATTTCAAATAATAAAAGATAAATGGCCCCTACTATATCTTTTTTGAAACAGAATGGCCCCTACTATATCACCAACCCACAACCTGCAACTACAACATTGGCGGCGCCTTTATTGTCGCCAAAAAGAGAACGCTATATATTCAAGGAAAAGAAGAAAATTTGATCACTGGCCATTGGCGAAGGAAATTGAAACCTCTGCTGTTTTCCAATTTCTCCTGCAAATCTCTTCAATAACAATGGCCCCATATTTTGAATCTTTTCATAAGTTACTTTGGATTATTCGATATTTTCTTCTGTTTTAGTTTTGTTTAACCCATGTGAATTGGAAAATACTCTCACCGTATTTTTTTTTTTTGTTTTTTTTCATTTTAACATGTGCTCGTATTAAATCTCATCTAGTTCTACCCGTTTAAATTTTATTGTTTCTTTCGGCTCGACTAAATTTTACTTGATCTGAAATCAGCTGTCACTAAATTGGATTGATTGATTAGAAACGCAAAAAGCATTTTTTTGAGCTTGATGATTTTTTGTTGTCTGTGTGATAAGATGGAAGAGTTGTAGTGTTGAGAATTTGTTTACAAATTGTTTGTCATCTGAATGATGAGAAATTAGTACTGTAATTTCCTAAAGATGATATTGTATTGAGAGCTTATGTTCGGATTAAAATCCTATGTTTTGTTATTCTGTTTTTGTTTGATGATAAGCTGGAAGGAGCAAAAACTTTTGTATGCCATGGCCTCTGCCCTCTCCAGAAAATTGGATTATTTCTTTTTCTGACATACAATTGTCCATGGAATACTAACTTATTTTGTTTTAGCAACCCCGATTTTCCCTGAGAAGAGGAGATGTGTGGTTCTTGTAAAATCAATTCTCAAGGTCTCTGCTACTACTAAGCTGTTGAATAATGGGAAGCCGAGATAAGCATAATTCTGTTGTATCAATGCTACTGTGTAAACAAGAGCTATCTTTGAATACCTTAAATGCTGGGTGGTGAAGTTTTTACGAACATTATTTGGTTTCTATGTCATGGGATGCATTGTGATAGCACTTTTCTATGACACTTGAGAAATCCATGGAAGATATATATATATATTCAGGTAGTTATTAAATTTGGCTGTGGCTTCCTTTGTTATGTAACTGATTGTTTGCGATGATGTGCTTTTTTTAGACAACATCAAGGCGTTTAGCAGATAGGAAAGTGATGAAGTTTGAGAAGAACATAAATAAGAGAGGCGCGATAGCTGAAACAAGTAAAAAGAAAGGCAGTTCTTATCCTGTGGGCCCTGTGTTGCTTGGATTCTTCATATTTATCGTCGTTGGATCATGTGAGTTGTTGTCATCACATTTCCATAGCTAGAGCCTTTCCCTTCCTGTTAGCATGGTCAAGCATTCAAATTGTAATCATATATTTTACTAATAGATATTGTGACACAACATTTTGATGTGCTGGTAAATCATGTTCCATGATGTACATATTGATTTTACAATATCAATCATGTAATGGGACATGACTAGAAAGCAACTATCTCAACTCATCGCCGTCTCATCGTATTTTCCTTGCAAGTGGAAAAACCTATGATGATGATGGTTTTGGAATTTCATCTCATTTCTCCTTCGTATGAAGGTTGCGTCAGGAAGGGCATCCGGCGTAAAACTTTGCCACTTTGCTTTTTGTGTGAATTTGTAGTGTTAACTAATTTTAGACAATTAATTGACACTATAAACTTCACACCACCGACCCCACATAGTGGGATAAGGTGCAGTTGATGATGATGATGAACATTTTGATGTGCTGGTATCTTTTCTACCAGCTTTTGTTTTTCGCAAACGATGCTCATGGGCCTTTATATGTGACTGCTAACTGTAAATCAGGGCATTTGCATACAATATGTGGTGGATATTATTCAAATAAGTCTAGAATCTTAGAGAGGAAGTACTGGAAAAATGCCTCCACAACTCTTGGGAGAAAAAAATGGAAACACTCTAATGCATCACTTACTGTTGTGAATTTTTGCTTTTGTTTGAGAAAGAAAACATGGTACTTTGAAATGGCCTATATATGTGGCTGTTTTTGATACATTGATTGACATAATCATCGAATCTACTGCTATTTCATTCGCTCGCTAGAGTTGAAATTGTATTAGTCAGTTTTTTTTTAATAAGTTGGGAGTAGTGGTTGGAAAGGATGAGATAAATTTCAAAGAAATTGAAAGATAAGGGTTCGAACCTTAATACCCTTACAAAGGGTGAAGGGTGGCTTAATACCACTTGAGCTACAAGCTGGTGGTAATTGTATTAGTCAGTTCACTCTTCTTTCCTCTACTTCATGGGCTTTTTATTATCCTTTGCGCTACTGGGTTTAGCATAATTACGAGAAAACTCCAATTATTATTCAAAATTATAAATATTCACTTGAGGTTTGTATTTGATTAACAAATACCTCCCTTAATAAGGTTCAATTTTCAAAGATTAGCAACTGCTGTTTTTCTCCTGACGTTATGCAGTCCATTGTTTTACACTTTTACTGGTGCTGATTAACTTTCTCGTTTCCCAGCTTTATTTCAGATTATTCGTACTGCAACAAGTGGAGGAATGGCTTGACTGATGCCGACAAATTTGTAATGAGGTTGACGTCTTGACGATAGTGGATTAATGTGATATAGGTTTGTTATCAACTATTGGCATGGATTGATTAAAATGTTGTACTCAATGTTTACTAATATCCAACTCAACAAGACAACAACATTTCCTCCGTGCATACTGCATACTTGGTGTAAATGAACAAGTTACATTTGCTTGCAATGCAATGTTTGTTGCTTAAATGTTTGTTCTCATAATTCTGATTTACTTGATACGTAAGATGGCAAAATAGTGAAAATACACAAAGGTAAAACATTTCCAAAAGTGGGTATTTTTGTGAGAGTATGTGTGTTTTGATAGTTGTGCGATGTGTTAAGCACGAATACTACTGTCTCCTGGGCAAAATTGCAGAATTAGTCCTGTAACTTTTATCTGGTAATTATCACGATTCTTAATTTAGTCCTGTAACTTTGGGAAAATGTCAATTTTAGTCCTTTTTGCTGGAAAATTCAAATCTCACCGAATACAAAGACGTGAGGGGCACGTGTCAAATTTTCCGGCCACACTTGCTTACGTGTTGATGAACTGGGTTTTAGAAAAAAAAAATCCATGTCATTAAATAAAAAGACCGGTCAACTCTTTTTTGGAGGGAAATGAGGTGCCAAAATGACAAATACACCTTTTAGGAGGGAAATGAGGTGGCTAAAAGGACAAATAACCTAAAATCAGATTTCCCAATCTTCATATCACCTCTACACGGCAAGAACCCTAGTTCTCCAAAAAATCCAATCTCTCACCCAAATGTCTGAATCTTCTCACACAACCGCCTCAATTGATTGCTATTGCGGTCGAAGAGCAGTCATTCGAACCTCATGGACGAGACGAATGAGAACCCAGGAAGGAGATTTCTTTCTTGCCTCAATTATAAAGTAAGGGGTCGAATTTGTTAGTGAATTTTTTTCCCAATATTGTTTTCCTAATTTTTTTGTTGTAATTATTTTGTTCATGAAATATGTTCACAGTCATTGGTTTTGTGAAATTTTAGGATGGAGGTTGTGGATACTTTCACCTGGCAAGTCTCCATTATGCGATCGATTAAGAACTATAATTCCGGTTTACTACGAAAGATAAATCGATCGGATGGCGAAAACAAGAAGCTAATCGAGAACAAACAACATTTGGAAAAAATGATTGAACGCACTGTTCAGCGATGGGGTGCCATGACCGGAAACGATTGTCGAGTGCATGCGAGGTGTGTTCCTTCACCGAATGCAACATGGAGAATCATATCGACTCTTGATCGGAAGGCACGATCGACAATCGGATCGATCCGAACCAAGAGTTGTATTGATCTAAAAGGGCACCCAAAATTCTATAAATAAGACTCTTAGGGAAGTTCATTTTTTCACACCATTCAATATCATTTTTCAAATATTGTCTAATATCTTTCCTTCGTAATCGTAAGTTTCAAAATGTTTGATTGTTCGTTGTAAGTTCGACTTTTACAAGTGTTGCTAAGTCGAATACGAGATATTATATAATACTAGTCTCGACTTTATTCTGTCCTGCCCGATTTCAAGAAAGCGATATGCCAAGAAATTTTATGAACTTAGAAAACAAGTCGATCTGATTTGTATTTGTTGACTGATTGAAGAGGTCAAAGTCATAAACCTAATTTTTCAATTAAAATGAGACAATGAGACAATGTTAAGTAACAAGTTCGGGATTATTCTACACTTAAAAATTAAAAAAATTGATTTTTGTTGTAAATAATTTTTTTTTGATGTAAAATAAAGATGAAATATATGTGTACTAATTAATTGAAATAATATCAAAGTAATAAAATGCAGAAGAAAATAAGAGAAAGCTTGTTCAGTGTATATTTCCATTCATCTGATCTCATATTTATACAAGAGTAATTCTCATGTCATTATCAACTATCAACTTTTATGTTTCCTGGATTACTCATCATTAAAGTCCACAATGGATGCTAAAGTCCATACTGGTTGCCAACTTTTATCATAACATTCCCCCTTAGACGTTGCATTCTTGTTAGTTGGATGAGTATGTCTCGCTAAAAATCTTAACCCGGAAAACCCTGTGAGAAAAAATTGGACATAAGGAAAAAAGAGTATATTCTTAAATCGACTTTGTGCATAAAATTTTGCCTCGTTAAAAACTTTAAGCTAAAAAAATCCAATGGGATAAAAACCATACATAAGGAAAAAGAGTACAAATTGTATGATATATTCGCTCCCTCTCGAAATGAAGAATATTAACTGCATAAGTGATTCATTAATCTTGCTTTGTATGGACTCTTCTCATTCCAATGCCGTAAACCAGTTTCTCGAATGTAGACGTCGGCAAGGATTTCGTAAATAAATTAGCAAGATTATGGCGGAGCGAATCTGCTTGGAATCTCCACCTCTCTATTTTTGGAGCTCATGTGTATGGAAAAACTTTGGTGAAATATGCTTGGTCTTATCACCTTTTATATAACCTCCTCTTACTTGTGCTATACATGCTACATTATCCTCATAAATAATAGTGGCGGTATCTGTAACCGATTTCAATTGACAACTATTTCGAATATGAGTTATAACAGATCTTAACTAAACACATTCTTTGTCAGCCATGAAGAGCAATTATCTCAGAGTGATTAGAAGAAGTAGCCACTAATGTTTGTTTAGTAGATCATCATGATATATTTGTACCATTACAATAAAATACATAACCAGATTGTGAACGAGCTTTGTGCGGATCAGATCTATATCCCGCATCAGCATAACCAACTAATCCAGAGTTAGTGGATTTCTTTGAGTAGAATAACCCCAAATCTATAGTACCACTGAGGTATCGAAAAATATGTTTAATACCATTCCAGTGTCTTCTAGTTGGTTCGAATCAGATCGAGCAAGTAGATTGACAACAAAAAGCGATATCCGTCCGTGCATTGTCTAAATACATTAATGCTCCAATAGCATTGAGATAAGGTACTTGGGACCTAAAATCTCTTCATCGGACTCCTTTGGTCGAAATGGATCATTATTTGGATCTAAACCTCGTATGACCATAGGGGTACTCAAAGAATGAGTATTGTCCATATTAAACCGTTTGAGCAATCTCTTGGTATAAGCGATTGGTGGACAATTATTTCATTATCTTTATGATCTACCTCAAGACCAAGATAGAGTTTGGTTTTTCAAGATCTTTAACCTCAAACTCTTTCTTTAGATATTCAAAGACATTAGATAACTTTTCAGAGTGCCAATCAAATTTATATCATCGATGTATATAGCAATGATAGCAAATTTGGTATCTGATCTTTTAATAAAAACGCATGGACAAATAGGATTATTTTTATCACTTTCCTAGAAAGGCATTCATTCAGCCTATGATACCACATGCGACCCGTTTGCTTTAATCCATACAATGATCTTTGCGGTTTGATCGAGTATAGCTCACGAGTGTTTTGACTTTGGCATTTTATATCCATCGAGAGATTTTCATATAAATATCGAATCCAGTGGACCATATAGATATGCCGTTACTACGTCCATTAGGCGCATGTCTAAACTCTCATGCATGGACAACCATACTGATGAGAAAACGGAACGTGATTGTATCCATCACAGGTGAATATGTCTCATCATAATCTGTCCCAGGTCTCTGAGAGAATCCTTGAGTTACGAGTCGGGCTTAATACCTCACGACCTCATTTTTCTCATTTCTTTTTCGAACAAATACCCATTTGTATCCTATGGGATTTACATTATCTGGAGTTCGGATAATTTTCCCAAATACATTTCATTTCTCTAGGGAAGCTAACTCAGATTTTATTGCTTCCTCCCACATAGGCCAATCAGGCCTCCGACGACATTCTAATATAGAATGTGGTTCACTATCATAATCATCATCAATGATTTCTTCAGCAACCGAGAATACAAATTTATCATCAATGATTATTTTATTTCGATCCCATATATCATTATAATAGCTCAAGGGGTTCTCGGTGCTATCAAAATTTTAATTTGAAATTTTTTTGAGATATTAGGCTCTACAGATTCATCCAGAGCATGCTTACTAGTATCAATTCTACCATTTCTTTTTCAAGGAACAGTGTCTTTTGAGCCAATAGGTCTGCCACGTTTTTGTCTTGGGACATCATCATTCATTTTTTTATGTTCTTCAGGAACAATAATCCTGGCTGGAATATTCGCAGCCGGAATATGAGACTTCATGACTTTGCTAGCATCATTAAATGCATTAGGAAGTCTATTGGCAATATTCTGTAAATAAATTATTCTACCCACCTCACTTTCACATTTAGGAGTGCGCGGGTCCAAATGGGATAAACTTTTTTCATTCTAGGATAGATTCTCAACTGGTTTTAGTTTATCATTTTGCAACACATCTTTATCCTTTCCCATTGATGTAAATGTTATTTCAGCAAAATGACAATCCGCAAAACGAGCGGTAAATAAATCTTCCGTCATTGGTTCTAAATATCGAATAATTGACGGAGATTCAAATCCAACGTATATACCAAGTCTACGTTGTGGACCCATTTTTGTCCTCTGAGGAGGTGGAATCGGCACCTGAACAACACACCCAAAAGTGCGTAGGTGTGAAATATTTGGCTCAAAACCAAGAGTTAATTGCATGGGGGAGTGCATATGATAAGCAATGGGCGTAATCTGATAAGTGTTGATGCATGCTATACTAGTGAGCTTTGATATCATTAATAATGTACAAGCAATGACCTGAACTCGTTTAATTAGGGATTCTGCCATCCCATTCTGAGTATAAACATGTGCTACTGGATGTTCAATATTAATTCCCAGTGCTGCGCAATATTCATTAAAACTTTTTGATGTAAATTCTCCAGAATTATCCATTCTTATATTCTTAATAGGATAATCAGGGAAATGTGCTCGGAGTTTAATAATTTGCGCTAATAATCGAGCAAATGCAACATTTCTAGTAGATAATAAACATACATGTGACCACCTACAAGATGCATCAATTAAGACCATAAAATATCTAAATGGTCCACCTGCTGGATGTACTGGTCCACAAATATCACCATGAATACGTTGTAAATATGATGGTGATTCATAACCAACCTTTCCATTAAAGGTCTAATAATCGATTTTCCTTGTGAACACGATTCACATAAATAATCTTTGGATATCAATATTTTTGTACCTTTCAATGGATGTCCATTGGTATGCTCAACAATCCTACGCATCATATTAGTTCCTGGGTGGCCTAGGTGATCATGCCATAACCCAAATATATTAGGATTCACCAAACTCCAAGGCGTGGTGGCATATGATTCAAATGCTTTAATTGGGATATAATACAATCCGAAATTATCGCTTCAAATTTCTCATGTACATTCTTCTTGCCCATTTTATATGATGTGATACATAGACACTCTTTATCATGGTCATTTAGTGTCTCTAAATGATAGCCATATATTATCACGCACATCTTTAAAACTTAGTAGATTTTTTTTTTTTGATTTACTAGGTAATAATGCATTTTCAATCTACAAGATTTTACCATTAGGCAATATTAATGTTGCATTCCCGGATCCATCAATAATCTCCAGGATTTTCCTTTTAAAGTAATACTTTTTGAAAAAAAAAGTATTACTTTTGGCAACGATGTATAAAAAAGTATAGTATCTAGTCACATTTTATGATAATTTAGTAATACTTTTACTTTAAAAGTATTATGTTTTCCTAAAAAAGTATTCACGGAAAGTATCACTTTTATTAGTTGTCATTTAATCAAAAAGTATTTGTAACACAAATTTTTATTTTCTGCGAATTAACAAACAAGAAAAACTGTGCAAATTAAATATATGCGAATTAAACGAAAAATATAGGTTACAATCTCTAGAAATCATCTGATTCTTTTCTTCAAGAATATCATATTTGGAACTTAAGATTTTGGAGATGAACTCTTGATTTGATCTTATTTAAACTTGAATTTGAAATTGAATAACTTTAATTTGAGGGCTTGAAAGTTTAATCTCGAATCAAATGTGATATATTTTACGATATTTGACTTGGATATGAAAACTTCTTGGTGGGACTGTCTATTTGATCTTCCTCCAAGATGAACTTGATATTCGATAACGTTAGCTCGATGGTTTGATAGCTTATTCTCAAATCAAATGTTAATATTTGAATAGACTCCGCGATGAACGTCTTGAATTTTGCCTTGAACACCGCGAACCTCTTTGAATTTGATTTTCTTGACTTGAGAGAATTTTCTCCACTTTGTCTTTCTTATTT
The DNA here is from genome assembly GCA_016081115.2 of Rehmannia glutinosa. Lineage (NCBI taxonomy): Eukaryota > Viridiplantae > Streptophyta > Magnoliopsida > Lamiales > Orobanchaceae > Rehmannia > Rehmannia glutinosa. The sequence continues at coordinate 431,272 of JABTTQ020002479.1, read as the reverse complement.
GGATTTCTTCTCTTGAATTGTGATTTAGGGTTATAAGTCTTTCAAATTTGTAAACTCTTCAAAACATCTTATAAGATGTTTGAGAGCTTATAAAATTTGTTCAAATTTGTTTGGTAAACTTTTTAAAAAAAGATCGTATAAGCTCCTAAAATAAGATGTCAAGACCTTATAAGTTCTTTTTTAAAAATTGGGGAATCACAACTTATTTTCAAAATAAGATCTTATTTTAACAACTTTGATTTAATTTTGACTATTTTAATTACACAATTGTCATTACTAACATCTTAAAAACTACAACATCTTTTTTTCATCCAAACACATCAATCACTTATTTTTAAAAGAAGATCTAACATCTTATAAGCTCTAAAAACATCTTATAACATGTAGGAGCTTATAAGATGTTTTAAATAAGGTTAGTCAAACACCTTCTTAATTATTTGAGAATGACCCTATTTATACTTGTAGGATGAGGGGTTCTTGGATAACTCGTATGGTGAAGCCTTTGATTTGATTGTGTTGATTATAATTGTGCGAGGATCGGGAATACCTTCAAAATGACAAATTACGAAACAAAAGATTACAAGAAACTGAATTAGCTATTACAAAAGTAGAACTTTCGGAAGCCGAGTCGAGATGAATCTCTTTTCGCAAAGCAATTACGTCCGGCTAGTGCTCACGGTCGACATATTGCTTCCAAAGATGAAACGACTTACTTCTTCTTCGTGTAGTAGCACCACTAGCCTGAAGCTCCTTCAACTAGAAGATGTTGAAGACTGTTCTTTGGACTTTATGTGTAGAATGCGAAAAATTGCTTTTGATGTGTATGACATGCTATGAATTTTACGTGTAAAATCAGTAATGCACAACAATGAATATATAGTCAACCAACACTGCGGGGAGATAACAAAGTAGTGGGCATTAATCCAATTGTAACATCTCGGATGTTACACCCCACTACTCCATAACATGCACAAGTAGTGGGCTCTCTTGGATGATCACTCTAACTTGATCACACGAATCGGACACCTACAATGTCCGATTCATTGGCTCCAACAGTCCAACCGATCACTCGAATGCAGGCCAAGCCCATTTTCGAGTGGCGTAACTTTAGTGGACACTGGGCCCAATAGGGCCGAGCCGAGCCCCCAAGGCCCGATCCCAAGCCCTGGCCCTGGCCCAGCCGAGGCCGGCGGCCGGGCGCGCGCGTGTGGCTTACTTGTGATCATCCACTTGTGTTATAGTTTATACAACGTATAACACCTTCTAGTAAATAAACTAGGATAAACAATTATTTGTATTCCATGTGGGATAAGGCAAAAGCCTTTCATTTCCCTTTACATAATCTTTTCATAATGCCCATTTATGTGGCTACTTTCGTGTATTAATTTCTCACTCACCAAATTCGGTTTTGAAAAATAAAAATACTACGAATATCTATTCGAACATAGATTAATAATATATAATTTAATTCCTCCAGAATTAAATTTTTAGCCACCGAAAAATTGGTCAAAGTCGGTCGACACCCACTTTATTAAAACCAAAATTTCCATCAATCCTCCACATGAGTGGAAATTAATGTATGCATGAATGCGGACACGCAAACCAGTTCTCAAGAGACAATATTGCATTCGAAAGGTAGCTTATGGCTTTGAACATTCCGTAGTCAATACCATCGAGTACACTTTGGTGGATTAGTGGACGCAATGCCTTGAATTATTCCTCCACGGTGTATACCGAGTCAACAAGATATTAACATAATAAGGTCTCAACACCTTCTTTCTCACGTTTTGTGTCCGTTTGACCATGGACACCACTTTGGATTCATAAGTGTTACTTTGAAGTGGCCCGCACTTCTTACTTATATATGTGATCTCCTATCCGAGTATCTGCCATACTCAACCTCAACGAGATGTATGACTCATTAAAAGTCAAATGACTTAGCCTCACCACAACTTTGCGGTGTTTCAACACTTGGTATTGCTTTCTAGGGATGGGTTATAACATTGTTTCCAAGTGTTACAACATAACCTTCATAGTTTAGTTTTCCAATTGAACCAAGTTCTTGGGATCTCCAAATCATCATGGTTGGGTTACCACTATGATGGTTATTTTTACTTTGTGGACTTTAAGCCCATTCCCTCTAGCAATTTACCTAATTGATCTCGATTCAGTCCTTTCGTCAAAGGATCTGCCAAATTATCTTTTGACTTTACGTAGTCAATTGACATCACACCATTTTAGATCAATTGTCTAACGGTATTGTGTCTCAAACGAATATGTCTAGACTTACCGTTATACATATTGCTCTGTGCCCTTCCTATAGCCGCTTGGCTATCACGGTGAATCATCACGAGAAGGCACAAAGGCTTCCTCCAACATGGAATATCTTCCAAAAAGTTTTGAAGCCACTCTGCTTCTTCACGACTTTATCCAAAGCTATAAACTCGATTCCATGGTGGACCGAGCTATACACGTTTGCTTCGTGGACTTCCACGATACCGCACCACCTCCAATGGTGAATATGTATCCACTAATTGAATAAGAATCTTTCGAATCAAAATCCAACTAGCATCACTATATCCTTCAAGCACAAATGGATATCTTGAGTAGTATAGCCCATAATCCAAGGTATACTTCAAGTATTTTAACACTCACAGTTAACGCTTTCCAATGCTCATGGCTTGGATTGCTCGTGAACCTACTCAACATATTTACAAGGTAGGCCAAGTCCGGGCGTGTACAATTTGTGATGTACATCATCTTATTATTGTATGCGTGAGTATTCCATCCGAGCCACGGTTACGCTTTGTTAGCAACCGTTTATACTTAAATCAATGGGCGTCTTTGACGGTGAATCGTCAAAAGCATTGAATTTCTTGAGCACTTTCTCCATATAGTGGGATTGTGACAAGATAATTCCATCGGGAGTTCTCACGATTTTTATCCCAAGGATTACATCAAGAGTCCTCATATCCTTCATGTCAAAGTTCCTCTTTAACATTCTTTTAGTCTCCATGATAGTATCATGACTACGCCCATGATTAACAAATCGTCTACGTATAGACAAACTATGACAAATGCTTCGATGTCCCTTTGACATATACGCATTTATCACACTCGTTGATTTTAAATCTATTTGACAACATCGTATTGTCAAACTTAAGATGCCATTGTTTTGGAGCTTGTTTCAGCCGTACAACGATCTTATTAACTTGCACACCTTCTTTTCTTAACAAGGTGCAACAAACCCTTCAAGGTTGTTCCATGTAGATTTCGAAGATCTATCTCTCCATTCAAAAACACCATCTTGACGTCCATCTCGATGAATCTCTAGATTGTGCAAAGCAACAATCGCAAGAAGCACCGAATAGACGCAATCCTCGTTCTTCGAGAATAAGTATCAAAGAAGTAATATCCTTCTTTTTGTTTAAAGCCTTTGGCTACAAGCCGTGCTTTATACTTATCGATAGTTCTATCTGTTTTATACTTCTACTTTAGAATCCATTTACATCCTAAAGGTTTATGACCAACTCCCAGTATGGTTACGCACAATGGACTCGATTTCACTATTGATAGCTTCTTGCCGGGCGGAGCATCTGGACTACTTAGAGCCTCTTTAATCGAATTTGGCTCACCATCTAACATAAATGTTATGTAATCGGCACAAAAGACTTAGCCATCTTAGACCTCTTCTGCGTCTCGGTTCTTCACTAATTGGTGTTGAACCACTTGCGATTCGTGAGTTCTTTTATTAGTACTCACTTCTAATTTTTCTCTACAAGGGTAGACATCCTCAAAGAATACAACATTCTTTGATTCGATTATGGTACCTTGATCATTTCCGAATTTTCGACTTATGTATCATAAATCTATATGCACTACTTTGGTATGCATATCCCACAAAGACACAATCAACAAAGACACAATCAACTGTCTTTGGTCCAATTTTAACTTGTTTTGGTTCAGGTATTGCTACCTTAGCCAAACACCCCCACACTTTAAGGTATTTATAAGAAGGCTTACGATTTTTCCACAATTCGTAAGGTGTCTTATCTTTCCCTTTAAGTGGTATTTTATTCAATATGTGATTGGCTGTTAAAACAGCTTCCCCCCACATATTCTGGGGTAATCCGGAACTTATCAATGACATTCATCATCTCTTTTAGAGTCCGATTTTTGCGTTCAAACACCGCTAGTTAAGCGTGGTGAATATGGTGTTGTTGTTTGATGGATTATTCCCGATTTGGATACATAGTTCTTCAAATGGTGCAACATATTCGCCACCTCTATCACTCCGAATTATTTTAATCCAAGCCAAGTTGATTTTCAACTTCATTTTTATAATTCTTAAAAGCCTCTAATGCTTCATCTTTGCTTCTTAACAAGTATAAGTAGCAAAACCTTGTGCAATCATCAATAAATGTGATGAAATATTTTTTACCACTTTTAGTTTGCACAAATTTTAGATCGCACACATCGGTGTGTATCAACTCTAAAGGTGAAGTGCTCCTTTCAACCGAATGAAACGGTAATTTAGCCATTTTAGCTTCAACACAAACTTCACATTTTCTTTGTGAGTTTACTTCGAGTAAATTAATCAATTCTAAATTTACCAATCTTTTTATAGCATTGATTTACATGTCCTAATCTAATATGCCATAAATTAGAGCACACAACAATATAAACAGAAGAAGATTCATTCTTATTCATATTCTCGCCAAAACGGCGTCACATCATTACATCCATTTTGAGCAGTCCTTTGTCTAGATAACCCCTACCAATGAACTATCCAAATTTGCTAAGTACAAACTTTTCGGACTCAAAAACTAGTCTAAACCCATGGTTGACCAAAGATGCGCGAACCGAAACCGTTTTTGCGGATGTTTGGGACATGCAAAGACATCCTTGACTTCAACTCCTTTCCCGAAATAAGCTTTAGCACCAACGTTCCAACGCCCGGAACATCGAAGAGGCGTGATTCCCCATATGGGGCTTCCTTCCTATTGATGGGATGTAAGAAGAGAATGCATCCGATCGAGCAAACATGGCAAGTGGCACCGGTATCCACAAACCATTCTTTCGGGTTATCCACCAAATTGGCTTCAAACACCATCGCCGACATGTCAACATCTGTCGGCTCCTTTCTTCAACCACATTAGCATTGGATCAGCGGTTTTGTTTTCTTTTTCTTTGGTTGACGCATCCTTTTGCCATATGGTTCGATTTGCCACAATTGTAGCAAACTCCCGGAATTTTCCAATCTGCCGGTTTCTTGCCTTTATCGTTAGGGGCCTTTTCTTGAATTACTTGAAGAGCCGTGCTCCATCAAGTTGGCTTTTGACTCCATACGGACAAGCTTGGACTTAGAGTCAATCCTCCTATTGTCTTCCTCAATTCGAGTTTGACAATCGGATCATCTAGTCCCATCTCCTTTCACTTATGTTTGAGATAATTCTTGAAATCCCTCCAACTTGGGGGCAATTTCTTAATCAAGGCGGCCACTTGGAATGCTTCCCGACAAAGCCATTCCCTCGGGCAGAGATTTCATGTAGGATCAATCAAACTTGAACTTGTTCCATCACGGTTTTAGAATCAACCATCACAAAATCCAAGAACTTACCGACAACAAATTTCTTTGTCTTTGGCATCCTCGGTTTTGTACTTCTTCTCCAAAGAATCCCACAATTCTTTGGAGGATTTCACAAAGACAATACACACTAAAAAGTGCATCACTAAGTCCGTTTAGGACATAGTTACGGCACAGAAATCACCCTGCCCCATGCATCAAATGCATCGCGTTTTTCAGATTTGTTTCGTTCTCGGCAACAACGGGAGCGTCCTTGGTCGATATCTTCGCCCGGACTCGGGGTAGTCGGGTAAAACATCATTTTTTGCCACCTCTTGAAGTCGAAACCCATGAATTTTTCGGGTTTCTCGGCTTGAGCGGGAGGGATGATCGGGGTTACTGCTTGAGCTTGCCATCGTGAAGTTCGTTAATTGCTGCGATTGTTGATTACAATTGTACAGGATCGGGAATGCCTTCAAAATGGCAAATTACGTAAACAAAGATTACAAGAAACTAAATTAGCTATTACAAAAGTAGAACTTTCGGAAGCCGTCGAGATGAATCTCATTCGCAAAGCAATTACGTCCGGCTAGTGCTCATGGTCCGACGTATTGCTTCCAAAGATAAAAACGACTACGACTTCTATGTAGTAGCACCACTAACACGAAGCTCCTTCAACTAGAATATGTTGAGGATTGTTTCTTTGGACTTTATGTGTAGAATGCGAGAAAAATTGCTTTTTGAGGTGTATGAAATCTTTATGAATTTTCTACGTGTAAAATCTGCAATGCACAACAATGAATATATAGCCAACCAACACCTGCGGAGATAACAAAGTAGTGGGCATTAATCCAATTGTAACATCCCGGATGTTACACCCCACTACTCCATAATGGACAAGTAGTGGGCTCTCTTGGATGATCACTCTAACAAATATCACGAATCGGACACCTACAATGTCCCGGTTTATTGGGCTCCAACAGTCCAGCATCACTCGAATCGGGCCAAGCCCATTTTCGAGTGGCAAAACTTTAGTGGACTGGACCGGGCCCAATAGGGCGGGCCGCCTGCGTGGCTCTCTCCGCTCGGGCCCGGGGCGAGGCCAGGGCGGCCGGCGGGCGTGTAACGCCCCATTTTTTTATAAGAATAATTTTATATTAAATAAAAATATAATATAACTTGGGACGTTACACCCAAAAAACGGAGTTTGCAAAAATAAATCATTTAAGATAAAAAAAATATAAATTTAATACTAAATGACAAATTTAATGCGGAAGCGAAATTTAATAATTAAATAAAAGAAAATATTATTCATAAAAGGAAGACAATAGAATTTTAACTAATAAATTAGTCGAATCGTCCAAAGTGGGTTCTAGACTTAATAATTTATTTATTTATTTTATGAATTTAGAATTAGGCACATCATTCCTCCTCGCCTTCGCCCCGCCAAGCTCCATCTCAAAAACGTGAGAATACAATGGGGTGAGTAAAACAATTACTCAATGGGAAATTATATTTATTCAAGCTAAATAAAATTCATGCATCAGTTAATGAAAAATCGCAACATAATCATAGCATCATAGAATCATATATAGATCATAGCATCATATAACTTGAATCTTAGAGTTCCTAGAGCAATAAGCTCATGTAACTTGAATCTTAGAGTTCCTAGAGCATAAAGCTCATATAACTTGAATCTTAGAGTTCCTGGGCGTAAAGCTCATGTAACTTGAATCTTGGAATCATAGAATCCGTTGAGCAAAACTCGCATGAACATAGCATGTGCATTTTAAACATTAATATAAACAATCATAATATTTAACGAGAATAAATAGTACAATTCCCCACCTTGAAATAGAAGTAAAGATTTGATACAAGTTGTATTCGTATGCCCTTAGTCTTTAAATCTCCTCACTATCCGATTTTCCTATCATGAAAATAACTTATTTTAGACACCTTAAATCTTAAAATTCTAAGAATAATAAAATAAATCTTCTAAAGTATTAAGAAAAATATTATTAAATATTGTAAAATATTAATATAAATATAGAACACACAAACACACACACACACATATATATATAAAACTCACGCACACACATGCGAAAACTCCTATTTGGATAAAAAAATCCAACACCCATACATGCATTAATATATATATATATATATATATATATATATATATATACATGCACACATTTCATATAAGCAAAAACTAATTATATATATATATAATTATAAACCCATGCACACATATTTTGACTACTGTAATATGTAAATATAATATGAATGCATTTCTTTTTATGGTGTATTGTCATAAGTATACTTACTGATCTTTCGTCTCCACACCTCTCAAGTGATTTGAGGTTATATTTATATATATATATATATATCAAGTAGTTAATGTTGTGGCTTAGTTAATGTAAGTATTTATTATGTTGTGTATTTATTAAAGTAAACATTAATTGTAATATATTTTAATTAAGCTTCTGACAACGTATGTTTAATTAAAGTTAACTAACGTAAATTTTTTTACTTAATGTAATAACTATGTCAGATGGTTACTTTTGTTTTGTTTTTTTAATAAATTTTTTATTATTAGAAAATTGAATATTTGTAATTTAGAAACTTATTATATCACAATATATATTTATATTAAAATACTATATGATAATATTATAAATGGGTGGTTATTACATCCTCCCCACTTAGAAAATTTAAGCCCTCGAAATTTAAGTTACTAACCTCGTTTAAGAAATTCAGGGTACTTAGCCATCATCTCGTCTTCTCTTTCCCAGGTTGTCTCCTTTTGTCCGTGACGACTCCATTGAACTTTAACAAGGTTGATATCTTTGTTTCTTAGTTTGTGTGTCTTACGATCTAACACGGCTATTGGTACTTCTTCATACGATAAGTCTCTATTGATCTCCAATCCTGAGTAGTTGATAATGTGGCTCGGATCGTGCACGTACTTTCTCAACATTGAAACATGAAAGACATTGTGAACAGAGGTAAATTGTGGTGGTAGAGCTAGTCTATAGGCCAAATCTCCAACTCGGGCTAGAATCTCAAATGGACCAATATATCTTGGTCTTAGTTTTCCTCTTTTCCCAAATCTACTTATGCTTTTAGTTGGTGAAATTTTTAAGAATACCTTATCTCCGACTTTGAACTGTAGATCCTTTCTCCTTTTGTCTCGCATAAGATTTTTGTCGATCTGTGCTACTTTAATCCTTTCTTTGATCTTTTCAATAACTTTCACCGTTTGTTCCACGATCTCGGTCCCAAAATTCTTCTCTCACCAACTTCATCCCAATATATAGGCGATCTACACCTTCTCCCATACAATGCCTCATAGGAGCCATTCCAATCGTTGTCGATGACTATTATTGTAGGCGAATTCTACTAATGGCAAGTATACTTCCCAACTTCCTTCAAAGTCCAAGACACATGCTCGTAGCATGTCTTCCAAAATCTGGATAGTCCTTTCGGATTGACCATCCGTTTTGTGGATGATATGCGATCTAAATTTTAATTTAGTTCCCATGGCTAATTGTAAACTTCTCCAAAATTTTGAAGTAAATCTTGTGTCTCTATCCGACACTATCGAAACCGAACACCGTGTAGCCTCACAATCTCCCGATGTAAATGCGGGCATACTTTTGTCCATGTTGTAGGTCATTTTCACGGCGAGAAAATGAGCATATTTTGTTAATCGATCAACTACAACCCAAATAACGATTTCCTTTTTTTGATCGAGGTAATCCGGTGACAAAATCCATTGATATATTCTCCCACTTCCATTCAGGATATCCAATGGTTCAAGTAGTCTGATGGCCGTTGGTGTTCGATCTTCACTTGTTGGCATGTCAAACACTTCTCAACAAAATTTCCTATGCTCCTCTTCATACTCCGCCACCAAAAGATCTCTCTTAAGTCTCGATACATTTTTGTACCTCCCCGGTGAGCGAGATATGGAGTACAATGGGCTTCTTCGAGGATTTCTTTCCTCATTCCTCATCCTTCTAACACATAATCTACCCTCATAGGTTAAAGCACCATCGTAGCAATCGAAAACCCCTTAATGCTCCCATCAATGGCTCGACTCCTCATTTTGCACAAAAACCCATCATTGGCTTGGGCTTCCTTTATCCTTTCTCGAAGGACTGGTTGTATTACCATAGCTGCCAACATTTTCTCTGTTTGTCCAGGTGATGTCACAACTTCGATTCTCACTCAAGCAAATTCTCTTACTAATTGTTCTTGCTGAGTGAGTAGACTGGCCAGTTCTCCTCTTTGTTTTCTACTCAAGGCATCAGCAACTACGTTTGCTTTACCAGGGTGATAGTGAATGGTGCAATCATAGTCTTTCACCAATTCTAACCACCTTCTTTGCCTCATATTCAACTCCTTTTGAGTGAAGAAATATTTTAGGCTCTTATGATCTGTATAGATCTCACATTTTCCTCCATACAGATAGTGTCGCCAAATCTTTAAGGCATGAACTACTGCGGCTAGTTCTAGATCATGGGTAGGATAATTCAACTCATGTTGCTTTAGTTGTCTTGAGGCATAGGCAACAACCTTACCTTGTTGCATTAAGACGCAACCCAACCCTTGCTTCGACGCATCACTATAGATGATGAATCCTTCTGACACTTCTGGAATAGTTAGTACGGGTGCCGAGGTTAGTCTTCGTTTTAGCTCTTGGAAACTTTTCTCGCACTTTTCGGACCATTGAAACTTCTCACCCTTCCTTGTCAATCTGGTCATGGGCGCTGCAATCTTTGCGAATCCTTCTATGAATCTCCTGTAATAACCTGCTAGGCCTAGGAAACTACGAACTTCATTTGCATTCGTAGGCGCCTTCCAGTCATTTACAGACTTCAACCTTAGTCAATCAACTTCTATTCCATTTGCTATTACGACATGACCTAGAAATACCACTCGATCAAGCCAAAACTCACACTTCTTGAACTTCGCGTACAATTTCTCCCTGCGAAGTGTTTCCAGCACAATACTCAAATGTTCTTCGTGTTGCTTCTTATTCTTTGAGTATACTAGTATGTCATCAATGAATACTATAACGAACTGATCCAAGTACGGATGGAAAACCCGATTCATGAGATCCATGAATACAAATTGGTGCATTAGTTAAACCAAATGGCATTACAACGAACTCGTAATGTCCATATCGAGTCTTAAATGCGATCTTAGGTATATCGATTTCTTTGATCTTTAATTGGTGATAGCCCGATCTTAAATCGATTTTTGAAAATATACTTGCTCCTTTTAACGATCAAATAAGTCCTCTATTCTTGGTAACGGTACTTATTTTAACGTGAGTCGATTAAGTTCTCTGTAATCGATGCACATCCTCATTGACCCATCTTTCTTTTTAAAATAATACTCGCTCCCGGGCGAGACACTAGGTAGAATAAATTTCTTATCCAATAACTCTTGTAGTTGCACCCTCAACTCTTGTAACTCCTTTGGTGCCATTACGTATGGTGTTTTTGATACCGTCTTTGCTCCCGGTACTAAGTCTATTGTGAACTTCACTTGTCTATCGGTGGAATTCTGGAAGGTCTTCGAAAAGACATCCCCATAGTCCCTCACAATCGAACATCTTTGAAATTCAACTCTATAGATTTGGAGCCTATTATACTCACTAGGTACCCTTGACCATTTCCTTTCCTTAGTATTTTCATTGCCTTCATAGCCGACACCACTCTAGGCATAGTCTAGACTTTGCTCCATAAAAAGTACACTCATCTTCCCTGGTGACAAAAAATTATCTCCCTTTTATGGCATTCAATACTTGCTCGATTCTTGCTTGAGCCAATCCATTCCTAATATTACGTCAAAATCTTTCATGTTTATGATGTGTAAATCATTAATAAGTTCCTTCCACAAATTTCTAATTTCACGCCCTTGACAATTCATTAATCACTAACGTTCTTCCGGGAAGGTATGCTAACTTCAAGGGGTATGTTTATTGTAACACTCTTATTCTTAATTTTATTATGAAACGCAATGATATGAATGAGTTTGTAGCACCAAAGTGTCAAACAATACAAGCGCAGGAACTTCAAATATCATCATCATACCTACTGTCATAGTGTTTGGTTCTTGATCGGCCTCTTGTTGCGTCGGAGCAAACACTCGTCCTTTCCCTGCGGTACCGAATGTTTTTTCCTGAGTTTTCTCCAGGGTATGTAGGGCAACTGTGTGCTTGGTGCCCTGGTTGTTTGCATCTGTAGCATCTCCCTTTTCCGAATAGGCACTCTCCCCTATGATTTCTTCCGCATTCAACACAAAGTGGTTTATCCATTTGGCCACTAGGACTTGTATTCACATTTTTCTTGGTTTCTTTATTCTGAACATTGCCTTTAAACTGATTGGGGGCCTCCCATTTTCTCTTTCCTTGAACCTCAACAGGCTTTCGGTTTCCTCCATCCATGTTCAAACGAGTGGCTACCGCCTGTGCTCGTTCAACAACATCAGAATAAGTCATTGCTCCTTGACCAGCGAGTATACCTCCAATCTCAGGGCGCAAGCCCTTCTCAAATCTTCTTGCCTTTTTTTGATCAGTGTCCACAAGATGTGTGGCATAACGGACAATCGGTTAAACTTTCGCTCATATTCAACCACCGATAATCCCCCTTGCTTGAGCTCCAAGAATTCTGCCTCTTTACGATCTTTATAAGATTGCGGAAAATACTTGTTCATTAACACTTCCTTGAACTCTATCCATGTTAAAGAATTTCTCTCTCCCTCAGTTCTTGTCCTCCAATACGCTTCCCACCAGTGATCAGCATCCTCAGTGAATTGAAATACAACACATGATATCATTTGTGCATCGAAGTGCATGCTATATGTGAAAATATCCTCTCTAACGAGCGCAACCACTCCTCAACGAATGCGGGGCCATCTCGTCCGTTGAACTCGGGGGTTGGTAGTGTCGAAATTGTTCCACTACTTGGTTGCCTTGATTGATTGGTTTTGGTTGTTTTGAGCCACTTGCCCTTCTTGAGCAAACCAAACTTGAAGAACAAGATAACTAAATTGGCAATTAGATCTTGCCCATCTCTATTGCCATTATCATTCCCATTCCCATCGTGCGTTATCGTTATTTTGACCTCGTGTCGAGGGGCCATTGGTTCCTTTTAGGAAATGTTTGTATCTTAGTACTAGTATTTAAGCGCATTATCAAAAATAAAGTAACAATAATGCATAAGTCAATAAAAAAATTAGAATAAAAATAAACTTTTATTTTATAAATCTCTTATTCATGCTAAATATTTTTTTATTCATCACCATATTTATTCAAAGAAAAAGAAAAAAAAAGATCATTTAAAAAAATTATTAATCTTCTAATTACTTTAGTTCACGTAGTCCCTGTTCTAAGATGATTCCACCGATTTTGACGTCTTGTAACTTATATCCTCATATGGGTCTTTGTCTACAACTTTTTCTAACGATTGAGAGAAAACGTTATAACTTAAAGTATTTCTATATTAATTATTTATTGTCCTAATTGGCATATCCTTCAACTACTATTTGTATCAATTATGAACTTGTAGTATAAATAAATTTAATATAAATAAAAGATAATATGCATATTTTGTTATCATGACATCATGGATACCATAGCAATTGTTATGTAATGACAAATATTAATATGAAAATATGTACCTTGTTGGAGCATTTTTGCGAAGTAGAGGTGGATGATTTGTGGTAATTTTTTTTTAAAGTTTAATATAATTTTTTTAGCGAGTCTTGAAGCGGACACGCTCGATACCACACTTATGTAACGCCCCATTTTTTTTATAAGAATAATTTTATATTAAATAAAAATATAATATAACTTGGGACATTACACCCAAAAAACGGAGTTTGCAAAAATAAATCATTTAAGATAAAAAAACATATAAATTTAATACTAAACGACAAATTTAATGCGGAAGCGAAATTTAATAATTAAATAAAAGAAAATATTATTCATAAAAGGAAGACAATAGAATTTTAACTAATAAATTAGTCGAATCGTCCAAAGTGGGTTCTAGACTTAATAATTTATTTATTTATTTTATGAATTTAGAATTAGGCACATCATTCCTCCTCGCCGCCCGCCAAGCTCCATCTCGAAAAACGTGAGAATACAATGGGGTGAGTAAAACAATTACTCAATGGGAAATTATATTTATTCAAGCTAAATAAAATTCATGCATCGGTTAATGAAAAATCAACATAATCATAGCATCTTGGCATCATAGCATCATAGAATCATATATAGATCATAGCATCGTAGAGTTCCTAGAGCAATAAGCTCATGTAACTTGAATCTTAGGAGTTCCTAGAGCATAAAGCTCATATAACTTGAATCTTAGAGTTCCTAGGCGTAAAGCTCATGTAACTTGAATCTTGGAATCATAGAATCCGTTGAGCAAAACTCGCAGAACATAGCATGTGCATTTTAAACATTAATGTAAACAATCATAATATTTAACAAGAACAAATAGTAAAAATTTCCCCACCTTGAAATAGAAGTAAAGATTTGATACAAGTTGTATTCGTATGCCCTTAGTCTTTAAATCTCCTCACTATCCGATTTTCCTATCATGAAAATAACTTATTTTAGACACCTTAAATCTTAAAATTCTAAGAATAATAAAATAAATCTTCTTAAGTATTAAGGAAATATTATTAAATATTGTAAAATATTAATATAAATATAGAACACACAAACACACAAACACACATATATATATATATATATATATAAACTCACGCACACACATGCGAAAACTCCTATTTGGATAAAAAATTCCAACACTCATACATGCATTAATATATATATATATACATGCACACATTTCATATAAGCAAAAACTAATTATATATATATAATTATAAACCCATGCACACATATTTTGACTACTGTAATATGTAAATATAATATGAATGCATTTCTTTTTATGGTGTATTGGCATAAGTATACTTACTGATCTTTCGTCTCCACTCCTCTCAAGTGATTTGAGGTTATATTTATATATATATATATCAAGTAGTTAATGTTGTGGCTTAGTTAATGTAAGTATTTATTATGTTGTGTATTTATTAAAGTAAACATTAATTGTAATATATTTTAATTAAGCTTCTGACAACGTATGTTTAATTAAAGTTAACTAACGTAAATTTTTTTACTTAATGTAATAACTATGTCAGATGGTTACTTTTGTTTTGTTTTTTTAATAAATTATTTTATTATTAGAAAATTGAATATTTGTAATTTAGAAACTTATTATATCACAATATATATTTATATTAAAATACTATATGATAATATTATGAATGGGTGGTTATTACAGTGCGCGCGTGTGGCCCACTGTGATCATCCACTTGTGTTATAGTTTATACAACATATAACACCTTGTAGTAAATAAACTAGGATAAAAATGATTTGTATTCCATGTGGGATAAGGCAAAAGTCTTTCATTTCCTTTACATAATCTTTTCATAATGCCCATTTATGTGGCTACCTTCGTGTATTAATTTCTCACTCACCGAAATTCGATTTTGAGAAATAAAAAATATTACGAACATCTATTCGGACGTAGATTAATAATATATAATTTAATTCCTCCAAATTAAATTTTTAGCCACCGGAAAATTGGTCAAAGTCGGGTCGACACCCACTTTATCAAAACCAAAATTTCCAACAGATTGATCTTTAATCACAAAATGTGATACTTATCAAAAGATGTAATGATTTCCCCAAATTTATCAAGGTAAATCTTGACCTCTAAGAAATTGACATTTGACAATCTTTAATCGCCAATAAAATATTTAATACAAAATTGACTATTTAAATTAGGAAAAAATTGGATTAAATTCCTAAATGTAAATAGAAATTATAAAATTAATATTTAATACAGAATTTCACATATGTCACCATTTAATTGGTGCAAATTTAATTTGTCTACAATGTCATTGTTCATCTTAAGAGTATCATATTTATTGCTAAAAAATGTCACTACTTTCGGAACAAGTATCACTTTTTATTTCACAGAATTTGAAATGTTCAACTATCATTGTCAATCACAAAAGTATCATTTGTTTTGCTGAAAAGTATCATTTTTTTAGCGTATGTGGGGGAATCGAAAATAACAAAGATTTGTGCTACATGATGATCTGAAAAGTTGGGGGATGGAGGAAAAAGAAAAAGGAGGGAGTAAGAGAGAGAGATGAGTGGGGCTGCAAATGAACCAAACAACTCGTGAGCTATTCGGAGCTCGATAAAACCCATTTGAGTTCGTTTAATGAGGCTCGCCAAAATAAATGAACCAAACTCAAATTAAACCAACAATTTGACTTTAATTTTAATTTTTGTACGTTTAGTTATGATAAATATAAAAAAGATTAAATAAAATTATTTGTTTAAATAAAATCATAGGTTTACTAGATATATTATGCCTTTTAGAAATATGTAATTTTATTTTTATAATTTGAAGAATAATTTAATTTATAATTGATACTTACTAAGCTCGTTTATGCTCGAATAAGCTCAAAAACGTTCGTGAGCCATCAATATACTTGATAAATTCAAGCTCGAGCACGACTCGATAATAAATGAGCCAAACTCAAACTCTTAAAAGCTCAGCTCGATTCGGTTTTATTGCAGTTCGATAATAAATGAGCCAAACACAAAATTACAACTATGATAAAAATTATATAAAATTACTAAAATAAATAAAATTATATAAAAAAAACTACATATGGAATTTAAATAAAGTTTATATATAATAAAATTATATATGTAATATGTTTATTAATTATAAAGTAATAAAAATTAATTTTAAATAAATAAAATAAGGAATCTTATGGAATATTCATTTTTAGTGTTAAAAGTAGTGCAAACTGCTGGAGACATAGTATAGATTTTGCAATAAAATAGTGCAAATTCTGTACTAAAAAGGTGAGACTAATGGAGATGGTCTAATCGAAATTTTCAAATTATTATAGGATTGAGTTAATAAATATTTTTAGATTGGCAGAATGGCACCAACAGCAAAATTTGTTATTCGTGAGGGCTATTTAAGAGATTTCACATAGCGTCATCGGTCTTTGACTTCAACCAATCTGCTATCCCCACACGTTCTATTTGTCCTCTGATTTTTGCCCTTTCCACAAGATAAATTCGCTGATTCTTTGCCCTAATTCCTATCAATTTCTTTATCTCAGATCTTGGGAAATAACGATTCAATTTGGTGAAAAAATATGGATGCTCTGGATTCAGTTTTCGATCCGCTGAGAGATTTCGCTAAAGATAGTGTTCGCCTTGTCAAGCGATGCCACAAGCCTGACCGCAAAGGTACAACTCCTCTTAGCCTGATGTACAACCTTTGGTATTTTGATCTTTGTGTATTTTGAGTGGTTACTGATGTTTTGATTTGATATGTGGCATGTAGAGTTCACGAAGGTGGCGACTCGGACTGCGATCGGGTTCGTGGTGATGGGATTTGTGGGTTTTTTCGTTAAATTGATTTTCATTCCCATCAACAACATTATTGTCGGTGCTACTTGATGTTTTGTAGGTACAGTCTTTTTTTTTCCTTATCACCTGATACATTTTTTGTTTAAATTTTTGGTTTGGTGAAGTAATGGGGTTGATTTGACTTTTAAGAAGCGCGAGCCTAAATCTATACTATAATAACCAAGTTTAAATTGTGGCATATTGAAATTTTGTAGGTGTTGGTGTGTTGCTTTTGTTGGATGTTTGTTTATGTGATGTGTGTATCTATCGATGTGCGTGTATATAGTTGTGGACTGTAAATCTGTAATAATCCACAAAAATAAAATAATTTTGCCAGGTCTACCTTTGAGGACGACGGAGTTTGTTTTTCATACGTCTTAACAGGGTTACTCCATTCTTGATATCATGTTATCACCAGAAAATATGAAGAAGTTTGCATTGATTATACAACAACAACAATCTAAGCTTTAATCCCACTATGTGGGGATGACCATCGTTTACGGTCCAAAGCCATATTCTCATTTAAGTTTGCATTGATTTTAATTGCAAAAAATTTAGAGAAGTGACAAGGTTAACATTGTACGCATATTGCTTTTAAATGAAAGATTTATGGATGCACTAAATATTCAATGTCACCAGATACCAAATATATGTCACATCTGTTTCGACACTTCATATCATGGATCTCTATATGGTTTACATGTATAAATGCATGCCTTTGCTTTCTAGCTGTATTTGTGTATAAGAATGCAAATCAAAAGTAGAATATAACTTGCATTAAATGAAATTTGAAAGGCATCAAAATGTTTCATATGTAAATTCTTACATTTCATTTGTGTATTCACGTACAAACCTTTGATTTATCTGTTTGATTATGAACCCTCATGTGTACATGAGTTGGCAGTTGCCATCAGTTACTTGGTGTGGGTTTATCTGTCTGGTTATCTATACCACTAATGTACATTGCATGTTTTGAAAAGTTCCCAAAAGAGTAAAGGAACTAAATTATAGTGAGGTGAAGTAACACCCATTGCTTAATTCACAGTGGTTGGGTAATATGTGGTCAGTCCATTGTTGATAATTTCAGGGAGCCTGTGAGGAACCTTGTGCAGTAGGTATTAATTGTTGTATTTGATGGATTGAATCTTTTGTTTTTCTGATACTTGTATCATGGATTTTAGTGAGAAAAAGGTGAATGAAAAGAATTGTGGTCTTTAGAGTAGACCAGAAAATGATATCCAATTAACATGAGAGGTTTTATTTGATGTAAGGAATATTTTTCCCTAGTATTTTTATTTTGTTCTCTGAAATATAGAGGGGTGACTCCATGAATGATGTGCATGTTTTTACTTAAATTTCATCTCACTGCTTGAGTCCATGTTACAATAATGAGATTCATTCTCTATTTTCTGCTGCTCCTCACCAGAAATTAATGTCTTTCTCTCTGTAACTTTTTGGGTTGTGGGTGTATGATCAGTTTGAACTAACTGAAACTTATGTGAAATTGCAGGCTTTTGCTGGAATGAAAACCTTGATTAGCTATCAGAAATCCGGGAATATTGCCAGTTCTTTTGATTAGTAGTTAATCTTTTTTCAAAGTTTTGTAGAACTTATTGTAATAGCCAAATTTGATGGCGACCTCATATTCGTGATTGTGAACTTCCATACATGGTTTTACAAAAACCTGGTCAACTTTGTCCATATATTACAATCTGCTCTTTACTTCCTTGGTAACAACAATCTGCGGAAGCAAGAGGGTTCTACAGTCTTATTTGTTGATTATTCAACTTTTTCAGCCACTAGCTAATGACTTTCTGGTAAAGTTCGGTCCTGAATTCAAATGAGCTTACATGAACTCTTTCGCGATACACTGAATACTTTGCTGAGATACTCTAAAATTAAAGTGTATCATTTCTTACCTAGGGAAGACAAAAGAAATATTGGAAAATGATACACTTATAAATTTTAGTTGATATAATGGTTATGAGGAAAATGGAAATGATACACTTTTAAAAAGAGTACACCACTATAATCTTCTTTATTTTAGAAAAATGGAATTTATACTGTTAAAACGGGCCACGGATGTTTGGCTGATTGGGTTATTGATAATCATCTTGGTTGAGATGGAGCGTGGGACAAGATTTTGAAATAAAAGATTCCATCGAAGGTTAAGTTATTCCTATCGCGGACATGTGGCAGTTGTTTTCCAACACGGACCAATCTAAGGAATAAAGGATTGGACATTACTCAGACCTGCGCTTTTGTGATTCACAACTGGAAACTAACTGGCCTATATTTATTACCTGTGTATTTGCAGAAGAGTGTTGGAGGGAGTTTAATCTACTGGATGTAGCTAAAAGAGTTGCTAATAGCTCTGAATCGTTTTTTGACTGGTTTTTTTCTATGTTAAAGGAGCTACAGCCAATCCCTGCCAGTAGAATGGGTTATGGGTATGGTAGTATGAAGTATATGGAAACAACTCACGCACCTCTGTTAGTTTTGGTCTCTCATACTTGAGTGATTGGTTGGTTCCAAAGACTAAGGTGCATGTGCAGAAAGAGGGTCGTACTCAACCTTGTTTTTCTTTGCTTTTACCTCCAACTTCAACTTACAAATGCAACGTCGATGCATCTTTCTTCAATGATCAGAATAATGGTCATAAAGGATGATTCTGGTTGTTTTATTGCTTGTAAATCATACTGTTTTTGGAAGGGATAAAATGGATTTAAAGTCTGGGTTTTCAGAATATGATTTTCTAAATGGATGCCAAGGTAGTTGTCGAATCGTTGCACAAGGTGGATCCAGATTTTCCTGAGTTTGGAAAAATAATTCATACTTGTGTTAGTATTCTTCTCTCTTCTAAACCATACTTTTCGGTTCAACATGGTAGACGACAAGTGAACATGGTTCGTCATGCTATTGCAAGAGCTTATTTTTCTTACGCTAGTACTTTTACTTGGTAGAGCCACGGCCCATGGGTCTTTGTGATTGCCTATCTTGATGGTATTTGTACATCTCATATTCTGTAATGAAGCTTTTTAAAGAAAGGTTAAGATAGAAAAAAATATGACCTAACAATACTTTGAAATATGAGGTAATCTCTTGATAGACGGTCTAACAGTTAGACGGATCCAAATTAATGAATCTATCGGACCCAAAGGACCCAGCGGAATATTAATACTTTTTAGAGGATCTACTAATACTTTTCAGGGACTACTAATACTTTTTATTAGAAAAATAATACTTTTCGGAAAATTACTCTAAACCTTTTAGGGAAACCTAATATTTTTTCAGGAGAATTATTAATATGTTCCAAGGGGACTACTAGTACATTTGACGGAAAAAGCTATTACTTTTTAGGGGTTATTAAATATTTTCAAGTGAACAACGTAATAATACTTTGAGGAGATCTTATGTGAGACCGTCTCATGGATCTAAGTTCATGAGATGGATCCTAAATACATACAAAAATATGGATTTTTTTCATTTGTATGAGTTTGGGTCAAATTCTATTTAAATATAGATCCTGTCTCATGAATTATATCCATGACCGTCTCTCACACAAGTTTTTGTGTAATACTTTTCAAAGGGAGTACTAATACGTTTCAAATGAAAACCTAATACTTTTCGGCGCCTCGTGATATTATATTACTATCTAATATTACAAAAACTAATATTTTTAGGTGAATTATGTACAATATTTTTCGGATGGATCGCTAATATCGGTTTACGCTAATAAAATTAAAATGTCACCGCATCGGTGTTTGGGATCCGTCTAACAATTTTAGTACATTAGGCCGTTTGACATGAGTTTTTGTCACGTTTTTTGGAAAAGAATTGCAAGATGTATTTTTATTATTAGTTCTGAAATGACACTACAAATTATCAAAAAAAAAAAAAAATCCAAAGTTTAGTATGTAAAAATTGTGAAAGTGTTAACATAATGCGTGAACTACACGCTGTCCCTTGAATCGTCTACAAGCTAAAGTTTCACCCAATTTTATTTAAATATTATATAGAAACGTTAAAAGGTAACATTTTTCTTTCAAAAAGATTATTTTAATATTTTCTTAAAAAAATTATTAACAAATATATTTGGTGTAACATTCTTTCGTTTCTTTGTAGCGAGCGAATGGGCTATGTACGGTTTAGAACATCTACTTTCGTTTGAACATAAGTTAATAATTTTAAAAATAAAGTTGACAGAGATGTCTATCACCTTATTAATTTTGGATATGTGTCAATTTCTCATTCTCTAGATTTTACATGGTTGCTTTATATTTATCCATGTGACACCCTATTCACAAATTTAAAAGAGAACAAATAATCCAAAAATTGATAATTCTATCAACACTATCTTTTACATTTGTTATCTTTTAAATTAAATGTATCAAATAAACTGCAGAAAAAAAGCAAGAAAAATATTTGACATTGATATCTTTTTAATAACCAAGAATATAAAGGAAATTTAATCCCAAAAAGGTCAATGTCAATCCATTCAACTCCTAGCATATTTTTATTAACAAATACTCTATTAGTTCAAAATCTATATTTTTTATAGACGACATTCTCTCATTTGAATTAATAATATATTTTTGAACTTCCTTTTAGTATTCCTCAATAGTATTTTAGATCCGAGTTAACTATCACAAGAAAATTGTTGACACCAAAAGTTTTTCATTGACAAAGCCCGTGTAACACACAAGTATTGTTCTAGTCAATACATACACATAAAGAGATACCTCTATAATAGTATTAAAAAAATCCCCTCATTTCATAATACTATAAATAGTAATAAAATATACAATAAAAAATGGATTACTCTGAAATGATGATATTTAGTAGTCAACTTGTAAGACTACTTAATTAGAAAATATAAAAAATAATTTTCCAAATTTGTGTGTACTTTGCATTAATTATTATATTTGTCTTTTTTTTATTTTTAAAATTTAATAATATTTTTTATTTTTGATCTATTTTTGACGTATAATTTATCAAATTAATTATCCTTTTATGATCTTGACTTGACACACATATTGCATATATAAAATTTAAAAAAACCTAATAAATAAAAAATATAAGACATATTTATTAAAAAATTATTTTGAATGTGCTTTAAAAATTATGTATTCGAGCTATTGGACATCAATTTGTATATTCATGTATTTTGTTATGTATAGTTATTATGTGGGCTTAGCACATTTCTTCAAAATTATATAGAATTATATTTAAGTTGATTAAATTTGTATACGTAGTTATAGAAATTTGTATAATTACACATAAGATTATGTATTTTTAAACACTTGTGCCGGATATTGATCCGGATGTTGTCACATAAAAACGATGTATAGTTTAAACACATATAATGTATAAATAGGTTGCGATATTGTATGTTTATGCATAGGATTATGTACAACACATATAAATTGCCATAGTATATTGTATATGTATATTTTAGCATCCGATAATGTAAATTTAGTTTGC
Source organism: Rehmannia glutinosa (assembly GCA_016081115.2). Lineage (NCBI taxonomy): Eukaryota > Viridiplantae > Streptophyta > Magnoliopsida > Lamiales > Orobanchaceae > Rehmannia > Rehmannia glutinosa. The sequence goes on along the minus strand of JABTTQ020002479.1, from coordinate 408,683 downwards.
CAATGTTGTATATATTACACAAAACAATTGTATCATATCACGGAATAAAAAGCAATTGATATTCGAGATGTGGAATTGAAATCAATAACAAATACAATGTATTCCAGCCTCCAATGTACGGAAACACATGTCGGCAAGACGAGCAATTTTTTCTTGTTCCACTTCTCGGGATCCAATATTTAGTCGATCCTGGTGAGATTTCGAGCCTTTGACCAACATAAACTCGTAATCTGAAGCTTGCTCTGGTAAAAACACAAGATTTGCATAATAAATATACAAATATTGAATACTATGTATACGACTTTCAATTTATGGTGTAAAATCGTATTATCCAGTTTTTGTCTTTTAAGTGCACATTTTAAATGTACATTATGTACATAATGACTACTCTAAGCATACAAATCTAGAATACTATATATACAAAACATGACTCGTATGGTGCAAAATCGTACTCACCAATTTTTGTCTTATAAGTACACATATTTAATGCACATTGTGTACCTAATTACTACTCTAAGCATACAATACATGCATTGTAATTAGGCAAAAATGTATTAAAGAATACATTATATGTGATATATATTTTACATATTAAATACACAAATTCGAACACTATACACACATATCATTAATACGAACTAAATACATGATTTCTTATACAAATCCTCATATGTTCCAATATTGTGTTATAACTATACACATCAAAAACACTATACATGCATTATCCTTATTCTAAACTAGCATATTAGTAAAATATTTGCTTGTTGTTATGTGAGATTATGTTATACATAATTAGAAAGCTATATGCACAAAAACCTATAGTAAACATACACAATATTTGTTATAATTACACATCCCTTCTGCTAATGGGGTCGTAAATTTTTGATTGTTCAACACTACATGCATTCGAACCACACATTTTATGCATGAATTGGTGTGAAAATATTACCTTGATTCGAATGGATCGTGGAGGAGAAATCCTATCTTTGTGACATCACAATCTTGATTTCGTTGATGTGTATGGCGATTTTCCGGTGTGTTCGCTTGGTTTGATAATTTGTGTTTCGATGCTCGATTTCAATTTTGATGTTTTTCTTTGGTTTGAATGTGGAATTTTCTCTCTATTTTTGCAGTCCTATATTTACGTGGTTATGGCTTGAGGAAGAATATGGTGATTATGGACGTGTTTTTGATAGTAAGATCTCATTCCCCGATTTTAGAGAAACGGTTATTTTGGCTAAATATAGATCCCTATCGGCAAAGAAATACTAAAATCGATCGAAAAACTTACACTCAAATTCAGAGCCGCACCTGATCGTATCAACGAGTAGACGCCAAAATTGTGAGATGTTTGAGCCCTAGCGACTTTTAGGTTTTCAATTTTTTGAAGGAGGGAGATAGAGGAAACAGCTTTCAGCTTTTTGATTTTTGAAAGAGGGAGACAGAGGAAGCAATTTCAATTTTTTGATTTTTTCACAGAGGGAGATGAAGGAGCGATTTCGTTTTCGAATTTTTGAAAGATGAAGATAGAGAAAATCGCGGGATGAGATGACTTACCAAATTCAAAAATGCAGAGTTACAAATATATCCCTTATCTTAAAGCACAAAATTACTTTCCTACTCTTACCTCAACCGCCCATGCCTTAAAATGGAGAGTAAAATCTGGACAATTGATTATTAAATCAAATGGTCTAGATGTGGTCTTATGTTCTTACCTAAATGGCTTGATCTCATTTGATCATATTCATATATATATATATATATATATATATATTATATTACACATATCCATACAAAGCATTATATATATTTATGTAAGACTACATATACATAGTCTTGCATGTATTTTTATGATTCTCGACGTATGATTTTTTTAAACATTAAATTGTATTTTTTGCTTATTGTCCGATAATATTTTAAAAATTATTATAGCCATCATAGAACAATTAGGAAAATACACATTCACAATACAAAATTGAGGCCTCACAAATATACAACTCGTATCGTACATTGCACGGGTCATATCTCACTAGTACAAAAACACTATATAAACCGCCCGATATGCATCGGTTTCAATGACAAATGATGCCTAAAGTCGTCCGGTGGCAATTTTGTAAATAAAACAAATACTTTATGTATCGGTTGTCATTAAAGAGGCAATGCATATAATTTTTTTGATTTTTAATTAATTTAATAATTTTGGGTATCGATTCCTTTGTAAAAACAGATGCCTAAAAATACTTTAGGTATCATTTCTTAAAACCAACCGATACTTAAAGTCTTTTAATTTTAAATATTAAATTGTTTTCAATTTTTCGATCTTCTTCTCTGAACTGAACTTTTCTTCAAAAAAGAAACCTAGCTAAACTCAAATCCGTCCCGTCTCGGTCGCTCATTCAAAATACAAACATCATCATCTTCCCCAAGCTCCCAAATACACCCATCTCCGTCGCACGAGCCGCCGACCACCGTTAGTTTCCGCTTCTCGACATCGGTAGCGTCACCGCAATTTCAATCGGCATTTTTCCGATAATTCTCAAAAGAAGAATCGTAGATCTCAATGGCGTCATTTTGGAAGCTCCGGCGGTGATTGAATCGCTGCTCACAGTGTTTTTTTCGGTAATCGCGTGTGTTTTTGGTATTTCCTATTTTATTATTTGTTAGGTTTTTTTAGGGCTTTCATCAACAGATTTATAGATATATAGATGTGTTTGGGTTTACGCATAGTATGGATCGTCTCTGTTAATTTGCTACCTCTTTCCACAAGGAAACATGAATCTATTCTCTAATGAGTTAAACTACTACTTTTCAACTCATGTTTAGTTTAGTGTCTGCAGTTCTCTTTCCATAGAAGTAGTTGATTGTAGTTTGCATTGGTGTGGCTTTATTTATCTAATTATGTTTCTTTTCTTTTTGTGTGCTTTTTTCTAATAGTGGTGATTATGTCCCTATGACCGAATTCAAAGTTTCAGAAGGATGGATATTCGTTACTAAGTCTAACAGAAAGGGACAATTTGTTAAGGTCTCTGTTTTTTTGGGGTTTTTTTTTTGGAGATTTGTGCATGCATCTGCTCTGTTTTGATGTTTGAAGGACTTGTGTTGATTTTTAGTTGATCTTATGCAGAATTCTGAAGACTGCTGAGAATCCGATGGCGGTGCTGAGCTTTGGTGGGGCGGTGGTGAACGTGAAGTCGTCGCCGGTGGTGGCAGCATTCCGCTCGAGGGGCCCAAATACGGTGACGCCGCAGATATTGAAGCCGACGTGATCGGGCCAGGGGTGAATATCTTGGCAGCATTGCCACAGGCTGTGGGGCCCACCGGCCTTGAGAAGGTCACCCGGAGGACTCAGTTCAACATCATGTCTGGTAAAGCCTCCATAACGGCCTGGGATTTCAATTATTATTTGTTTTCTGTATTTTTAATGATTTGTTGAGCCAATTTAGTCGTCACTAATTTTATAAGGCTTGTTCATAAATCATAATGATGATTTCACTGTGAATTCAAATTCCAAAAGTTTGTTTGAATTATTTTGTTTTAAAGAATGCTTGAAGCAGGCCCCTTTTGAACTACTTTATGGAGTTGGGCATGTTTGAAAATGTTGTGGTGTAATATTGCCCTTTCAGTTCTCTCTTTATGTTCTATTGTGCTATCGGCATGCCTTCATAATCATAATGGTTTGAATAAAATATCTGAATGTGGAATTTGCTTGTTTTTTGATTTTGGGAATTTATGTGTTTTTGGAATATTTTTCATGTTCAAGCAAAATGACTTGCTAAGCAAAGAAAGACTTAAAAAATGTTGGTGCCTTTGTTTTAATATGTATGAATTCTTACAGCAACTCTTAACTAACTCTAAGTGGTTATAGCTCACCAAATATGCCAACATTACAGACTATAAATACTGTAGAGACTCTTTGAACTAAGAGACTTAAAGGGACAAAGGTGTATATAATAATATGGCAGCTATCTCTCTAATTTCCTTACTATCTCTGTTTTCTCATCTATTATTAGCTTTTCAAATGCACTAAGTGTAAAATGGCCCTGTTTTATAAAATCTTATTATGTACACTTTTTAATTAATTCCTAACATTGGCTTGATTTTGTGTTCATTTTGTGAAGGGTTGTGATGCTTCTGTGCTTCTGAATTCCAAGTGGAAAAATCAAGCTCAAAAAGATTATTAGTTTTTTTTTTTTTTTTTTTGCTTGTGAAATGGTGGCTTTGTTGATTATTTCACGTGTTTTCTCATATGCAGAGCTAAGCCAAGAGAAGCACTATGGAAAGTGTATGATTACATATTAGTTGTCACTTCTTAGTTTGAAGGTAACCTCTAAAGCTTAATGTATGTATAAATATATATTATATATATTGCATGTGTGTGTATTGGTATATATATGAAATGAATGGAGGGGATTGCATGTTGATAGTTATTGTTGATGGATGAATTTCGATGTATATGTTTGTTTTAAGTAGATGATTCAAAACAAACATATACATCGAAACTCATCCATCAACAATAACTATCAACATGCAATCCTCCTCCATTCATTTCATATATATACCAATACACACACATGCAATATATATAATATATATTTATACATACATTAAGCTTTAGAGGTTACCTTCAAACTAAGAAGTGACAACTAATATGTAATCATACACTTTCCATAGTGCTTCTTGGCTTAGCTCTGCATATGAGAAAACACGTGAAATAATCAACAAAGCCACCATTTCACAAGCAAAAAAAAAAAAAAAAAACTAATAATCTTTTTGAGCTTGATTTTTCCACTTGGAATTCAGAAGCATCACAACCCTTCACAAAATGAACACAAAATCAAGCCAATGTTAGGAATTAATTAAAAAGTGTACATAATAAGATTTTATAAAACAGGGCCATTTTACACTTAGTGCATTTGAAAAGCTAATAATAGATGAGAAAACAGAGATAGTAAGGAAATTAGAGAGATAGCTGCCATATTATTATATACACCTTTGTCCCTTTAAGTCTCTTAGTTCAAAGAGTCTCTACAGTATTTATAGTCTGTAATGTTGGCATATTTGGTGAGCTATAACCACTTAGAGTTAGTTAAGAGTTGCTGTAAGAATTCATACATATTAAAACAAAGGCACCAACATTTTTTAAGTCTTTCTTTGCTTAGCAAGTCATTTTGCTTGAACATGAAAAATATTCCAAAAACACATAAATTCCCAAAATCAAAAAACAAGCAAATTCCACATTCAGATATTTTATTCAAACCATTATGATTATGAAGGCATGCCGATAGCACAATAGAACATAAAGAGAGAACTGAAAGGGCAATATTACACCACAACATTTTCAAACATGCCCAACTCCATAAAGTAGTTCAAAAGGGGCCTGCTTCAAGCATTCTTTAAAACAAAATAATTCAAACAAACTTTTGAATTTGAATTCACAGTGAAATCATCATTATGATTTATGAACAAGCCTTATAAAATTAGTGACGACTAAATTGGCTCAACAAATCATTAAAAATACAGAAAACAAATAATAATTGAAATCCCAGGCCGTTATGGAGGCTTTACCAGACATGATGTTGAACTGAGTCCTCCGGGTGACCTTCTCAAGGCCGGTGGGCCCCACAGCCTGTGGCAATGCTGCCAAGATATTCACCCCTGGCCCGATCACGTCGGCTTCAATATCTCGCGCGTCACCGCATTTGGGCCCCTCGAGCGGAATGCTGCCACCACCGGCGACGACTTCACGCTCACCACCGTCCCACCAAAGCTCAGCACCGCCATCGGATTCTCAGCAGTCTTCAGAATTCTGCATAAGATCAACTAAAAATCAACACAAGTCCTTCAAACATCAAAACAGAGCAGATGCATGCACAAATCTCCAAAAAAAAAAAAAAAAAAAAAACAGAGACCTTAACAAATTGTCCCTTTCTGTTAGACTTAGTAACGAATATCCATCCTTCTGAAACTTTGAATTCGGTCATAGGGACATAATCACCACTATTAGAAAAAAAGCACACAAAAAAGAAAAGAAACATAATTAGATAAATAAAGCCACACCAATGCAAACTACAATCAACTACTTCTATGGAAAGAGAACTGCAGACACTAAACTAAACATGAGTTGAAAAGTAGTAGTTTAACTCATTAGAGAATAGATTCATGTTTCCTTGTGGAAAAGAGGTAGCAAATTAACAGAGACGATCCATACTATGCGTAAACCCAAACACATCTATATATCTATAAATCTGTTGATGAAAGCCCTAAAAACCTAACAAATAATAAAATAGGAAATACCAAAACACACGCGACACGAAAAACACTGTGAGCAGCGATTCAATCACCGCCGGAGCTTCCAAAATGACGCCATTGAGATCTACGATTCTTCTTTGAGAATTATCGGAAAATGCCGATTGAAATTGCGGTGACGCTACCAGTGTCGAGAAGCGAAAACTAACGGTGGTCGATGATGCTCGTGCGACGGAGATGGGTGTATTTGGGAGCTTGGGGAAGATGATGATGTTTGTATTTTGAATGAGCGACCGAGACGGGACGGATTTGAGTTTAGCTAGGGTTTCTTTTTTTTTGAAGAAAAGTTCAGTTCAGAGAAGAAGATCGAAAAATTGAAAACAATTTAATATTTAAAATTAAAAGACTTTAAGTATCGGTTGGTTTTAAGGAAATGATACCTAAAAGTATTTTTTAGGCATCTGTTTTTACAAAGGAATCGATACCCAAAATTATTAAATTAATTAAAAAATCAAAAAAATTATATGCATTGCCTCTTTAATGACAACCGATACATAAAGTATTTGTTTTATTTACAAAATTGCCACCGACGACTTTTAGGCATCATTTGTCATTGGAAACCGATGCATATCGGCGTTTATATAGTGTTTTCTCATACTAGTGAAAGCATATTTGTAATAATTTATTTTTACACTAAATTATAATTATGTCTTTCTGAATTTGAAAATAGAGTGGTTAGTATTGATATATCATACCTAAATTATATTGCCAATGGATATCAAATTAAATATATACATCGCAAACAGTTCGGACTAATTTTTTTAAATAAAAAATCATCAAATTCATATATTCGTTTTAGGCAATGACATATGGGTGGAAAAACAGTTTTGAAACATGTTGCATATATATATATATATATACACATATATGGGGAGGGTTATATATATTTTCTTATATATTAATGTACTTTTCGTTTTAATAGAAATTATTTTTCTATTTATCACCGTATTTTGATATTCGAGTTTTAAATTTGTACATTTGGAACTAGATATCAATTTTTCTATTCGATAACTTTTTTTTGATATATGTGTATATATATAAAAATAAAATAGTTTTGTTGAAATATTTAATCTCTTAAAATTTTGTGTTGCTAAATATAGGACATGGTTTTTGTTTAATTTCTTTAATAATTTTGACAATTGTTTAGCTTTCTAAATCCCAAAAAAAAAATTAGAATTTGAAATGATTTTACTATTGATTGTATCTTCAATACAATATATTGAATATTCAAAGCATTGAAGTAGTAATAAAAAGAGCAAATGGTGGGATTTACCCACTTGGGATAGGAGATAGGCTTTATTGACATGTAGGATAAAAAACATAGTTTCTACCCACTTTTGGGGTTCTTTTACTATAATACCCTTGAAGCTTTAAATGCAAGCCTTTAAAGTAGGTAAGTTGTATTTCTCTCTCTTGTTAAATACATACATACATACGATTTGCCCTCATTTGCTCTTCATTTTTTCTCTCTCTTCTTCTTCTTCTTCACAAAATATCAAGAAGTTCTTTTTGTGTTCTTTTGTAACCAAAATCGCACCAAAAATCGAATAACAAGGTAATGTTGCTTCTCCTTTTAGTTACTTAACCTTGTTTAAATTGTTCAAGACCAATATATTTACAAGATATGTGAAATTTCTTGTGAAATGTGAAAATTTCTGAATCTAAAATGCACTCGTGCACGATATATTGTGCCTATATTGGGTACGATATATCGTGCCTCGGTAAAAATAAGCAAGATATCGTGCCTCGCTTAAAATAAGGCACGATATATCATGCCTCAAGAAAAAAATAGGCACGATATATCGTGCCTCGCTTAAAATTAGGCCATTTTTTATGCTTGCATATCTTTAATATTTTTCTATATTTCTTATCTCGTAGATGAACTCTAGCTATGTTGTTGTTCGATTTGGGGGTCACTGGGAAGGTTTATAATATAAAAATGGTGAAGAAGAAGTTGTACTGAATTAAACTGACAAAATGAATTATAGTGAAATATTGGAGAGGTTTATGGTGTTGTTGAAGTTGATAGGGGCATATACGATTGTGTAATGCATGCTATTGTAGATATTTCTGGAAACAAACTTGGGAAGTTAAAGTTGAAAAACGACGGTGACATTGAAAGTGTGTTTGAGAACACCGAGTTACCAGTTGTTTTTGTAACACTGAAAAGAAAAAGGATGGGTGAGACTAGTTCGCATAATGTATTGGGAAGTCAGTCTGGGCATAATCGAGTTGAGAACGTTGAAGGTCAACAAGGTGTTGGTGGAAGTTTTATGCAACTAATGGCTACTCGAATGAATTTTCAACACTCATCGTTGGCCTAATTATAACTACATGCACCATCTTGGTTTACAACAATACGATTGTACCACACATCAATCTATATAGTCATGCAAAGTAAGGCCTAGTGGGGCACCTTTTATGCATATGAACAATGATCCAATTATTGATCATCCGCGTCATCTTTCACCTACCGTTAATGTTCCAAATATTAATTGTCCGGGACCTAGTAAGGCCAAGCAATGAAGATGGCTATTATCCCGATATGGGTTGTGATAATGTTCCAAAATTAGGCCATATGGCCGTCCACTTCATGGAGAGAGAGGGAGGATTTTGTTCAAATTGTGTCTTGTAATTTGTCTCTTGCATGAGACAAAATGCAAGTCAAAGTATGGGTTTGAATGGTGTTAGGGAATATTGAGAAGAATGTTGGTTAAGTGGGAATAAGTTGGGGAAAATAGTAATAAAGAATTGGTGTATAAGATGATGTGTATAATGTTTGAATTAATGATATAATTATACACAAGATGACTAATATATGGTGTAGGTGTACAAGAGTTGGATGATATTTTTATCCCAAAAATACCACCATGGCCGTCCACTATGAGGGCAAAATGGTAATTCCATATATTTTTTTTTGTCCCAAATTTGATGATAATAGATGAAATATATCAATCTCCAAAATAATTAGTGATTTCCTTGATCACTTGTAAGTCTCATGATCACTTAATCTAAATCAAAATCTTAATTCTATAAGGTAAAAGTCTCCAAAATAAATAGTCTCTTAAAATTCTAAGGTGACTAATAAATACAAAAATAGTAATAATGATCAATCAAGTGATCATAAATGAGGAATAGAATTAATGATGATCATGATCACAAGTAATTAAATAAAATGAAATAAAATACAAAATGTATATATTATTAATAATTACCCGTCAAACCGACGCGTAAAATAGTCGATCAAAAGCTTAAACAACAATAAGGTTCAACTAATAGCTTCGGAAAAATCGGGGCTTCACAGATGTTACAAATGTAAATATGAATAAATGTGAATGAGAGGACAATGCGACCCACATACAATCTATGTGTGTGTATATATATATATATATTAAGAAACATTCTAGTAAATTTGTTTTACCGCCTATTTACAGATTGCTAAAAACGAATTTTGATAATTATTTGGTTTAATAATAAAACTAGTTGTATATTTTTAATTGTTTCATTAATGTTGTCCACCTTTATTTTGGAATGATTATCACTGTAATTTAATCATTAATGATATATCGTATAATCATAATATATCCTAATATACATTTGTTGACAGTTGAATTTAAATAATGACTTTCCATTCGCTTGACTTTATAAAATAGCTATCATACAAATCGTGTGGATAATTATTAATAATTAGTAAAATATACAAAAAATAATTAGAACACAAATTTAATTTTGGTAAGAAAATTCTAATAAAGGTGAAAAATCATTCTAATTACGTTTGAATGCTTTAAATTTTCTAATTCAATAAAATCTAATAAATATGAAAAAATCGACAATTATATTATATATATATATATATATATAAGCAACATGTTTCTAAATCTGTTTTCCACCCACTTCCTATTGCCTAAAACAAATATATGAATTGATGATTTTTTTATTAAAATAATTGGTCTGGTATATATTTAATTTGATATGCATTGACAAACTAATTTAGGTATTGATACATCAATACTAAATACTCTATTCGTAAATTCGGAAAGATATAATTATAATTTTAGAGCAAAATTTGTTATTACCAATATGCTTTTGAAAAGACCACATACGACATTAACACAAGAGAAGAAAAAATCAATAGTGGTGGAACAAAATTACTGTAACTATTCAATTTTTCAGTTGTTATAAAATATCTTTTCGGAAAAAACTTGTCCTATTTAATTAGCCACAAATTTAGTAACATTTCATAGACTAACTGAAATAATAAAGGAAACTATTCATAATTGAAAAAAATTATATATTCTACATATATAAATTTAGAAAGATATAATTATAATTGCAGTTAAAATTTCAGCAAAAAACAGTTGTCCATATCAAAAAATTATTAAAAATTTAATAATAATAATTTCCATTGAGATAACACACGATAATTTAAAAAATTGAATAATAAATCTGATTTGCAATAATAAACGAAACAATTCATAAGTTAAAATTTTATATATTCCACAAACATATGTAGAGCAAAATATGATTTAAAATTCAATAACAAATCATACAAAATCACTCAATTTCGAGTAATTTTGGCTCAAGTAACTTAATACATACCATAAATTAGCAAGATTGCATAACTACATAGTAGATGAAATACTAAATAACAAAAATGTAATAAACCTGATTTTTTCATATTACCATAATGGCTCTTCTTGGTTCCCTATATATATGTAGAATCAGTTCATTATAATTTTACGCAGTCATACACCCACAAGAAAATATTGTTCTATCAAACAAGATTCAAAAAAAAAAAAAACTACTATCAAAATGTCTCTCATGATTACACTCATTCGCGATTGCACCATGAGAAGACACAATGGGTTTTAAAGCTTTGTACCGTGCGATTGTATGGAAAACCTGCATATAATGATAAAAATTAGATGCAAAGCTTTGAATGCATCTTTCATGATATCGATGTATGAGTTACATCTTTTGTGTTATTATTAAATGTCCAATATTTCAACATTCTATCAATCTATTTCATGCGGCAGGAGGTAGAATTCATGGTATTATTAGCGGTTTCAAATTGAGCAATTTAAAAAACGGTTTAAAGAAGGTCGAGTTTATGCCATAAAGGGCTTTATTATTGCAAATCAGACAAACAAGTACAAGTACTACTATATAGAATGTTTTTGTGACAAAATACGTGATTTTCAATGATGGCTTACAACAATTTAAACTTAATTGACAGTTAGTCCCACAAACTTACTATGACAAAATGTATTCTAATACTCCTTGCAATTGTGCATACAGAAATGTAACGAGTGTAGAAAATAGAAATGTAAGGAGTGCGGAAAATTGAGTAATTGTTTTATATAATTGTTGGCTTTGATGTTGCGGTGGTGACCATATGTTTTTTTAAAACATTTTCTGATGCTCGATGAATTATTATTAAATACATCAAATATTTACTATTTATAGTTATACATCAATAATAATAATAATAATATATAAAGATATAGTCACTTATAAATAGTATCAAAATTATTTTACACTCTAAATCACCATATATAAATAGTAATATAAATATGGGTCAAAAATATAGATGTTAAACGGTGGCACTAGTCCGATTGGGCCACCCTAACAAAGCTTCGGGCTAAACGGGCCACTATTAAACGGGCTAGCATATTGCGAACCTAACCCTAACCCTAGCGGGCTTGGGGCTGAATGGGCCACAATCGGGCTATAAGTCAAAAAAATAAAAAATTATATATTTAGATCTAAAATTTTAAACTCGAACATATATAACATTTAAGTTTAACATGTTAAGTTAAAGTATTCATTATAAAAAAATCTTGCATAGTTTATAATTTTATTGCATTAATAGAATTATAAATTTTAAATATTCCATGATCTAAATTCTTAAAATAAAACTATAATAATAAAAGATAGCATTATATAATATATACACATATAAAGTGAAATAAATAATACTTTTTAAAAAAAAAAAATATTCATATGACTATAAGTGATAGTTTTAAGAATTATATATTTAAATCTATTAAAGTTGAGGAGATGTGAGCTTGAAGAAATATATTTAGTAATAGGTAATATGCAATAAAATAGATTTATAATATTAGAATTATACTTATTATTTAAAAAACACAATTGGCGGGCTAGCCCTAACGGGCGTCGGGCTAAACGGTTTGGCCCTTAAAAAGTTCGATTTAAACGGGCCAAAATAATTCGGTCGTAACCTTTTTTCTCGGTTTAAATGGTTCGGGCCAACGGGCGTAGCCATTTAACATCTCTAGTCAAAAAATGTATTTTAAGTAAGTTTAATCTTTGGTATATAATAAATATGGATGAATATATATTTTTATATCTAGAATATGAATTTAATATTATTTAATAATTGTGGTTAATTTTAATCCTTGGTATAAACTAATTATGGTCTAATATTATTTTATACATATAGAATCTGAATGTAATATTTTTTATAATTTATGTAAGTGTTAATAATCTATACATTTTTTAATAATTAGTATATATATATAGGTATAGGATCAAATGTGGCGGGGCTTACCGTGTGGCGTGTGTGGATTAATCTAAGCCATTAATTTGACAAATTTAAAGGCCCAGTTTTTTTCGAATTTATTTTATTTTTTAATTTAATTTCGCCCAATTAAGAGCATAAAGGTCATTTTTACACAAATTAAATCAGTTAGATTTAGTAACTCCCCATCACACCATTTGTTTTGGGATTTCAATTATTGTGATTTCCACTTTTCATTCCTCAAGAGTTTCATCAAAAACAAAAACTCACAATTTTGTTTCTCTCTCATTCATTTCTCTCTGCTTTCACATCTCATCATCCATTCGGTTTATTTTCTTTTCGAAAGTTTTTCACAAATCATCGACAAAGACACACATTCCACAAAGAGGGTGATTTCGATTCTTCAAATAGTTGATTAAGGTAAGTGTTTGGTTGCATTTTATTTCAGTTTTTGGTTCAAAAATTTGGTAGTAAGGGTTTTTACTTTACATGTTTTGACATTTTTTAAATCATTCAACTGTTGATTTTGGATATTTAAAGTATTTTGTAGTAAGAGATTAGACATTCTTGTTTGTTTTTTTTTTTGGAGTATCTAGGGTTTGATTTTTCGATAATCCAGCGATTTTATGGTTTTTTTTTTGTTTTTGGGAATATTTTTGTGCGAACCAGGCATCTTTGTTGGGGGATTTTTTGGTGTAAAATTTGATAAAAATGATGTAGTTTTAGTTATTGGATGGTGTAATGTTTTATGTTATTGGTATAGGATGGTGTAATTTTAGTTATAGGGGAAGTTATGAGTGTCACATGCGTGTATGTAGTTTGTTTGCAATGGTTGATTTTTTATGTTTCAAACTTGGTTTTGTGAAATGTATTAGTATACCATGCTCTATTTTCGTGATTCCTTCTTTGTGTTTAGGGTTTTCAGCTTACTTAAGAATAATGCATTTTTAGTTAGTTTTTGATATATAGTTAACTCTAGTGTGGTGTTGTTTTAACCCCCGCACTAAAAAAAAACGAATGAGCCATGAAGATATGTATTGGTGCATATTTAGTATTGTTATTGCGCAATGAAGAAGATGTGTTTTGGTGCATTGATAGATTTGGTCATGTGCATATGTAGTCCATGAAATGCATCAACACACACGGTGTTTAAATAGGTTTATTCTAGTATACAAATAAGGTTCATACAATGCACAATTAGCTTTTCAATTGTGTATTTTATTTAATGACGATGCTTGAGTTCTGCCTTAAGATTGTTCATGTTGTCAATGCCAGGTTGATAATTTTTAATGGAAAGAGGAAACAGGAAAAGACCGGCATCTGCAGAGCCGGACGAAGGTGGACGTAATGTTAATAAGAGATCCGAGACGCCAAATCGAATGAAATCTACGATGCCCAAGTTGAGGACAAGATTTGTGCCAACAACTCTATATATTGACGACCGAGTCGTCGACAAGTAGAATTACAGGGACATTTGTGTGGTTTTTTAGATGGGGTGTTCTAAGTACGTTTTTAGCGTAGTATATTAGATTAGACTATGATATTTCAATGTTAATTTAACAATATTTTGGTGAATTATTACTAGTGAACTGATGCAAATATGTTTTTATGTTTCAAATGTGATTTATTTCTCGGTGTATAGTTAGTGAAGAAATAATGCACAGATAATAGCATTGTGATATATTTAGCACATTTTTGGTATATATGTTATCCTCAAGCCTTTTGTTTTATTTACAGTGTTAATGACTTTTTTTAGTGCATATTTTTTAAGCATTATGTGCACTCGTTAGTACTAACATTATGCATATTTTTGGAATATAATGCGTAAAAAAATTTAAAAATACACAAATTTGAAAGATAATTTAATTTTGGGTGTACAATTAACGACGAAGTGGTAAATATTTAATAGTAATTTGGGACGTAGGTAGTGTTGAACTGAGAATGTTATAAAAATACCAAAAATTTAAAGACAAATTATTTTGGTGAATAATTAATGATGAAGTTGTGAATACTTAATAGTAACTTGCCACACATATCATTTATTTGTCGAAGCATTTATGGTTTTTACCCGATTATTGTTTATTTACTTTACGGACATAAAAATGATGCACACTTAGGATGGAAATAATACACAATTAAATAATAAATGGTATACAATTAATTTACGACAAATTTTTGATCCGAGAATTTGCATAGTAATACTCGAAAATTGTTGAAAATGGGTTTTCTCATTCTTTTGGTTGTTGGGGACATGCACTACTGTTGTGTGATGCAATTTTGCCACACATTAAGAAATTCATGTATGATTCGAATCGAAAAAATGCGTGTGGCGCTCTTCAAAATTCTTTATAGTGTATGCGTCGTTCGTATTCTAGTATGCGCTTTGTCATTGCAACCACAATGGTTTGAAACTCTGTTGCGTTGCTTTGTATGTGGGCCGCTTCCTTCCACACACCCGATGATGTTTGTTTGTAGCCCTCTTGGCTACAAACAATGTATTGCAACCGAATCTCTTTATTTTTAAATTTCCTTGAGGTGCTTATTCGTATGTTGAAGCCGCATCGTTTGTCGTAGTCCCTATAAAATTCTACACCTTTCTTCAACGTGGCAAATTGCATGCCTATTCGCGATATTTTATCTTGTTCTATTTTAGGTATCCAATACTTGGTAGAGCCGGGGATATTACTAGGCGCTCTCGTTTCAATATGTTGGATACTTTCATCATTAAAATCTGCACAATTTTTGTAATATTATGCAACGTGTGAGTACAAATAAGCACAAAACTACAAAGATTATTTCATGGCATGTTAAATTTGTACACATTTTCAGCCAACAACCTAAAAATGTACTTGGATGCTTATATTTGCACCAAAGTATGCATATGTATACACCAAAATATGCTTCCCAGAGTACAATATTGTCAATATTTTTATACCAAAATAAGCATCAAGGCTTTCTCTCTCAAATATACATCAAACCATGCCCTATTGTATGCTTATCTCAACACCAAAATATGCTTACGTAATACAATATTGTCAATATTTTTATACCAAAATAAGCATCAATGCTTAGTTTTAAATAAACAGCAAACCATGCCATATTTTATGTTTATTATTGTACCATCGTATGCATATGTATACACCAAAATATGACTCCGAATACAATATTGTCAATATTTTTACACCAAAATAAGCATCAAGTCTTACTCTCAAATAAACAAGAAACCATGTCCTATTGTATGCTTATCTTTGCACCATCGTATGCATATGTATACACCAAAAATTTACTTACAGAGTACAATATTATCAATATTTTTATATCTAAATAAGCATCAAGGCTTACTCTCTCAAATAAACAGAAACCATACACTATTGTAATCTTATCTTTGCATCATCGTATACATATATATACACAACATATGTGTCGTAGTACAACAACATTCATGTATACATGACCAATTTGCACTAATTCCGCTTTATGTATACATTATATATACATTAGACAAAAACTATATGTGCATCATTTTGTCTCGATGGTCAAAATTACGCTGTAACATTTCATCATAGTCGTGTTTTTCAAAGATGGACTAAATGTTCATCTTTTTTATAAATTATACACCAAAAAATTTGTTATTTTTATAAGAGAATTGCACATACCAAAGACTCCAATGCTTCAAAATCGCAGCTTTTCATCCGGATTGTCTATTGACATGTCATTTTGGTGTGAATGAGCATACTCTTCCCCCATGGTGTACAACTTCTTCTTCGTTCAATAAATTGTAAATAGGATGGATTTTGTGTTTCTGCCGCAACATTTTTTTTTTTTTATGTTTCGTGGCTTGTAGGAGAGAAGATGGTAAATACATTTTTTTGTGATATGATTTGGCGTGATCTCATTATGGGAAGGTGATATTGATGATTCCCTTGATTTTAGGGATGTAAATATGGTATTTTGTTACACCATTTTGTTAGTTACTCATGTCACGCCCAAACACGACGCGACAATGATCAATCACTTAAACAAAATAAATCAACATCTAAACCCATGATACGAAACTTCAAGTGAAAAGAGTCTAATGCAGCGGAATTAAAATAAACCCAAGTACAAATTACATCTTAAGGTCCGACGGAATCCGAATACAACCCAATAGATTATCCGAATTTAACTTACAGTCCAAACAGAAACAAAATGAAGAAGTCCAACAACAATAAAAGTAAAAGGAGTGTCGCTCCACATCAACTAGAATTCAATCATGGTAGGTTCGACGTCTTCAACGTACTCTTCATCTAAAGGTTAGAAAACAGGAGGGGGTGAGACAGAGATCTCAGTGGATGGGGTGATCGTGTGCAAGTGTGGCGATATATAGTTAATGCGAGAAATTAGTTGTATGAAAACGCGTGAGAGATGATGCATGATTTCACACACAGTCCACAAGCGTCGTGATAAATATATTTATGTAATATACTTATACAGTTTAAGAAAACAGTTCGTGGTCACGCAGGCACTATGGTTCAAGCAGTCAGGAGGATTGCGTACGGATTTGTAACGCCAATCCTATGCAAGACAAGTAGCGGTTGCGTACGGATTTGTAGCGCCAACCTATGCAATACAAGTAGCGGTTGCGTGCGGTTTGTAGCGTCAACCAAACGGGTCCGATTAACTCGAATCGTATGGATTGAAACGATTCCTTCGTTCTTCCTTGTAACTCCCGAGTAAGATGGTCCAAGACCCGTCACCTTATCGCTCCGTAGGCAAAGACAAAATCCACAAAGTGGAGCTAGCAAGGCTCGAATCTATCATAATCATGATTATACCTCAAGTACTACGACCCGCTTACCTTGGACAAACTCCGTCCCTCGCTGCGGGATTAGGGCGATGGGGCCGTAAGAGTGGAATAGCAGCCGAGTCGCCCGGTTCCATCCCCGACGTATCCATTCTCGACATTGAGCTCGACACACCAAGTTGACTCAAGCAAGAAAAATAAATACACGTTCGTAGTCAACCAGGCAAATGAGTATATTGATTCTGCCAGCGGTTCATGAAAAGTTTTCAAAATTTGCGTAAGGTAATTATGGCGTTGGTTGAGTTATTTGGATGAAGATGATTATCGGGAGGATAAGCAATCTTCGATATCTTGAAATATTAAGTGGAACATAAGTCCCGTTATAGATTCAAAATCGCAAGACGAGGAAGTTGCCCCGATCGGGTATTAATCCACAAGACGGTCCGATAAGTCAAGAGATTTTGAGAAAATAAAATATTTTAATTAAGAATTGAAGTCAGAGGGTCCAGGGTTGTTTTTAGTAAAAGGAAAATAATTTGAGTTAGGTCCTTGATAAAAAGAAAATTTACAATTTAGCCCCGTTTTGTAAAAACCAATACTTTTGGGGTTAAAAATTGAATAAATAAATATCCCGACCTTGAAAAATTATGAGGTCAGTTCATAAATTCTCCAAATTTTTCAGAGATTCAGGTTTTTTGAAGTTTTGAGGTTGAGTTTTTTTATAAAATTCTCATATTGGCCCCAAATTTGTTAAAATTGCCATTTCGGCTCTAAGTTTAAAATAATTAGAAGTCACAAACCGGAAGGGCTTTTAATGTGATTCAAATTGTAAAATATCACTATGGTTAGTGGGATATTGGGACAAAAGCAGTTTTAAAAGAAATAAGTTTAGGTCCTTTAACTTTTGAAAATTTCATTTTTGTCCCATTTTGAAATAATTGCCTTTAAGGCTTTTAGGGGTACAATTGTTATGAAATTTGAACTTTGGGTCCAAGATATAATTATGTTATAGTTAAATTAGTATTTCCAGGTGCATGGACTGCATAAGTCCTGGAAATTTTATTTTGGTCCTCAAGTTTAATCTTTTACAATTTGGTCCCTCAATTTTTATAAAATTACTTTCCAAGCTCTAAACACTTGGTTTTTTGGAATACACTTAAAATATGTTATTTCCAGTCCTTAAGAGTTAAAATTTAAAATTTTAAAATTAGGGTCTGGTACAATTTCGAAATTTGTATAATAGCCCTTAAACTTCTCAAATTTTACAATCTAGTCCTTGGGCTTTTAAGGGTTGATTTTATTTATCTAAAAACTCTTAAAACTTTATTAAAATATCAAAACATAATTTTTGAACCTGAGTTCAGTCCCAAAATCAAAAATTACAGAGGAGTCCCTTAAGTTTTATTTTCTTGCAATTAAGTTCACCAACTTTCCATTTTTGCATTTTAAGTCCAAAAGTTGAAATTTAATCAATTATGCTCGACTTGTCCAGGTTATAAATCATTCAAAACATAGATTTCAAGAGTCATACACATACATATCGTTCTCATACAAAATTTCATCAAGTATAACAATAAAGTGCACATGTATGCCCTATTTTTCGATAAATCGCATTTTTGAGCAACACTTGAGAATTTTTCCAACATGATACAAGAAAATAGCATACAATACATAATATATATCTCAAGTGCTCAATAACAAAATACTACATGCATATTTTCAATTTAAAACACCTAGAAGTTGAAAGGATTTTTCCACCCACCTTAAAAATGAACTTTTTGGTGAAAGATGAAATAAATCACTCTTGAAGGAGAAGTGACTTAGGTCAGCCCTAGGTCAAGGAATACCAAAAAATGTTGGAGTTAGGAAATGAGGTTAAAAATTTAAGGAAAGAAGAAGGAGGTGAAGAAAATTGGTAAAACTACACTTACCTTGTGTAGTAGATGAAATGAGACTAGTAGAGGTCTCAAAATGGGTCTCTTTGCTCACTCTTAAAACTCCTCTTAAGGTCAGCCCCTAAAAGTCCAAAAATGAAAATGGAGTATCAAAATTTTGGAAAATAGAAGAGAAGAAGAAAATGTACTAAAAATCCCATTTCTTACCTTATTGTCCAATTTCTTTCACAATTTCTTGAGGTCTAGTCAAGATGGTTCCAAGTCTCTATTATCTTCAAGTTGTCTTCTAAGTGTACCTCAAACCAAAAATCAAACTTAGGTTAAGGAGTGAAGAGGATGAGCTAGAAATATCAAAATGGATTGAAGAAGAAAATTCCTTACCTTGTAGTAGTGATAGTTTCGAAAATAAAGAAGTAAGAAGAGTTTTTTTTTTTTAAGTGTTTGAAGAAAGAAGAAAGTGTTTGAAGATATGAAGAAATGTTTGAAGATATGAAGAAGTTGTTGTTGGACCTCTAGCGCTACTCGGATTGGATTGATTTAACGTCCCACAAACCAACACGAGTCTTTTCTAGCGCGCTTTGTCCTCACTCACGTGCACCCCGGAAAACTTCCCAGGGGTCACCCATCCCATGTCTACTCCAGGCCAAGCACGCTTAACCTCGAGTTTCTATGTAATGGGCACTTAGAAAGAAGATGCATCTCTGTGGTATAGGTAGTCCAAATCATATCCTTTAAGCTATCCTTTAACTATGCAATCCAAATACTCACGAGTTCGAATCGCGGGCGCGCCTCGCGCCTCTTTTAAAGCCCATTGCAGGCGGGATCTTTGACCAAATCCCAACAATCCCCTCCCAAAGACTGCCAAAGATCTCGGCTCGATCTTGCTTGGCAACCTCCGCCGTCCGCCAAACTTCCCGCTTTAACGCCAACTTCTTCGCAAGCGTTCAGCGTCGCGTCACGCCACCTCTCGATTCCGGCACCAAAGAACCTACACCTTCGATTCGATCTGTTTACCTTCCCCGCCACCCGGGCAACTTACCCTTCATTCCGGTCCACCTGAAGAACCTACACACCTTCGGCCTACCATTATTACCTCGATTCGGCCCGCACCGGCAACCTACCCTTCGATTCTGGTCCACCCAAAGAACCTACACCTTCGGGCCGTTCCGGTACATTTTACCTCGAGTTACGCCACCTGGCAACCTACCCTTCGCCCGTCCGTTTACCTCCATTGCGCCAAAGATCTCGTTCCACCGCTCCCGGCAACCTCTCTGCAGCGTGCTTCCATGGGAATTCGAACTCGTGACCGCTCGATACCGGTTGTTGGACCTCTAGCGCTACTCGGATTGACGATCGTCCCCACAAAACCAACACGAGTCTTTTCTAGCGCTTTGTCCTCACTCACGCGCACTCGGAAAACTTCCCGGGGTCACCCATCCCATGTCTCTCCAGGTCAAGCACGCTTAACCTCGGAGTTTCTATGTAATGGGCACCGAGAAAAGAAGATGCATATGTTGGTATAGGTAGTCCAAATCATATCCTTTAAGCTATCCTTTAACTATGCAATCCAGCTCACGAGTTCGAATCGCGGGCGCGCCTCGCGCCTCTTTTAAAGCCCATTGCGGGCGGGATCTTTGGACAAATCCCAACATGTTGTGTTTGAAGATATGAAGAAATGTTTGAAGATATGAAGAAGTTGTGTTTGAAGATATGAAGAAATGTTTGAAGATATGAAGAAGTTGTGTTTGAAGATATGAAGAAATGTTTGAAGATATGAAGAAGTTGTGTTTGAAGATATGAAGAATGTGTGTTTTGAAGATATGAAGTTTGTTTGAAGATTTGAAGAATATGTTTTTGAAGGTATGAAGAATTGTTTGAAGATATGAAGAAGTTGTGTTTGAAGATATGAAGAAATGTTTGAAGATTTGAAGAAGAAGATGAACTTATGCTTAGAGAAAATGTTGGAGGATTTTTTTTGGAGAGAAGTTGGAGAGAAGATTTGTATTTTATTTTGGTTAAATGATGAGTTAGGATAATAATTGAGGAAGTTAGAACATAAATTAAATAGTTAGGTTACTTTCTTAGGGACAATTGGCCAAAAGCTAGGTTTTAGGGAGAAATTTAAAATTTGTTGAGTTGACTAATGGGGTAGTGGGATTTGTAGAGAAAATTATTAATTGTAGGCTTGGAAGACATAAGATAAAATAGAAATAAAATTATCAAAATTTTATTTATTTTTTTGTCCAATAATAATTTTGTTGGGAGATACAAAATGATAAAATAGTGGTAGAAGAAAAATTGAGTTATTTTCCCCATTTAAAGTGGTAATTTTGAAAATTAGGAAAAAAAAAGAAAAAAAAATATTTGGTTTCTTTTCATTATAAAATTGAGGGGAAAAAATAAAATGTATAAATATCCATAATTAAATATTTAGAAATTTAAAATAAAGATGTGAAATAAGAAATGTGTAATTGAAAAATAAATTGGAAGTTGGGTGGGATGAATTATAGAATAAGATGAAATATTTGGATAAGGATCGAAATGTACTCCTAAATTTCGAGGGTCTAATATTTCTAAAGTCGTAGTTAACCGTTCAAGTATTAATACTAGAGAAAAATCTAAAATTGTTAAGCTCGAAAATGAGGAAGACGTAATTGACGTTGGGCGAAATAATTAAAAGTCCGGTCGTGTTTTATTAATAACGGTTCGTGTTTCTAAACCAAATAAATAAATCAACGCATAACGTCGTATCTCACATCGTGAAAATTCGGGCATCACAACTCATTTGCCCTTTTTACACATTAATTAATTGATAAATGATGTATTTTTGAGAGGATCTAAACCATTGATTGAAGGGGATGGATGGGTGGGATCAATCCACACTGCCACACGGTAAGAGGCTATCACATGAGATCCCATCACTCTCTCCCTATATATATATATATATATATATATATATAATCTAGGATAAAAACTAGGTAAGTTTTAATAATTAATGTGAGAATCTTGATTTAATATCTTATTGATCATATTTGGGTAAATTTTACAGAAAAGCAGCAATGGCACTAAAGGAATTCCACGCAACTGAACCAAGTTTTGATATTGTTCTCTTCTCTAAGAAAAACGCAGGTAAGAACAAGGAATGATAATAACATTATTGAGAATCATAAAGAGTTCCTGACAAGCATTTTCCAGATATTAGGATTGCAGAGGTCGAGAATAACAACGAGAGTTTATTTTTATGTTGGATTGGTATGGATCTAGGTTTATGTGTTAGGATCTATCTAAGAGACCTAGATCTGTTACACAGTCTCATAGAAGATCAACTCATATATCATTATTCATAACATTTGTTATCTACTTATTAATGTATTTATCATGTTAAATATTCCTTCATTTTTATTTCAACTTAGCACAACCTAATATTGGGTGTTTGCGATAACGGATATTTCTAGAAATTTCCAAAAAACAAAGGTGATTAAAAAAACCTAAATAAAATCGCTAATTAGACAAAATTTTAGAACGATCTGTGGATTGCAAAGAGCCTCACCTAGTCTAGTTAATATAAAAATGCAATGAAAAACATATCGAGTCTTTCATTGGTCCTGTATCAATGAGGGTATTGTAATATTAGTCATGTGACAATTTTGCTCATTAGCAAAAAAAAACTTTAATATGTAATTTTTAGGATTTGATAATTTTTGTCTTTTATTTTTTTAGTTGTGATAATTTTCGTCCTATTAGTCAAAATAACAAATTTTGGGAATTTGTATGTGTTTTTGTATTTCATAATTAGAAAAATAATACATGTAGAACTCGTATCTCGAGTTTTGGTTTGATTTATAAATTAAAAATTCTTCCATCATTAGGCAATCTATAGTATAAATGACAAATAAATTCAACTCATAAGTAAAAAGATAGGCTCTAATAGTGTTTTTAGATAGGCTCTAATAGTGTTTTTACTTGATCTTAGATATATTGAATATTTTGGATACCAAGGGTATTTTGGGAATAATTAAAATACCGAAATAGCCTTTAGGACCAAAAATGCATCAACTTATAACTTATAGGACTAGAATTGTATAAATCTAAAACTTATGGGACCAAAATTACAAAAATAGCAAAACATACAGACAAAAATCGCAATTTCAAAAGTTACATTACTAATATTGTAGCATCCTTATAGATGCATGACTAGTTTTGCATTTTTCCTTCATTTTATTTTGTAAGTATTGGGTGCAATTAGGTTGCATCCATATTTGAGATAATAGGAGTCATATTTAGATGAAATTTATCTAGAAACTTCTCCCATTAGGACTCTACCTAAGATATGGGATTGAGATATATATTGATATCTCTCCCACAATACCATCTAATTGAAAATATCGTCTCCTACATAGAAATAATAATCTCTCTCCTAAAATTTCTCTCTCCGTTTTTCTTAGAGCATCACCAAAGTTCTCCAAGGTTTAAGGTGTGCACATCCAAGTAAATAATTCTAGTAATTATTTACACTAACGAAAAGGCACGAGAAAGGCGGTTCGTGATCTTGTTCGTGGTTCAACCAACCTACGGGATTCGTTTGTTGTTCAGGGTTCGATCAAAAGGAGGCTTGTAGACTCAATCAATCCTCGCTACGTGGATCGATAGTTCCGCAAATAGGTACACTCGATCCACCTTATATGTGCAAATATGTGATTTGTGATTTATGTTTTCACCCATATTTGCTAACAAAGGGTATCGAGCCATTAGGGCTCATTCTCGCTTATTTGATGTGCTTGAGTTTGATGATATATGTGATTTGATTTTTTTATTTAAAAAAATTTGAATCTATTTTTCTCTGTTTTATGCATGCAATATTGGTGTCAAATTGTAGATCTCGAGCAGTCGGTTAATTTGATATATTACGCATGTAAAACAGATTTGAAACGAATAAATTATGGCGATTCAAAGCTTTTGAGTTAAAACAAAAACTCGCATTGAAAAATGTGCCAAGAGAATTAACTTGTTGTTCTTGAGAATTTATTTGTTTTGTACTGTCCGTTATTCCCGTTCTGCGCATGGGCCGCTGGACTTATTCTCAACGCGTCGTCATACTCCGTCGCCACATATGGATTGAGCCCGACATGGCGTGTCGGCTGCGCAGTAGGCATGACATCTGTTTGGGCGCCACACGGGCGATGATTTGGCGCTGAATAGTGCCTATCTTTTTTATTTAAAAAAGGAATGTATGGGATTATTGGTCTCAATAATATTTGAACCGTAGACCTCTTTGATATATCTTTATGCATGCTCACCACTAGGCTAAGAGAATTTCTTATTATTATCCCAACATGTTTTCTATTTATGTAGAAGCTAGATAGCAATTTTTGGTTTTTTGCGCGTTGGGGCGCTTGCAAAATTATTTTTTTGCATTTCTTTTTGTTATAGTATTAATGAATGTAAAAATATTTTGCGCATATTAGTGCTTGCAAAAATTATTTTTGCGCATGAGAATGTTTGCAAAATTATTATTTGTGCAATATGATGCATGAACAATTATTTTTTGTACAAATGTAGCAATGATATTTTTTTCTTTCGCATTAGTTGCATGAAAGAAAAATTATTTTTTGCGCATCAAGATGCTTGCAACAAATTAATAATTTTTTTGTGCATTGTGATGCATGGGAAAATATTTTTGCACATTGGTGCATGGAAAATATATTTTCACATAAGATGCGTAAAAATATTATATTTTTGCGCATTGAGGTGCAAAAAAAATATTCTATATGATTTTTAATTTATGAGTTGCATGTTTTATTAATTTCTTATGTGTATGCAATTTTTTTTTGTCTTTGCAAATAATTTTGTTAATGTAATATGAATTATCATGTGTTGGGAATGTATTTACATTGACATTGTGCTCATGTATTTAAGTGTCTACTTTTTTTTATATTATATTACTTGTGGGAATTAATTTTTGACAATGGTGGAAATTCGGTATCCTCATTTATTTTGGTTTACGTTTTCTAGATTGATGTAGTAGGCCATAAAAATATGTAATTGTTTTATTTTTGAGGCATGTATTTATTGTGCCATTTTTTGGAGGCTATGTAAAATTAATTTTACGAGGATATTTTTGTTTTACCACCATAGATTAAAATTATCTCCACATGATGCACCATATGTCAATGTCGCCCATGGGGGCTATATTGTTTTCGTAATTACTTATATCGCATGGTTGCATGCATGATTTATTTATGGACATCGATAATTTTATTCATGAATCAAGAATTTTTATTGTGATCTTGAATTCGGTGGGAGATGATTACTAGCCTTGGTGACAAATTTTCAATGTCATTGAATTGAAGAAAATAATAAATATTACCTGGATCCAAAATAATTTTTTAGATCGATGCCTAATTGTTTTGCGCAATTTATTGAAATGTGTTTAGACCAAACTCACCAACTTTAGTTTAGCCAATTTAGCATGAAAATAGACAAAGTATCCAAGTTGTCGCGATTTAGACGCGAACAATATTTTTGTGGATTAAAGAAAGTATTTGCGGCGTTATTTGTTTAAGCCACAAATGTAAGAACTTAATTGCACGAAATAATCGCAGTTGAGATGCGATGATATACTTATGGATCAAGAATTAATTTTGCGCTTTAATTTGTTTAAGCCGCAAATTGAATAAAAGAGTATAAGCTCTATTTTTGGAAAGCTTACTCCCAAGTAAATACTCTAGTTATCTAAATTCGCTATTTGAATTGAATTAAGGATATTAGTAACTTGTTTTATTATTAATGAAAATCGCCTATCTAGAGGCTAATTATAAAAAGTTGAGAAATACACAAGTGAGTGCACTTGTCGCTTGTGTGACCGATATAAACCAACTCGATGAATGTTGGAACAAGCATAATGTAGCTTGACGAGAGCAAAAGGTGAAACTAGAACTATAAATCGATCCATAAAGTGATAAGAATTCGCGTCACCTTATTGAATGAGGCAATTAAGTATCAACAAATATTAATGCACTTATGAGATTGGTAACTTCGCTCGTTGTACCGAGATGAAGTTTGATTATTTAATTGCTCTCTTAATTTTTAGCTAATATTTCCAAATCTCTCCATGGGTGGATTGTAGATATTGGTTGGCTTAGTATGTGGTTTGAGATTGAGCAAATGTGTATGACTATTATCGGGTTGTGCAACTATAGAGCGCACAAGAAGATGCTAAAAGAGTCACCTCAAGCTCAACAGTTGGTGTGAGCAACTTGATGTGTCGATGTAGTCTTACTGGATAAATGCACTTGTAAGATATTTGTTGAGTGAGAAGACTTGTCCATCTTTTGTTTATGATGCTTGACTTTAGATAGTATTTCTTTCGAGATCTTCTAAAGATATCGTGGCACGTGAGATTAGGAGGGCGACTATATTAGCTCGAGGAGGTTTTATTGTCTAACTCGCTAAGGTCAATCTCCCTCTGCATAATTTTTTTCCCAAATGGATAAGCTTGCTCAAAGAATGAAAGATGATTACTTTTCCTTTAAAGCTAAGTCCACTAAATTGAGTGCGAGACTTATGGGTGTGAGGCACAAATTAATGCATTATATTTTCTTTCATTGCTATTTACGCTATAAGTTAGTACATTTTCACTCTCATTAGTTAGAAGCGCCAAATTGCTTTGAGTGATTCTTAACATATGGAGATGTGCTAATAGGGAGCGAGAATAATGTGTCTAATTAGTTTGGACACACATTGAAGGAAATAAAGTTGCAAGTTGAATGATGGTTCTAAATATTTTGCATTATATGAGCTTGCGAAGAAAGGACAAACACTTCAAAATGGTTAGATTTATGATGGCACAAATTGATTTGTGTGTTTTGTTGCTTCCTACATCATAAAATATGTGTCTTCAAAGATTCTTCAACCTTTTACGAGCTTTAATTTGGTAACAAGCCCAAATTAGTGGGTCTGTGCCTATGTAAGTTCGAGCATATGTGTTCTCAAGTGGAGAATCAAGTCGCACGATTTAGATTTCCCCTCAAAGGGATTTCTTGAGCATATGTGAAGTCTAAAGAGATCTTAAAACTATGCGAGTTGCAAGATCCTTAGGAGGCGCTCGTTTCTCTAGCGAGGATGTTGTATTTTATACTCATCCTAGTAATTCTTTGGGATAGTAGTAGCGACACTAAGTCGGTAGGAGCTAGTATCTCACACGCAAAGGATTCTCAAATTCCACGAGTAAAATGAGTAAATATGAAATATTCTCATCATCTATATGAGATTGAGTGGGTATCCTTCAAAATTACTTTTGTGGATGTTGATGAATCGATAGAATATGTGACTTCACTTGATGCCCTAAGTGGATAGTTGTTGTGAAGGAAAAGATGAGCCGAATGACTAAGAATAAAGTCTAAGAGCTTGTTAATCTTCTATCTAAATGCAAGTCCATTTGAAACACGTGGTTTTGATGGTCAAGTGCAATAGAGATGAGTTGATTAACATTTGTATAGCTCAACTAAGGACGAAATGTTTACGCTGTTAGAAGAGAATAAATGTTTTTGAGATGTTCTCCTAAGTGGTGAGATTGCCTCAATTCGCCGATATGTTATCTATTATTGCCACTTTCGTCTGCAGGGTTGTCTTAGATGATAGATGTTGACGTAGTTTCGATGAACGTTGAATAAGGAGGTCTGTGTGGATCACCCGATGAATTCAAGAAATGGAGTAAGAGCGCATTAATTGTTGATCAAGAAGCTCCACTGACTTGAATCATCATGGATTTCATCGAGCTATCATTTTGATAGGCCTACGATGGTCAATTAATTCACCGAACATATGTCAAGAGTTGTATCTCACCGTATATATGGCGAAAATGTGATGACCGGAAAGAACATGTAGTTATTACCACTCGGTGTTGGGTCGTCTTTACACTCCATGGTCAAAGATCATATTCTTAGTCAAGAAACAATATCTTCGGAAGATGAAAAGAAATGCTAGCTAGTTTATGTGAGCACCGTCGAATGTTTCATGTGCGCTATGTATGTACTCGATAAGTGATTGGTTTATGATTTTCTAGAGGCAAATTTGATGAGTGTGATTGGTGAGTGGATATCGGCGATCCATGCGCTATTGTGATGTCGACATGTGGATACTTAGATATTTTAAAAGATTGGTTTATGATTTGCTTGTAGAGGCAAATTTGACATATTGAAATGATGCGCATTGCGCGCACATCCATGATGTATTTTGTTGTCTTTGTGATAGTAAAACCACTTTGGTGTATGGTTTGAGCGCCAAACATGGATGGTAGACCAAACATATTTACTCGAGGCTTTACTTCACTTGAGAGTTTTTACAGATAGTTAATATTGTTCTCGGGCATAATTCTACTAGAGGTGTGGGTGCTCATCCCTTTTATGAGCCTTTGTTTGGAAATATTCTCCCAAAGTCATGAGTCATTAGTGATTAAGTAGAATTGATTATGTGGCCTTTGAGAACATATTGTGATTAATGAGATATGTTGGATTCTTATTATGTGTTTGGTACTGAACTTGTGAGTTGTCACCAGGCTTTGATTGGCCCTCTCACACGGGCAATCGCCCTGGCGCTAAGAGAGCGAGCATGATGAGACTTGAAAGATTGTGTCGCATAAGAAGGTTTGCAAATGATCGCCTTCAAGCTAGAGTAGTGAGGAAGGTTAATAAATATAATTAACGATCGCCTTAACTAGAGGTTAAGATGAGATCCGAGTTTGATCGATTATGAAGTATGTCCAAACTTCATAAAAGCCTATTTGTAGCCAAATGTGTAAACTATCGTTTATGACACTTTAGGAGTGACTAGGAGTAGTCGCAGTCGGGCACTTGAATAGCGACAGACTAAGATTTGTATGATGTCTGTGAGCGTGACATGCCTAAATTGAGTGGGAGCTCCATCATAGCATATATTCATACTACATGTGCTTTGAGGCGACCACCTATGGAAAAATGTCCGAATGGGTCCTCGTCCTCAGCTGCGTGAGCCTATATTATTTTCTTGTACCCTTTGCGATTTTGGACCATGTAATGAGGTGTAAGCTTGATGACGCTACTTTAACATGTATCTAATGGCCATGTGTGATTGATGCAGCCGAGCATGTCTAGGAAAGTCTGTCAAGACCAAGCTAATTGGCATGTGGGGCCAAAGAAAGAATTAAGTTGGTAACGCACTTATGTTCTATGATTCATAGCCCTAAGGCGACTATGTCGAAATGTGTGTTTGACTAGTCATGAATGTAGAAACATATTTGAGTGAGTCGAGCATGCTCTATTTATTTTATTAAGGGATCTGAGATGTTTGATCGGGTGCGACCACTTGGTTTGGGGTACATAGCGAGTTATTGAGTTGTAGGGTTATGTTAGTTTGGTGATGACTTAATATAACTCTCCTCACATATACTTTCTCGCTTGGTCGCACGCCTTATTCCCCCGTATGAAAGAAGAGACGTGAGATGAGAACTATGAGGATGTGATTCGAACGAGTCGAGTCAAATATGTATGAGTGGAGATATTGGGTGCAATTAGGTTGCATCCATATTTGAGATAATAGGGAGTCCTATTTAGATGAGGTTTATTAGAAACTTCTCCCATTAGGACTCTAACTGAGATATGAGATTGAGATATATATTGATATTTCTCCCTACAATATCGATCCCAATTGAAAATATCGTCTCCCACATAGAAATAATAACCTCTCTCCTAAAATTTCTCTCTGCGGTTTTTCTTGAAAGCATCACCAAAGTTCTCCAGGGTTTAAGGTGTGCACATCCAAGTAAATAATTCTAGTAATTATTTACACTAACGAGAAAGGCACGAGAAAGGTGGTTCGTGATCTTGTTTGTGGTTCAACCAACCTATGGGAGTCGTTCGTTGTTCGGGGTTCGGTCAAAAGGAGGCTTGTAGATGGACTCAATCTTGGCTACGTGGATCGATAGGTCCGCTGCAAATAGGTACATTCGATCCACCTTATATGTGCAAATATGTGATTTGTGATTTATGTTTTCACCCATATTTGCTAACAGTAAGAAAATTTGAGAATGAATTGTGTGTCAGAGATAGAAGCACAAATAGGCCGGTAGGGCCTCCTCGATGACCATCGAGCCAAAAAGAGAAAATTGTGCCGAATCTAAGTTCCATGGGGCAACTATTTTGGAAGTCCAACCCCTAGAAATATACATGGAAAGCCAGGCCATTGGGCCGACAAATTTCGAGCCTAAGTTGGCCCAGCTCGTTTTGGACTTACAATACCAAAGTCCGACCCTGGCTAGTTTTGACTGCTATAGTGAGAGATGCCAATCAAACATACATCTAGTTTTTCTCAAAACTCAAGGGAGTAACTATTAATTACCCTAAAACTAAAGGGACTAAATAGAAATAATGAACTTTTCGCCCCCTCTATCCTCCAATATAACCCTAGCGAGACCTCCATTTCTTCTCCCACTCCAAAAATCGGTAGCCGCTCTCTGTAAGTCTTTCACAATCTCTCTCTTTATGTCTATCTGTGTGTTTATAATACATATATGAATATATGGATATAATTTATATGTGCGTGTGTCTGCTCAAGCATGCCCGCTCACGTGTAGATTTTGCTGAAATATGATAGAATTTTGGATTTCAATTTGAATTAACTATTTGATCTATTTTTGACGGCAGAAATCGGATCGATCAGCTTCAAATCCGGTATTATTGAGCAATGGCGGTCACCTTTTACGATCTCAGCTCAGCTGCTGGCCTCAAGAAGCTCGATGAGTACCTATTGTCCCGCAGTTACATTACTGGGTCAGTTTAGTTTTTTTCGTCCGTACTTATATTTTTATTGGATCGGAATGTCTAAGGGAAAAACTGGATTGATTTGCACTGTTGTACTGTGACTTTTCATATTTTCGGGATAGTTATTGTTATACATTCCAGCATTGCCAGATAATTGAATTTCTGATGGCATATTAAGTAAAGCTACGTGGGATATAGAATGGATGCCTTTTAACCTTAATTAAAGGGCAATGGGAAATAAACCCAATCTAAGTAATTGTGTAGCAAGTATGAGCCACCTGAATGTGATTGTGTACGATTGAAACTCTGATTTGCCGTGTGGGTTTTGTAATAGTTGGCCCAGGTTTTACTTGGCCAGGTATCAGGGTATAATCTTCTTAAACGGCCAGCCCCTCTTTTAATTTTATAATTTTATTTTTTATTTTTATTTTATTTGTGGGGGACGGGAACCTGGTGGGTGGGATCAATAGTTAAAGAAGCAGCTGTGTTGTGATATATGAATCAAAAGATACCAATTGCATGTTTCTTTTGGTTTTGATGATGTGTTTGCATTCTCTGTTTAAATGGGGTTGTTGGCTGTACTTTGTTTCAGGTATCAGGCTTCAAAGGATGATCTCACTGTGCATGCTGCCCTTTCAAAGCCACCATCATCTGACTACGTGAATGTGTCACGTTGGTACAACCATATTGAAGCCCTGTTGAGGATTTCGTCGTCCTTCCTGATATGAATTATAAATCTCTATGTTTTAACTTTTTCTTTGGCTTGACTGATTTTCCTGATTGGCTTGCTTGTTTATTTTGATTGGACTACCACAGTGGAGTTTCTGGAGAAGGGTCTGGTGTAACCATTGAGGGGTCAGCTCCGGTCGCTGAGCCTATTGCTACTCCACCAGCTGCAGACAGTAAGGCAAGAAATGAGTATATCCTGTGCAAATATTTTTGTCTGATATTTGAAGATCTCTAAAATTGACCTCCCTTTATTATTTATTTGCTTGTTCTTCTGTCCACTCAGTTTATTTTGTTATCTTGGTTCCCTAGATGAATCTCCTAACCATATTTTAATGTCATAATTGGATTGAAACGTAACCTTCAGGCCTCAGTTGCTGAGGACGATGACGATGATGATGTGGATTTGTTTGGTGAGGAAACTGAGGAAGAGAAGAAAGCTGCTGAAGAAACGAGCAGCAGCAGTGAAGGCATCTGGAAAGAAGAAAGAATGTGAGTTCTTTGTTGCATGCATGCATGGAACTAATATCCTCATGTCCTATGAGTCGTTGAACTTTCTATATTCAAACTTTTGAGTTGTAATTTGGTAGTAATAACTGCAATCTATCTTAGTCAGTGCAAAAGTTAATTTGATATCTATTGGCACTTCTCTTAGTACCATTATTTTAAAAGTGGATTTTGTTTTATTTCAGCTGGGAAGTCATCAGTCCTGTTGGACATAAAACCATGGGATGATGAGACCGACATGAAAAAGCTTGAGGAAGCGGTTAGAAGTGTGGAGATGGAAGGTCTATTTTGGGGAGCATGTATGTATCAGCCTTCTTATCAGTTAATGACTGTTATGTTGTATGCAGCTAAGATGATATGTCACATAAGTTGCTTGACTCATCCTTTTAGAGTGGGCATGATATAATACCCACTCTTAACCATATGGGAAATGGATGGGAGAAAATTATTGTGATATTTCATTTATGGAGGTTTCTAATAATGGAACATTGATTCTAACTACGTGCATAATATTCAGCGAGAATCACATTTCAAGAGTAATATACATGAGCGTATTTTGTTGTTTGCAGCTAAACTTGTCCCTGTTGGATATGGTATCAAGAAGCTGCAAATTATGATGACAATTGTGGATGACTTGGTGTCTGTTGATACACTCATAGAGGAGTGTCTCACTGTTGAACCCATAAACGAATATGTCCAAAGTTGTGACATTGTGGCCTTCAACAAAATATGTAAGTTTATCCTGTTTGCTTGCATGCTTCGAAGTTTTATTTTATAGTTTTATTTTTAAATGACTGGGTATATCATAAATCTACTATTAGTCTATTCTATACAATTCCCACTTGCATGGAAATACATAGGTGCGTGGGCTTGTAGTTATTAGTCCCATGCACACCTGTGAATGTTGTTGCATGTGAGTGTATTAGTATCTGTGTTTTATATGTACGCGTATACTCGCCTATCATGTTTGTATGAAAATTAAATTTATCAAGCATAAGCGGAATTACATTTTGGCATAACTACTTATGCATCAGTAGGATACAATTTTATTTATTTATTGAGTTTTTGTCTGTACTACCATTTATTGATTCTTGAATTTTACATCTCTTAATTGCCCTCTTTTCTTGCAGAAATTCTTTTGGTTCATTCACTGGCCAATCAGCAGAGTTTTGCAACAAAGTTCCTCTATTACTTATCATGTTATGTTTGATGATAGTTCATTTCCTTTCTATGGCGCTGTTAAAACTTGTCATTGCAATTTTGGGTTGTTGCCTTAAATGTGCCAACTCATGAATCTTTCCAACGCTACAATCTTTATTTCATGAGAAATTTGACTGAGAATTTGCAGCCCGAGGCTCTACTAATTCAATCATTTTTCCAATTAACTGTGCTATCTTATTCTACGTCACGGTGCATAAAGGGTGTTTTACTAAGTACTTCCCCTTTAATATCATATTCCGAATTCGGTCCAATTCTCTAAGGGCTCCAATTATACGAGGAGCCCAATTCTGATGTGTTTGGACATATTTCTAGAATATGCTTGGAGAAGTTTCTGGCTTTTATTAGACGTAGTGATAGTTGAAAACTTATGAGATTAAGTTAAAATTCATATAAGTATATGAATAAATTGGTAATATATTAATTAAATATTTTTAATACATTTTTAACCTTGCATAATATTCTTTTGAGAAGAAACATTTAGCATACGTATTATATTTATTCGTATAGTATTTGATGAAATAATACTTTATTTTAATAAAGATTTAAAATTTAAATATAGAATGTTATTGAGTTGATTGATTGACCAGCACAACTGTTTGTAATATATTAGCAAATTAGATATGTCCCAACTCCCAACGGAATGTTATTGAGTTGATTGATTGACCAGCACAACTGTTTGTAATATATTAGACTTCAAATTAGATATGTCCCAACGGTTCGAACCGCTGGTTCCAAAAAACCGAAAAAGGTGGAATCGGAACCTAACCGTCTTAAAGACGGTTTTGGTTCCGGTTCAACTGCCGTTTATGAACTAGTAGTTTCGATTTTTTCGTTTTTTTTATTTTTTAATTTTTTTGAATTTTTAATATTGAATAAATTACCACAATTAATGAAAGAAACGAAATTGAGTAAGAAAAAAATTGACTTTATTGCTTGAAAAGTAGAATTAGAACTTACAATTTACAACTTTATTAAAACAATTTAAGTTACAAGCTACAAATGAAAAATTCTATGATATTATAATTACTAAGTATAATTTAAAAATAAAATTACAAGTTACTACAATTTCGTATAAAATTTAAATTTCAAAGTACAAACTACAAAGAAGAAAAAAAGAAAAAAAAAATGGGCTTGAGTTTTATTTTAATATTATAAGTTAAAATTTTAAATTTAACTTTGAATATTAAAATAAAATTGCCTACGTAGGAATCAAAACCTGTGCAGCTTCTTTACATTCTTCTTACCTTAGGGAAGCTATTAGGTGGCAACGTGATTGTTCAATCCAATAGTGTCGCTTTCTTACGATTCATCAAAATTGGTAACTTGTTCACGTAGCTCGACTTTTGCCCAATCGTGGAGTAGTGCTTGAGCCTCTAGATTTTCTCTGTTAATCTAGATCGTCTAGCATCCAAAATATAACCTCCTCACTAAATGCTTGTTCTCTAAAAACGGTTGAGGCCGAACGATTAATATCTCCTTCTAATTAATGTTACTATAGGAAAAGATGAAGACCTTTTTGACAACCACTTTAACAGATCGAACTTTGGCTTCCCTGCTACAAATTCAGTATAAATGAGATGTTAAATATGTATCAAGTTCAAGATATGAGTTTATGCCTCCTCTCGAACGTTTTGGTATCCTCGCATCATAAAACTCCTTTAATGGTGCAAATACCAGCACCTCATTAAAAGTACCAATATCGCTAATATTTTCAACATCATCACAAGGAGTAGAAGCAGTAGAGGATCTTCTAAAACTATCGCCATATTTTATTGAATATCTCTAAAAATTTCATATAAACATTGTTTAGCATTAGCTACTACTACGCTTGGAACAAGAGTGTCATAGTCTTTAATAGGAAACAATGCATCATAATAAATTCCTAACAATTCTTCTAAATCATCTAATCTTACCCTAGGATCTAATATTTTTGCAACTAAAATATATTAGGAATATCATATGAAATATTTAACCATTTTAATACCATTTGAACAATAGTTGGTCCTAACGTTTACAAGGCATTAGAGATCTAAAAAAAGTACAACTTTAACACAACGATCTATAACTAAAATTGATGTAGGATAATAAACACCGGATAATACTTGGTGGCATCTTTAAAAACCTTTAAAAATTCACATAAATTAGAGCATGAATCCCATTGATTCGGAAATAAAACTATGTCACATTGTTGTTCGTGAAAAATGAACAACAAGTTGTGACATTTCATATGTAGAATTCCAACAAGTTGACACATCGTGTCTCACCCCAAAACGGAAGTTGTGACACAAATTACCAAACTTATACCGTTACCAAACCGCCTAATAATCCTCCAACATACACCAATGGAAATGATAAAATCCCATTAGGTATAAATAAGGGAATAACTAAGTCGGATATGGTTGCGAAAAATCCAAAAGAAATATACAATAATCGTAACTTGGGTCCTACACCTTTTTATCATATCAATAAATTTCAAAGTCTAAACCATTACAATTAAAATCCATCGTCTTATCAATTCCACATTACAATACGTAACTAGACTACGTCTTGGAATACGTCGTCACCGAAGCGTTACTCGATTTTTCATATTCTCGTTGATAAAAGAGGTGGATGAGACAAAAATTCTCGGTGGGTGCGGGTGTGCGAGTGTGGCTCCTATTTATGCACGAAAAATGGTTTCATGGAAATCAATGCATGAGAGTGCATATGGCTTTGTCTCGTTATTTGTATTAAGATTTCCATTAACCATTATGTTAGATTGGTCGAATCGATTAAACATTATTATTGTCTTATTAAATTACTTTCAAATGGATAAGGCGTAGCGATATCCCACTTCACTTGGATAGGACCGTGGCGCTATCCCACTTAAATTTGAATAAGGCCGTAGTAGCCATATCCCACTTCATGGATAGGGCGTGGCCGGTATCCCACTTAATTTGGATAAGGCCGTAGCCGCATCCCAATTCACTTGGATATGACCGTAGTCGGTATCCCACTTAATTTGGATAAGGTCAGCCATATCCCACTTCACTTGGATAGAGCGTAGCCGTTATTCCACTTTAAATTTTCACTTTACTTTTCACTTTCATTCTGTTACTTAACATTTCACTTCAAATTTCACTTTAAATTTCACTTCACTTCTGATTTCACTTCACTTTTAATTCCTGATGTG
The DNA here is from genome assembly GCA_016081115.2 of Rehmannia glutinosa. Taxonomy (NCBI): domain Eukaryota; kingdom Viridiplantae; phylum Streptophyta; class Magnoliopsida; order Lamiales; family Orobanchaceae; genus Rehmannia; species Rehmannia glutinosa. The sequence goes on along the minus strand of JABTTQ020002479.1, from coordinate 371,737 downwards.
AATCCTTCACGAAGGATCCAGGCAATACCAAATGCAAGTTATCTCGAGTTCTTGAAGACTATGTAATTGAGTTCTTGTATTTGTTTATCATATATTAGGTGATTATTTTGTTGTTTTGAGTCGTTTGAGTGGCTAAATTCATGTTAAAGGTCAATTATATTGATTCTAGAGTCATAGTAGTTAATCATGTGTCAAAAATAAACATGGACGATCGAACAACAAGGGATTTCTTTCAAAAACATCCAAACGCGTCAACAGTTTTGAATGCATCGCGTAGTTTAGTATTTGGGCCATACCTTTATCTACAAAATTGGTATTGAGCTGATTAAAGTTGCTATGGAAAGCTAAGAAAAAAGGGCTAAAACTATTATGAAGACTCCAGAACAAATTCAAGATCCCGTATGCGTATTTTCGCCACACGTGAATCTTGATGCGATTGAGTTTTCTTTTTGGGTTTGGACTTCTTTTCCTTTCTAGTTTGTTTAGGGTTTGTTTTGAGTCGCCTATATAAGGCAAAACACTTTGTTTACTTTTGATAACAACTTTGATATTGAATATTGAATTGAAATTTTTCTCTTCAACCCTTTGGGTTTTTCCAAGAGGTTCAAGATTGTTCATCTTGTTGCGAATTCTGACTTATCAAACAAATTTCCATATTTGTTTGTGGCGTCTATGCATACCGAGGTTCCTGCTTTGCTAAGCAACGAGTCGATGTTTCCACCATCTTTAACCGAACTAGTGAAGATCTTGGGTGAACAACATATTGTTGTTTAGATCGTATGCAAGGTGTTGCTACGGTTCACATCAGTTGGTATTAGAGCCATCTAGCAAGGTTAAATCTATCCTTGTTTTTTTTTTTATTTTCTAGATTTTCTTTGTTATCCGTAAACCCTAATTCTTCAAGGGTTACCAAAAAATAAATTCGAAATTCCAAAAAAAAAAATTGAAATTCCAAAAAAAAAAATCAGAAAAAGGGAAGAAAACATGGAACCATTTAATTTGTTCAACGAGTCGCATAGGGACAAACTTGCGAAGAAGATGGGCAAGGTTTTAATTTCCATGCATGAGGGGCATAGGGCATACAGGCCTAAGAGAAGAGATTCATTTGTTTGCAAGAATAATGATGAAGATTTCGATTACGGGAGAAATCGAAATTATGGGCTCAAAAATAAGAGGAGGTGTTTCACAAGGCCAACTCCACGTATTAGTACCAACGTTTGGGAAACTGTTACTAATGATCCACGTTTTTTGTCGATTTTCAAAATCACAGAGAACACATCAAAGGTAAATATGGCCGAACTAGAATTGGAGGTTAAGCCAAAGTTGGAGGATGTTCTTAAAGTTGTCGAGCCAAAAAAGATGGATTTGTTTTCATTGGATTCTTATGATGTGTTGGGTATCGAGCCAACAAGCGAATCTGATGATTCAATAGAAATTGAAGTTTGTGGGGCAGCTGAGATATAAAATTCCGTTAGTGTGCAACACAAACATTATGAAGCCGAACGCAATGAGAGATTGAGTGAGAAAAAAATTGAGAGTCCGGCCAACGATAGAAGTGAGTTTAGTGTGATGGCCGAGAAAAAAATGAATAAAAATTTTTGTGGGCCAAAAACATGGGAGTAATGGCCAGTGAGGTAAAATTCGAGAGAAATTTTATTTTCATGGCAAAAGAAAAGAGAGATACTAGGAATATATTTTTATGTTCTAACACTTTTATCTTTGTTTTGCCTAGCTTCATTATTTATTGGCTACAGGATTGTGGAGAAACAAATGTTTGTGTTTGTCGTTTGGTTTTTGATCCGGGTGGATTGACATGACTGTTCAACCTTTGGGGCCCAACATTTGGATTCGATGATGAATTTCTTTTAAGAGGAGGGTAATGATGTGAATCCAGTTACGAAGGATCCGGGCAACACCAAATGCAAGTTATCTCGAGTTCTTGAAGACTATGTAATTGAGTTCTTGAGTTCTTGTATTTGTTTATCATAGATTAGGTGTTTATTTTTGTTGTTTTGAGTTGTTTGAGTGGCTAAATTCACGTTAAGGGCCAATTATATTGAGTCTAAAGTCATGGTAGTTAATCATGTGTCGAAAATAAGCATGGACAATCGAACAACAAGGGATTGCTTTCAAAAACGTCCAAACGCGCGTCAACGAGTTTTTTCAGCACTAGCGGGTTTTTAGTATTTGGGGCCATAACTCTCTCTACAAAACTAGTATTGGGCTGATTCAAGCTGCTATGGAAAGCTAACGAAAAGGGCTAAAACGATTATGAAGACACCAGGAATAGATTCGAAGATCATGTACGCGTATTTTCGCTCACACGTCAATCTTGACTGCGATTGAGTTTCCTTTTTGGGTTTGGACTTCTTTTCCTTTCTAGTTTGTTTAGGGTTTGTTTTAAGTCGCCTATATAAGGCAAAACACTTTGTTTATTTTTGATAACAACTTTGATATTGAATACTGAATTGAGATTTTTCTCTTCAACCCTTTAGGTTTTTCCAAGAGGTTCAAGATTGTTCATCTTGTTGTGAATTCTGACTTATCAAACAACCGCATTTGTTTGTGGCGTCTACGCATACCGAGGTTCCTGCTTTGCTAAGCAACAGGTCGAGGTTTCCACCATCTTTAACCGAACTAGTGACGATCTTGAGTTAACAACATATTGTTGTTTGGATCGTATGCTCAGTGTTGCTACGGTTCACATCAGTTGATATCAGAGCCATCTAGCAAAGTTAAATCTATCCTTATTTTTTTTTTCTTATTTTTCAGATTTTCTTTGTTATCCGTAAACTCTAATTTTTCAAGGGTTACCAAAAAAAAATGAAATTCCAAAAAAACAAATTCAAAAAAAGGGAAGAAAACATGGAACTATTTGATTTGTTCAACGAGTCGCATAGGGACAAACTTGCGAAGAAGATGGGCAAGGTTTTAATTTCCATGCATGAGGGGCCTAGGGCACACAGGCCTAAGAGAAGAAGTTCATTTGTTTGCAAGAATAATGATGAAGATTTTGATTACGGGAGAAATCGAAATTATGGACTCGAAAATAAGAGGCGGGGATTCACAAGGCCAACTCCACGTATTAGTACCAACGTTTTGGAAACTGTTACTAATGATCCACGTTTTTTGTCGATTTTCAAAATCACATAGAACACATCAAAGGTAAAGATGCCGGACTAGAATTGGAGGTTAAGATAAATTTGGAGGATGTTCTTGAAGTCGTCGAGCCAGAAAAGAGAAATTTGTTTTCATTGGATTCTTATGATGTGTTGGGTATCGAGCCAACAAGTGAATATGATGATTCATTAGAAATTGAAGTTTGTGGGGCAACTGAAATAGAAAATTTGGTTGGTGTGCAACACAAGCATTATGAAGCCAAGACAATGAGAGATTGAGTGAGAAAAAAATTGGGAGTCCTAAATACGGTAGAAGTGAGTTTAGTGTGATGGCCGAGAAAAAAGTGAATAAAAATTTTGAGTGGGCCAAAAACATGGGGGTAATAGCCAGTGAGGTAAAATTCGAGGGAAAATGTATATTCATGTCAAAAGAAAAGAGAGATACTAGGAATATATTTTTATGTTCTAACACTTTTATCTTTATTTTGCCTAGCTTCGTTGTTTATTGGCTGAGGATTGTGGAGAAACAAATGTTTGTGTTTGTCGTTTTGTTTTTGATACGGGTGGATTGACATGACCTGCTCAACCTTTGGGATGCAACTTTTGGATTCGGGGATGAATCCCTTTCAAGAGGAGGGGAATGATGTGAATCCGATTCACGAAGGTTACAGCAACACCAAATGCAAGTTATCTCGAGTTCTTGAGTTCTTGTATTTGTTTATCATAGATTAGGTGTTTATTTTCGTTGTTTTGAGTTTTTTGAGTGGCTAAATTCACGTTAAGGGCCAATTATATTGAGTCTAGAGTGATGGTAGTTAATCATGTGTCGAAAATAAGCATGGACAATCGAACAACAAGGGATTGCTTTTAAAAACGTCCAAACGCATCAACAGTTTTCAGCACTAGCATGGTTTAGTATTTGGGCCATAACTTTCTCTACAAAACTGGTATTGGGCTGATTCAAGCTGCTATGGAAAGTTAAGAGAAAGGGTTAAAATGATTATGAAGACACCAGGAATAGATTCGAAGATCCTGTACGCGTATTTTCGCCCACACGTCAATCTTGACTGCGATTGAGTTTCCTTTTTGGGTTTGGACTTCTTTTCCTTTCTAGTTTATTTAGGGTTTGTTTTAAGTCGTCTATATAAGGCAAAACACTTTGTTTATTTTTGATAACAACTTTGATATTGAATATTGAATTGAGATTTTTTCTCTTCAACCCTTTGGGTTTTTCCAAGAGCTTCAAGATTGTTCATCTTGTTGTGAATTCTGACTTGTCAAAAAAACTTCCACATTTGTTTGTGGCGTCTAAGCATACCGAGGTTCCTGCTTTGCTAAGCAATATATTGTACATCCCTTGAGCTTGAGTGTTGCTCTGATATTTTTCTCATGTTCAATGCTACATTCGCTTTAAGCTGAGCTTATCTGTCAATTCTTGGCATAGATTTTTTCTTTTTTATTTTTAGTAATATTTTTTTCCTTGTCTCATATTTAAGACATTTTCTGTTAGCTCTGTCCTGGGTTGGAGAACTGATTTATGGTCACAAGTATTTCAAGACATATCAAAGTTATTTATTACCATTTGTCTCATACAATTTTTACTTAGAATGGGACCATAGACTCCATAAGCAAACTTGTTTCTGACTTGAATAGTGCAACATTGGAATCTGATGTCGGTGAGTACTTATGTGCTAATAATACCTGGTATTGCTTCATTTGAATAAGACTAGTAAAATGCACGTGCGTTGCACGTGATCCATATGGTTTTACTAATTTAATTATACTTAAAATTAAATTTTAGCTAAATAAATTGACATGCAACAAATTTATATAAAGAAGTAACTCGTTGTATTAACATATACATTATTCATATCTAATAAATCAATTATAAAGCTAGAATTCTACTTTAGTGTAAAGGAGAAAAAAAAAAAGAGAAAAAATTGGCATACAAAAATAAAAGAGAAAATTGAGGCTTTCTTTGAGTACAAGGCTTTGAGTGAAATTTCATAAATCAAAAGATTGTCCATGGAATTTGTGAATCTAAACTTATTAGTGTCCAATGTTTGGATTGAAAATGATCTCAATTAAACTTATAGGCGTAATACGCTTAAATTGTATAGAGAAAATTAGCAAACTACACAACATTAGTTAAAGTTGAAAGAATTTATATGTTAAGCAATATAAATAATTAATATTAAAAAACAATTCTAGAATTAAAAGTAACTAAGTACATGTAAATTCAAAGATTTACATAATCATTTGTCATTATTTACATTATATTATTAAACTTTTAATTGACTATGGTTATCATAAAATAATCAAATTATTTTTTTATTAATTTAATTGTAAATAAAATATGAATATAGTTTTAATTAATTTAGTTTTGTTATAGATATCATTCCATCTTTGAGATTAAAAATTTGTGTTTTCCGAAATAAAATGTATTAGGTGAACTATAGTGAGAACAATGTGGTTTGAAAAGGCATGCTCAAAAAACTAAATAAAATTCTCATAGAACTGTAACCAATGATTTTTTTTATTTTATTTAAGATCCATGTAAAGAACCCTCACATCGTATAACACATAATCTACTTAAATACCAATAATCATACACCTTGAAAAAGAAAGCAAAACATCTAGTTAGGAGACATTTCGATACCAAATTGGTATGCTTTTTTTGAAAAAATGATTCATTATGTGAAGAAGCTTCAAATTGCCTATGGAAATTACGACAAACAACTTATAATATATTTCAATGATAAAAACACATTCTTCCAAGTCAATGCTGTTCCAAGATTTGAATACTACAAAACAATCAAGATAGATCCATGAAATGGTTAAAAAACTACATATAAGCAAAAAAATAGTTGTTCCACATTTCAAGCTACATCAAGCCTTTATCTTATTTTATTTTTTTCGGATTGCCGATCCTCTTCTTACTTAAAATTGATAAAAGAAATTTATATTTATTTTTGATTCTTTGAAGAGTATCTCAACATCACTTGAAATTTGCACCTCACTAACATTTGGTTATCCGATGTTTATTTCTTTGGTCATATCATTTTTCCATTTCATCTGCATTCTTTGATTAACCAGCTGGATTAGTATACGTACTTGGTCTTTCTCATTTTGCCCTTGGTCAAAGTGATTTGTATCTTTTCAATTACCTCAACTACTATATCCATTTTTTCACCCACCACACTTGTACTTTCAGGGTAATGAGAAAGTGGATTTTATTAATTATGTTTGCAAATTTTGGAGTTGTATGGTTTTCATTGCAATGGAAAAAATAATTTTTCATTCCATTGAGATAATTTTTCAACTCTTTATTGGAATATGTGTAAAAGTGAAAATATGTTTGGTTTTAGAAAAAAATTTATAGGGTGGAAATTTGAGAATATATTTTGTTTAGTATTTTTGTTGACTTTGTTTTATTGAAAGATGTGATAATATGATAATTTATATATATGTTGTGTAAGTAGTGGGATCCAGTTAAGTGGTCTTGGTGAAAAGTAATAATATATAATTGAATGAAATTGTTAGTGATGGAGCCAATCTGAAATTTTTTAATTTGGAGATATAATTTAAGTGGATGAGAATGGTAGTAGTAGGTCCTACTTATATAATATAATATTAAAATTGAGTAGTGATAGTTGTAGTGGGTCTTATACTCTTATTGAATAATATAGGGTTGAAAGTTGAGTATGTAGGTGTAAAAATTGATAATAGAGGTTTGAGATTGGAAAATGAGAAGTTAAAACTGAATATATTAATGAGATTGTGTAAAACAAATATGATTTACATTTTCAAATTGTAAAAAATGGAAAAAAAAACTTCAACGGATGAAAACCACACAAAGCCTTAGCCTTCAGTAGTATATTGATTCATGTTCTATCCGATATTAATAATTTTATAAAAGTAAGTTATAAATTAAATAATCAATTCTCATTAAAAATGATGAACAATTCTTTTGAAAGAAATTCCTTGTTTAGGATATAATAATTTCATCAAAATCCATATTCATCAACTATTCTATATCTTACGAAAAAGAAGAAACAATCTAAAGAAAAATAAATAATGTATAATATAATATTATTACTCATTTAATTGATGTTAAATACTCATGAATCTAGGCATCCGATATTTATATAGTTAGTACTTATTACCTTCTCAAATATAGTTAAACATGCATTATGATCACTTTGTACGACATTCAATACCAATATATATCTACAATTCATGGAATAATGCTTGTCATTTGATGGTTGAACAATTTATTTAAGTTTTTCAAATTCGATCAATACTTAATATTATTTCAACAACTTCCTCATTGTATTTATAATATGCCGCATTGTCTTTATTTTGAAAACTGAAGTAGCACTTTCTTTGCACGATTCATGCCATAAGGACAATATATTTCAACTCTATCAACAATTCTTTGAAACAAGAATACATATTTTGGAAATATAAATTTGTTAAAGGAAAATTAGAAAATTGGTCCTCTAAGTTGGCCTGCTCGACTTTTGGTCCTCTAAGTTGGCCTGTTTGAAATTAGTCCTCTAAGTTATGAAATTTCAGAATTTTGGTCCTCTAAATTGGCCTGTTTGAAAATTAGTCCTCTAAGTTATAAAATATTAGAAATTTCGTCCGATTTTCACTGGAAATTTTTCAATCCACCGGAAATTACGGACTAGGATCTAAAACGACGTCGTGCAGCTGTGGCGAAACTAAGGGGGCAAGTGGGGGCCACTCTCCCCCAAAATTTTCAAAATTTAATTTTTACACTTGTTATTTATTTTAAAATTATACCTATACTAATGAAAAATTATATTTGCCCCCAAATTTTGAAAAAAATTCATTCTATATGTCTTCAAAATAGGTTTCGCCCCAAGTCCCGAATCCTGCGTCGCACATCGTCAGATGAAAGATTCTTCTTTTCAAGAGTATGCAAAACATCACCTTCCACGCTGGCAACCATAAAATCTTAACTTCGGATTATCAATCGCCCAAGAAGTCCGTGACTTGCGCCGTTTTCCACACAAGTACGGACTTCTTGGACGATTGATAATCCGGAAGATGATTTTATGGTTGCGACGTGGAAGGTGATGTATTGCATACTCTTGAAAGAGAATTGTGCTCGCACGACGCCGTTTTTAGATCTTAGTTAGCAATTTCCGGTGGATTGAAAAATTTCCAAAGAAAATCGGACGAAATTTCTAAAATTTTATAACTTAGAGGACTAATTTTCAAACAGGTCAACTTAGAGGACCAAAAGTCCTCAAATTTCATAACTTACAGACTAATTTCAAACAGCAACTTAGAGGACCAAAAGTCCGAACAGCCAACTTAGAGGACCAATTTTCTAATTTTCCCATTTGTTAAAATACTACTTAAGTGAGGTTATGTAAGTAAATAAATTGATTGTACTAATGATTTTATAAAATAAATTAATGTTCTAATTTTAAAGAATTATTATAATTCAAAAATGATACAGGATGGTCATGATAAAAAAAGATAATTGATAATAATTTTACTTCAACCAGCGTATCTCTCTCGTGTATGATTTCGTTGAGGTTCACTTTCTTTACAACTTCACTCTTTGAATCATTGATAATTCTCGGAGTTTCATTAGATCATCAATCGTGCATAACTTGTAAAATTAGAAAAGAATTGTATTATTTTTAAATTCGATCAATGCAGCTTGCATATTTTTTGTTTGGGTACCAATTTCTGAAATGTTCATTTTATTTACAAGTCAGGTCTATTTGCATAATTTGATGATGCAATTGTAATTTGCAATTGTAATTCATCTAAAATATATATTTAGGCCATTATTATTTCAAGTAATTCATTTAATCAAAATAAGGAAAAAGATCAAGAACTGCATGAATTAAGCAACACCCATGAAAAATAGCCAATTTAATTGTTATCATTTGACATCTCCAATATAATCGAAGGCATTATTTTATAAATAAACATAACTTATAAAATGGTAGGTATATTTTTGGAGTGGCATTAGTGGCGCTAACCATTGGATTTTGTTAGGAAATTTATTGTTTAGATTTTGATGAATGCCATGTAAAACTTAGAATAGGATGTTGGCACCCCATTTTTTGTTGTAAAATGCATTGTAATAAATAGGGCGCCAAACCGAGTTAAGTCGCCTACGCCCTAACATGCAAGAAGACAACCGGAGACTAGAAGGAAGACTCCACTTTCGAGACAACCCGAGTATGGCAAAGAAGAGTAGACGAGAACTCTCATCAAGAAGTAGGCGAAGGTTGCGGTGAGTGGAGCATCACTCAAGTCAACTCAAGAAAAGCCAAGTCTCAAGTTGAAGTGACAAAGAGTCATCCAATGATTGGAAGTCGACTCTAAGTCACCCTGGGGTAAGCAAAGAAATGCAATCAAGTCGAGATAATCAAAAAGATCCGTTGCCGCAAATCAAGAGAATTACTTAAACAAGTAATATCTCCATACCACCTTTATCGGAGTGCTCACCCCGAGAAGCATGCAAGAGGAATGAACCAATGGGAAGCACTACACCGTGTCGAACTCTCGAAAAGGTGAAGAACAATTCATACGAGGAAATGGCAATTCCAAGGATCGCAACAAGACAAGCCAACGATCGCAAGTGACTTTAAAAAATAAAGCCTATCTCTTCAACGGGCAAATTTTTGAAAGATCACTATAAAAGGCCGAGGATTTTATTTGAGAAAAATATACAAAAAGAGGACGGACCAGAACCACAAACGTTCAAGCAATTATTGGAAAATCTAAAATATTCTCAATCCTCAAGCCTACACTACGAAGAACATCAATCCAACACTCACCGTGAAGGAAAGATAACTTCAATCGGTTGAAGAGGAAAATACTTGAAAAATCAAGGGGGTCTACATTCCACGAAGGATTGTAGGAAGGTTCAAGGTCGAACCAAGTCTCGAGCTTTTGGAGGGCTTCGTGATCAAATCCAAAGAGCTTGAGCAAGTGAGTCAGTAGTAGCAAAGCGCAAAATGCCTGCTGTGAAGAAGCCGAGTCGCACGAGAAGCCAACCGAGTGATCAAGGCGTCTCCAGATCGAGTCCCAAAGGATCAAGTCACCGTGTGATCAAGACTTGTATCCGGGACTGTTACCACTTTGTATACTTGATCAATACCTAGTGGATTCCTCCAAGAGTTGGAGAAGAGAGAGAGTAGAAGAATTACCCCATCTTCGAACCTCTATAAAAATTTCATTGTGTCATTTACATTTCAACACTTTAATTCCTGCATCTTAATTGTTTAAATCACGATAAATTTGCTATCCACTTGATAATTTCTAAGTACTAAACCAAGCACTAAATCCTTGCTTAACCAAACTTAAGGGTGTTAAGTCTTCCAATAAAACAAACCATAGTTGAGTTAATTTAGATCCAATAGCTGAGTTATTCCATCAATGCTCAGTTGAGTCTGTTGAGAGACTAACTCTACTGATTAACTAAATTGGTCATTCCATCAAGGACACAACTGTAGTATCAACTCGAATATTTAAAAGGACTAAATCGAAAATTTGGTAAGGTTTATTCAACCCCCTTCTAAACCTTACACTTACACCCCCTTGGGACCTACAAGTGGTATCGAGCGGTTGGTTCATTGAGCCTTCCGCACTGGTTATCGAACTAGATCTCCAAACTTTTCAAAGTCCCGCTTTAGTACTTAAACTTTCAAAACTCTTTTTATCATTAAAAGTTATTATCATGGAAGCAAATTTGACACGCATCCCTATGTTCACTATTGAAGAATTTGATGATTGGAAAATTCGTATGCGAGGCTTCATCTATCATCATTACATGATGAGATGTGGATAGTGATAGAGGATGGGCCACCGCAAATCTTAAAGGTGAACACAAGAAAGAAGAGTCACACTGAAGGAGAAGAGAATGTTGCTCCCGCACTCACCATGGTTGAAAACCAAGAACCGAATGGACAAATGATGACAAAAAGATACAACTGGACAATGTAGCCAAGGACATCCTTTACAAAACCTTGACAAAGCCATGTTCAATAAAGTCAAATCATGCAAAACGGCTAAAGAAATGGGACAAGCTAACATTGATTTGTGAAGGCTCGTGAGCAAATCAAAGAAAACAAATTATCAAATGGTCAGTTGTAAATTTGAGAACTTCAAAATGATCTCAAGAGAAAACCTGGATCAACCGGATGCTCGATTCACGTAAATCACCAACGAGTTATCCGCACTTGGAAAGGAATATACACAAGAAAATGTGTATGAAAATCCTAAAAAGTCTTCCAAAACGTGGGAAATGAAGGTCATGGCACTAAGACATTCCATGGACCTATCAAAGACATCCAATCATGAATTATTCTCGACCTCAAAGCCTACGAGTTTGAGCCGAGAAGAAAAGACCAGAAGAGACAAATTTGTACCCAAAACAAATTGCTCTAATTGTTAAAGATGGGAAGAGAGCCGAGGTCAAAGAAGTCATTGATCCGAAGAAATAGCCCCGATGGTTAAAAGGTTCAACAAGTTCTTCAATAAGAACTACAAGAGAGGAAAGAGCGAATCTTCCGTAAGACACTCACCTCCTCCAAATAAAGGGAAGATAGGCCAACCAAGAGAATGATCATCAAAAAGTCAATATCAAAGGGTCGACAATCCAAGAATGGAAAGAGCCGATCAAAAGGCTGAATATCTATGCTTTGAATCAGACAAACCAGGTCACTATGCCATTGATCGCCCATATCCTATAGTCAACAAATACAGAATGAAGAAGAAAGAAAGGTCTTCGAGAAAGAAGACAAGAAAAGAGAAAAGCAATGTTGGCTGCAGAGATCACTAAAACAAAACCAAGTCAAAAGACATAGCCGATTCGTTGAGAGCAAAGAAGCCGACTATTCAAGTGACTCAAGAAGAAGCCCCGATCCGCTTGATGGCCAAGGAACAAGATCAACTCTGACCAAGAAGATGAGGTACACTCTAACTCATCAAACTCGGACTCTAGTGATAGTGATCGTGACACACACACACTTCATCACCCACTGATCTTTATGATTCATTAGGCAAAATGATGAAAGATTTTGAACATATCAAATCCTCACACACACTACTAAATGAGGAAAACAACCTACTCAAAGCCAAATCTCACAAATTGACTAAGGAGTCAAGGTACTCTAAGTCAAATAGTCGATGAGAATGAAAGTTTAAAGGCCGAAATGCTAAGTTAATAGCAGAAATTGTTGCCATATAAAAGAGGAGAATGACCTCAAAAATGTTATTGCCTCATTCACTAAGGCATCTAAATCATTAGATGATCTTATTATGAGTCAAAGAGAATGTGGAGACAAGATGGACTTAGGATTTAATTCCTCTGTGCTATGTCAAACCTCAAAAGTAATTTTGGAAAAAGGATCTTCAAGCAATGAAGAGTCTAAAAAAATCCAAATCTCTAAATGTTGCACACACATTCACTCCAAAGCACAATTACAAGCAAACCGGCCTTGGTTATAAAGGAAAAGAAAACAACTGATTGAGTGCGAAAGACAAAATGAGAAGAGATTCACCAGTTCCTCAAGAAACCCCAAACAGAAAATACTCAAAAAGAATAAGCGAGCTACCAAAACCCTTAAAATCTATAAAAGAAATACATATGATGGGAATGGTAGAAAATATCCAAGCCAAGCTGATTGGAATAATGTAAACTATGAGCATATACTTATGGAATATAAGCCCAAATGGCAAAGGCCTAGAACTCAAAGAAAGGCCATTCCAAAAGTATAAGAGCTTTCATCAAAGACACATATGCACCTAGGCACTACACTCGAGACACCACAATTACCCAAAGAAGGCGATTGCTAAAACTTATACACAGCATACGACAAAAGAGACAAATTGTATGAACCTAGAATCCCAGGCAATTTGCCGGATTAATTATGATTATGGCATCGATAGATGGCAACCCCTTAGAGTCAAATCATTTGGCTATAAGTTGGTTGGATCATCTTACAATTCTAACCCCTCGGACCTGCACAAGTATGGGTACCTAAAACTTAATTTCCTTGATTGCAGTTCAATGAGCAAGTGAGGAACCTGGTACATGGATAGTGGCTATTCCGCATATATGACAGAAATAAGAAAAATCAAAAATTCAAGGAAGTAAAAGGAACAAAAGTCATATTTGGAGGAAATTAAGCTCCGGTGAAATAAGAGGCATTGGATCACCAAGAGGAACGGATTAGAAATCACAAATGTTGCATATGTTGAAGGACTCAACTTCAACTTGCTAAGCATAAGTCAACTCTCGTGACAAGGGCTATAATGTTGGATTCAACATGGGTGTATGCCAAATCAAGATCTTGAATCAAATGAAGTTGTGTTGCAAGGATGCGTATAAAAAGAACATGTATGTAGTAGATTGGTCAACCGCTACACACATCACCAATCTATTAGCAAAAGAGCACAAATTGAATCAAGTTGGGTGTCAGGCACAAAAAGCCGAGTCACCTAAACTTCAAAACGATTAACAAGCTTGCAAGAAGTAATCTTGTGGAAGGACTTCCGGACTCGGTATACAAGAAGGAGAGTATATGTGATGCATGTCGAAAGGAAAACAAATCAAATCTTCATTCAAAGAAAAGACATGTCCATCTTCAACAAGAATATTGATCTTTACATATGGATCTATTTGGCCCAAAGGGAACCAAAAAGATAAGTGGAAAGAAATACACCTTGGTGGTAGTAGATGACTACTCAAGATATACATGGACAATATTCATGTGTAAGAAGAAAGAAACTCTACGAAACTACCACAAATGATGAAGAGGATTCAAACGAGAAGAGCCAAACCATTATCAAAATAAGATCGGGATGAGAACCGAGGTTTGTCAATGGAATAATAACTCAAGATTGTATTGAAAATGGTATTGGTCATGAACTATCGCCAGCAAGGACTCCACAAATGAATGGAGTTGCGAGAAAGAAGGAAATGAGAACTCTCAAAGAAGCAGCAAGGACCATGTTAGTCAAGCAGGGGTTACCAAAAAGATTTTGGGCTGAAGCAATCAACACACTTGCTACACTCAAAACAGATGTATGATAAACAGACAAAATGACAAAGACTCCCTATGAGATTTGGACTGGAAGAAAACCAAATGTTGCATATTTGAATATTTGGATGTAAATGCTTCATCCACAACAATGGCAAAGACAATCTAAAGGCCTTCGATGCTAAAGCGATTGAAGGTATCTTCTTGGGATACTCACCAAAGCAAAGCCTACAGAGTACTCAACAAAAGGACTATGGTTGCGGAAGAATCCATTCATGTAGTATTCGATGAGCCAAACGTAAATGGAGAAGACATTGAAGAGTCACCGATAAGTCAATCATCCAACCATACGAAGAGTCCCTACGCTGAAGTCGGCCGGAATTATAAACTCGAAGAAGATGGGATAGTCAATCTCAAAAAACAAATGAAAATTTGTAGCTCGGTGATTACGAGAGAGTCGACCCGCAACACAAAACCGCAAGACGATCAATCCACTAACTTACTCCAACCTGATGTAAGATGGCCGAGAGACCATCCACCGAAACTTTTCATTGGAGATATAAGAGAAGGTGTCAAAACAAGATCCGAACTCAACAAGAAGCCATGTTCACATGCTTTATCTCACAAATAGAGCCCAAAGATGTGTCACAAGCATTGGATGACACACATTGATTCAAGCCATGCAAGAAGAGTCAATCGCTTTGAAAGAAATAAATTATGGGAATTAGTTCAAAGACCCACACATCAAAATGTTATTGGTACTAAATGGGTGTTCAAACAAGATGAACGAGGAAGGTTACGTGGTAAGAAACAAGGCAAGACTAGTAGCCAAAGGATATTGCCAAGAAGAAGGAATAGATTTTGATGAAACATTTGCTCCTCGTAGCAAGATTGGAAGCTATAAGGATGTTTCTTGCCTATGCAGCTCACAAGAATTTCATTGTATATCGATGGATGTAAAAAGTGCATTCCTAAATGGTTTATTGGAAGAAGAAGTGTATGTTGAACAACCTCCGTGGATTTGAGCAGAAGACTCTTGGAGATAAGGTATACAAACTCAAGAAAGCTTTGTATGGATTGAAACAGGCACCCAGAGCATGGTATGATACCTTGTCACAATTTCTAATCGAAAATGGATTCACAAAAGGAAAAGTTGATAGAACACTTTTCTAATTCAAGACAAAAAGAGTATACTACTTGTTCAAATATATGTGGATGACATCATTTTTGGATCCACAAACAAAGAGTCATGTGAAAAATTTTCAAACCTCATGCAAAGTAAATTTGAAATGAGCATGATGGGAGAGCCGACATTCTTCCTCGACTCCAAGTGAAACAACTCGAAGGATGGAACCTTCATAAGTCAAACAAAATAAACCAGACTTAATGAAGAAATTTGGTATGGAGGAGAAGTCTTCGTGAAAATACCAATGAATACATCACCAAAATGGACATGGATGCAGATGGCAAGCCTCGTAGATCAAACAAGATACGAGCACTTATCGGATCATTGCTCTATCTTACGTTAGCAAGTAGGCGTACATCACCTTTGTCAGTAGGTGTATGTGCAAGATTTCAATCGCTCCAAAAGAGAGCCATATGACAAAGAAATAAGAGAATATTGAGATACTTGAAAAGAAGCCAAGAAGTCGGCTTATGGTATCCAAAGGAAGATGGATTCAAGCTAATTGGCTATTCGACTCTGACTATCTTTGGATGCGAGTTGAAAAAAAGCACCTCGTGGCACATGTCAAATGCTTTAGGAAACAAAGTGATTTCTGGTTTAGCAAGAAGCAAAATTCAATAGCCACCTCTTACAAAAAGAATACATAGTCAAGTGGCAAATTGTTGTGCCCAAGTCCTATGGATGAGACAACAAATGAGAGACTATGAAGTTGAGGAAAAAGAAATTCCAATCATGTGTGATAACACAAGTGCAATTGCAATCACTCAAAATCCGTGTTGCACTCAAGAACAAAGCATATCGATGTCGATATCACTTCATAAGAGATCATGTTGAAAAGAAGGACATCATCTTGGAATATATCTCAACCGATAAACAATTGGTCGACATCTTCACAAAACCATTATGTGAGTCAAGATTTGAAGAACTCAAACATGAGTTAGGGTTAATTGAGCCGAAATGACACTCGGAAGAATCAAAGAAAAGAAATGGAACACAAAAAGGGAAAAGAGTCAACTCACAAATCAAATAAGTAAATCACCAGTATTGGAAAGACAAATATACCAAGTCACCATTATGAGTCACTAAGAGAACTGTGAGAAGAAGAGTTAAATCGGCTAAGGGATAAGTTCGAGTCACTTATGAGCAAAGTGACAAAAACGCAATCATTTTTACTAAGCGAATGTTTTTAAGAATGACGTCGGATAATGATGATGTGTACGACATAAAGCCGCACACCAAGCTTATGATTGGATATAAATGCTTTGCCGCATTAAATACGAGACATTAAATGCTAAATAGGCAAAAAATCTAAACCGCTGATTTCGATCACATTTCAAAAACTACCCGCACGCCCTTTCATAAACCATACTTAAACCATTTTCGCCCGTTTCTCTCACACACTACCAAAACTGCTTCATTTCTCTCTCTCGAAAGCAAAGGCAAAAATCTTCTCAAAACCCTATCTATCTTCAAATCAATCTCTAAGTTTTCTTCGATAAAATCCTGAAAAATGGCACCAACCTATGATTTTGTCAAGTTAGGAAAGCAAATCCACACCGGTCTCAATGTGGATTTCGACGATGGTGAAACAGGGTCCGATGACACCCTAGTGAAGAAAATCGCCGAGAAATTGGAAACGCCTCCTCTGAAATCGTTTCGATCTTTGGAATATCCGATGACCTATGTGGAGGAGGTCGCACGCTTCTACGTGAATGCCGAGATTCACGATGAAGGAATAAAGTCATCTCTGCTCACGGAAGCGGCTCACCATCTCTCGCCAAGGATCTCGTGAACACGCTCACTACCAACGGAAGGAGCATCGAAATTAGCGGCGATGTAAACCTGGCCGCTGCTGGAAGGAAATAGCCAAGCCCGACTATCTTTGATAAAATCGTTTACACAAAGAAACAAGAGGTCAGCCAAGGAGGATTATCACAAGTCATTGGACATAGTTGCCAAATGTATTGACATCAAATTTGGCGGCTTTGACCAACTCACAAAAGCAAAGTTGATCGTGATGGCCGCGATCATTGAAGAAAGAAAAATAAATCAATGAGTTTGTCTCACAAGGATCAGATATGCCGAATGTAGGGAACAAATCCTTCAAGGAAGATGGCACATTTGGAGGATCCCTAGGATATGGCCTGGTGATTGGCCGGATGATGGAGGTGAAAGGAGTCCTCTTAGACATGGAAAGGCGTTCCATGTTAACAAGAGGATGTTCAGATCAAACCTCTCCGGCGCACTGAGAGAGCCTACGCCAAGAGAGCCGACACGAGTGAGGGGAATCAGAATCACCACCAAGATACATTGCTTTTCTCTCCACCAAAGAAGAAAGCTGCCCTCGCAATGCTAAGAAGATCACTCTGCCCGCAAAGAAAGAAAGTCAAACCCGCTCTCCCCCGCAGCAGAGTCACCGCCCCTGCAGCCGTGTCTCCCGCCCCGAGGGCAGGCCGAGAAGGACTCTCAAATACCTTCTCCGATCATCAAAAAGAGGAGAACCGATAAGCCAAGACGGCCCTCCTCGTAAGAAAACACGAGCACGCCCGCCGCCGCCAAGACTCGAAGAAATCGTCTCAACCGTAAATCCTCCGGTACAAACTAGAAGACGAAGAAGAATCATCAAGCGCTCCGAGCTTGAAAACCGCCGAGTCGACCACTCACCGAACAAATACGAAACTGTTGAAGCGATCGAGTCCCCGGATGTAATTGATGAAATGCTAAGTCTCGCAAGGAGATCAAGACAGAGGCAACTCAAGACATAGCCGTAGTCCGCGCATCCGAGACACAAGAAGAAGCTGATAGAGCCGATAGTGATGTGATGATCCTATCTCCACACTTACCCGGACATCCAAAATCGCCTCAAGTGAATGGAGGAAATGGAAATTGAGTAAATCAAGGGAACAGTTCCAACGACCCGAGTTTATAGAAGAAGAAGAGGAATCGTTAAACTTCCTCGCCTAACCACTTGTGATCCCAAAGATCGGATGAAGACAACTGCACGGATATCCCGCAAATCTTCAAGGACAAGGAGAAGGAAAGACAGCGAGAGGAAAGGCGAGGCACGTGAGAAGGCCAAAGCATTTGCCCTATCTCCGGCACCCGCGAACACACACATCCTCTCCTTGATGTCTTATCCGATGTGATGAGGATCCTGACTCTGCCGCCGCCGCAAAAAGAGTTGCAAATGCAGCAAGCATTGCACGAATCCGAATCCTTCACGAGCAAAGATTGATGGAGGGACCAGAGAGTCCTCCGAACACAATCGAAATTGATCCAATGGGAGTGGTTCAAAAAATCGCCACTGTTGTTGTTGCCACCACTTCCCACGACTCACTCGGAAGAAGGAAATAAGGGAGATGGCGATGAAACGGGATAGTGGGGACCCCAACGAGCCAACCCCTATTGAAGGTGTTTTACCACCCGCCCCAACGGTGAACACTCAATAGAAATGTAGGAGTTTGAGACGAGTGACCCCATTCCAAGTCACTCACCGGTGTGTGCTAGCCGAGGGGAAACTCCCTCCACCGCAGCAAGGTGGAGAATGCCGCAGATGACTCAACAACGAATCCAGGAGGCGAAGTGGAGAAAGTACAAATACTAAACGAACAAAGAAGTTGCCATCAACGAAGCTCGGACTTGAGACTGTCTCGGTGAGGTGCCAACCGCTCAGGCTAATGACGCTGGCTTGATGCAATGAGGCACGAGGAAGGAACAACCCCGGAGTTAACACTGGCGGCGAAAGTGCAATCCATGGAGTTGAGACTCAATGGATGCCACCACGAAGACCCTAAGACAAATGACATCGTCGAAAGGAGGTCCAGTGCCTCATTGCAATCGAGACTGCAGGAGATAATGAAGGCCCCACGGGAGGTTGAGACTTCCCGGGTAAAGAAGTTGAAGTAGAGAACATCCCTCCCGCTTTCATTGACCCATCCTGTCCGAAAAGGAGATAAGCGCGCTTCATGATTCCCAGGATAATCCTGATGTAACCTTTCCGGGATCGGGCGACGAAGAAGTTCGAGTCATCCCCGTGATGACTCCAAAAGACTCAACATGCGGATGTTCCAAGCACGAGCAAGTCGATCCCAAGACTACTCGTCAAACCTTTAATTTTGATGAAGAGCCAACAATGGAAATCTCATCATCGTCCAATGACGCTCGATAATGCCGGACCGCCTACTTCAATTGGAGAAACCAAATGAGACCAACGAAATCATTGAAACAATGAGGCTCGGCAAGTCGGGTCCACTTCACAAAAGACCCCAAATGAAACAGTCCATCGCGCAGCTCCCCAAGTCGCAGCAGTTCGACTCCAAAAGGAACTTCACGCGCACCTCTCATCATTGAACAAATACCGGTTGGCCGTGATGATTCCTTCATAGAATCTTTTCCTTTCTCTCCGGAAGTACCCGACCTCACCGAAGAATCGAGAGAACGAACGCGCACGATTCCATGGACCCTCTGTTATTCCATCAGTACCATTGTTCCACTGATTATGACTTTGACGTGCATGGCCATCACCGCAATCGGAAGAATCACCAAGTCCGCGAAAGTGTTCAAGGCATTATTAGTGAGATTGAACGGATGGAGAGGCATCGTGCCTCTATGGACATGCGATCGACAACAGATGCCAATCTTACTGGCGACTTAGGCATAAATAATCGGGATCGGGGAATGGTGGCAACAACAACAAACAATGCGTGTGGAACAAGTTAGATACTTCAGGACATTATTCAACAAGCCGCTAGTATGGAGAGCCGAGAATGCCGATGCAAAAACGAAGTTGAGAGAACACATTGAGCACATGCATGAAGCTCACATCTTTGAGATAAAGTCACTTTGCATGAGCAAAATAAGAGTGATCTACAACGTTTGGAAGAAAGCATGAATAGCAAATTCAAATCTTCTCATGGCCGAGATGAAGCTAATCTCGGCAGAGTCTAACGCCACTCGATCCGACTTTCGTCTTGCCGCATACTCCGCAGCACTCGAGACGAAACTCTACCATTAGCGGGCTTGACTTCCTTCTCACAAGATGTTTCCAGTGTTCCTCTCTCTTTTGATGATGCCAAAAAGGGGAAGAGGAATACCTTAAAAGCACGTAAGAGATCTGAAGCCGAAAAACAGGATCACAACGAAGGGAAAGACAAATGAGGAAGCAATGAAACAAAAGAAAGGAAAATCATTGAGGGGAAGGATCGAAAGATGTGACCTTGATGATTGCACAAACCCCCAACAAGGTCTTGTCACAAAATGACATTATCGCAAAGAAAACTCCCGTGACTCGCCACTCCAACACTCTTGCTATATCTATGGCCGAAAAGAGAAAGACAATTGAAGCGGGGATGGAGGAAGTGGAAGGAAGAATGGATGCCCTGTTATGAACATATTGAAACAACATGGAGGCATCCCAAAGAGATGAAGACAGAGACACTTATGCCATCTCGGATGTCGGGACAGAGCCACGATCGCTTGATGAATTTAAAACGCCGCATCCAAAGGATACTTTGCAAATATGTCTATGGCTCAAGCTTGGGACTTGTCTTGGGAAAAGGGTCTCACGTTATGTGAAGAAGGCGACAGCGACGGACTACCTGCGGTCGCTCTGCTGGTCACTCCGCTGGTCACTCACCGGAAAGAAGACCCCGACAATACACGCCTGCAGGTAGAGGAAGAAGCGATGGTGGAGGAAGAGGTTTCGGACCCCAGGCCTCCGCGCCCAAAAACATTGAATACGTAGATCCAGGCAAGAAAAGAGGGATCTCTCAATGGTCTTGACCAAATAGCAAATTTGCAAGTGGCTAAAAGTAATGCTTGAGTATGCAAAAAGAATAGAAGAAGAAAACAAGAGACAAACTCAGCTATGGGAGGAAAGACAAGAAAGATTAAGAAGAGATGAAGGCTCGCCAGAAGGCATATGAAAAGAAGAAGAAAGCGGTGACGATGAGAAAAAGAGAAGAAGAGCGTAAGATGATCTTTGAACAAGATGAAAGAAGGAGACAACGAAGGAGATGAAGTGTTGTTGTCCACCCCTTCATGTATTTTATGATGTAAATACATACTATGTAAGTCTTCTGTAATAAAGCTATAAATTCTTTATTTTTTGTGTAGACAAATGTTTGCTCTGATACACCTTGTAAACAAATGGGCAGTGTAAAAGAACAAGAATGTTATGATCAATAAAAAGATTGATTCTACGCATACATTCTATGTGAATACACTATCTGTATGTATCTTTGCTATTTGCATTTTTGAATGGTTTAAGTTTTGGCATCATCAAAAAGGGGGAAATTGTTAGGAAATTTATTGTTTAGATTTTGATGAATGCCATGTAAAACTTAGAATAGGATGTTGGCACCCCATTTTTGTTGTAAAATACATTGTAATAAATAGGGTGGCCAAGCCGAGTTAAGTCACCTACGCCCTAACATGCAAGAAGACAACTGGAGACTAGAAGGAAGACTCATTGCGAGACTGCGAGTATGGCAAAGAAGAGTAGACGGGAACTCTCTCAAGAAGTAGCCGAGTTGCGGTGGTGGAGCATCGGTCAAGTCAAGTCAACTCAAGAAAAGCCAAGTCTCAAGTTGATGTGACAAAGAGTCATCCAATGATTAGAAGGCGACTCTAAGTCACCTGGGGAAAGCAAAGAAATGCGATCAAGTCGAGATAATCAAAAAGATCCGTTGCACAGACAAATCAAGAGAATTACTTAAACAAGTAATATCTCCATACCACCTTTATCGAGTGCTCATCCCGAGAAGCATGCAAGAGGAATGAACCAATGGGAAGCACTACACCGTGTCGAACTCAAAAGGTGAAGAACAATTCATACGAGGAAATGGCAATTCCAAGGATCGCAACAAGACAAACCAACGACGCAAGTGACTTTCAAAAATAAGCCTATCTCTTCAACGGGCAAATTTTTGAAAGATCACTATAAAAGGCCGAGGAGTTTATTTGAGAAAAATATACAAAAAGAGGACGGACCGAACCACAAACGCGTTCAAGCAATTATTAGAAAATCTGAAATATTCTCAATCCTCAAGCCTACACTACGAAGAACAATAATCCAACACTCACCCGTGAAGGAAAGATAACTTCAATCAGTTGAAGAGGAAAATATTGAAAAATCAAGGGTCTACATTCCACGAAGGATTGTAGGAAGGTTCAAGTCGAACCAAGTCTCGAGCTTTTGGAGGGCTTCGTGATCAAATCCAAAGAGCTTGAGCAAGTGAGTCAGTAGCAAGGCAAATGCCTGCGTGAAGAAGCCGAGTCGTCGAGAAGCCACTGAGTGATCAAGGCGTCTCATCGACCGAGTCCCAAAGGATCAAGTCACCGTGTGATCAAGACTTGTATCCGGACTGTTACCACTTTGTATATAACGATCAATACCTAGTGGATTCCTCCAAGAGTTGGAGAAGAGAGGAGTAGAAGAATTACCCCATCTTGAACCTCTATAAAAATTTCATTGTGTCATTTACATTTCAAAGACTTTAATTCCTGCATCTTAATTGTTTAAATCGATAAATTTGCTATCCACTTGATAATTTCTAAGTACTAAACCAAGCACTAAATCCTTGCTTAACCAAACTTAAGGGTGTTAAGTCTTCCGCTGAAAACAAACCACGCTTGAGTTAATTTAGATCCAACAGATGAGTTATTCCATCAACAGCTCGATTGAGTCTCATTGAGAGACTAACTCTTGATTAACTAAATTGGTCATGTCCACCAAGGACACATCTGTGTAGTATCAACTCGAATATTTAAAAGGACTAAATCGAAAATTTGGTAAGGTTTATTCAACCCCCTTCTAAACCTTACACTTACACCCTTGGGACCTCTGATTTCGATCAAGAACTTCCTTCAATACTTTCCTTCGTTTTCTTGACAATATCTTCTCATATCAAGATAAATTACCATGGGATGATATTTGTGCAATAGATAATAAGTTAATCAAATAAATACCTAAAGACATAATAGCTAAAAGAAAAAAATGAAATAAGGTTGAGGCATTGAAAAAAAGGATTATATTTAAATTGTTCTTTAACTTTAATGGTGAATTACAACATATGATAAAATTTGGATAATGGTATTTCCTTATTCTTTGTTAATAATTGTTATTTCCGTACAATCATCGGTGCGTTCCTTGAGTTTACAATAATATACATTCTTTCACTAACAAGTCTATAAACGTCTCAACTCTCATAATGTGATCTAATAAACATAAAAAAATGATATAAAAATATAATTATAGTTAATAAATAAGTAAAGGAAAAAGAATTTATATCTATTCCATTTGTGTTCCTCAAGGTTTATATCTTTAAACTTTCACAAAATTGAATACAATTTTGTATCCAAGAGTTCAAATGCATAATTCATAATCGTATATTTCTTTAGCACCAATTCATTTTCGTGGGTGTACGTAAGAAACATCGGATTAATGGTGATGAATTCCGCTAATTAGAATGTTTAATAATTTATCCGTCGATACTAAATAATAAAAGAAAAAATTTTATTAAAATTAGAAAATCTGCATAATTAGGCCAATACGGTATCCCTCACTCGCAAAACTTATTCAACTAACATGAATACAAATTACGACATGATTGATATGTATAAATGGAATTGGATAGGAATTGAATGAATTTAAGAATGCAATAACAAAGGGAATGGAATTCTATATGTATTTCTTATTTATGTTTGATATCGATAAGGAATAAGAAAGGAATGGAAAACTCATTTCTAACTTGATTTTAATTTCATAATTGATAATTAAAAATAAATGATGAGAATGTAATGAATTATTTTTAGCGACTAAATTATTCTTTAGTAGAATTTTTTTAAAAGAATGACTTCAACTATGTTTATTAATTTTATCTTTAAATTCATGTAAAATATTTGTTTTGCATTAATAACACAATTTTATTTTATTAGTTCTTAAATTATCAAACAACCCAAGATTAAATTTCCCTTATGTCCATTAGAGCGGTCAAAATGAGTCCGACCTGATGGGCCGACTTGACAAAAAGGTCGAGTTGGGCTTCATTTTTAGAAGCTTGAAATGAACTCCTGGCCTATTTGGCCCCGACCCATTCGACCAAACACCAGGCCGGCCCGATCAACCTTATTTTATGTGTATTTTCATGGGTTGGGCAAAAACTAACAGATTGATCACTATTTGGCCCGACCCGGTCTTCCCCAATTTCCCCTTTGCCCCAACAAAGTTGACACCGAGATGACCTTACCCGACCCGTTTGATAGCTCTATTGTCCATTTACACGAATATTTATATGATTAAATGAAAAGAAAAACAAAAAAAGAATGGAGTGAGAAGCATATTAAAATTATTTAAAAAATGCAATTGTAAGAAAATAATAAATATTAAATTTTGGTGAATGTTTAGTTTTATATAATATTTTTTAAGAGTTTAATAAGAGGATCATTTTGTCCAAAATAAAAATAATTTAATCGTGATTGGAAATGGCTAAAATCATGGGGATGGAAGGAATGATTAATCTCATACAATTGGGTATACGAATTTCCATGAGAATGGCCATTTCTAACCTTAAACCCCTTCCCCACCTCGTGTCTTTTTGTTTTTGCAGCTATAAATACTCCATCAAGAATTACAAAAATCGAAAGCACGGAATAAAATGAAGAGCTGCAGCGTGCTTTGATCGGAAAGCTTGTTGGTCGAAAGTCAAGGAACTCCCACCTCATGTGTATTACCATATATGCATATATGATATATAATTATAATTTTATTATATATTTTTAATTATTTTTATAAGAAAATGTGATAAGATGATAATTTATATATATGATCGCAAGTAATAGGACCCACTTTAGCGTTATTATTGGAAAAATAATAATACATGATTGGATAAAATTTACAGTGGTGGGATCCATTGTAAATTTTTATTTGGAAATAATAATTTATGTGGATGTATGTGGTGATAGTGTATTCTACCTATTTAATATAAGATTAAGATTGAGCGTGTGGTGGTTGTAGCAAGGACCATGAATGTAATATAAAGTTAAAGAAAATCATATAGTTGTGAGAATATAAAATATAGCGGTAAGATTGAAAAGTGAAAAATTAAAATTTTGATATTTCCAATGAGCGAGTAAAACAAACATGATTTACATATCTAGTAAAAAGTGAAAAACAAAATCCAATGAGATGGATACATACAAGCCCTTAACTTTTATTTTTTATGATTTATATTCCAGTAGCTTTCAATTATTTCAAAATAATGCGGATAAAATGTTAAAGTTTTTTAAAAATAAAATAAGAAATTCCCAGAATAGCAATTTTTCGGGAAAAAGGACACTACTTTACTCTATATATTTTGGATATTTTCATACTCCTGCCTTTTTTTTTGGATATTTTACACTTTTTTGAAACATTTTTGTTCCTATATTGTTATCTTTGTTAAAACTATTGCTTCATATTTGTTTTTATATTGTTTATATTATTTCTTGGTTGTTTCGATGTCGTTTTTACTGTGTTGTCTCGATGTTTCAATGCCAACATCTACCCATTTTTTATGCTAGTTTTGTTCATGTATTGTTTTCTATATTGTTTTTAAGTTGTTTCTATATTATATTATTTTCAATATTATTATGTTATTTCTTGGTAGTTTTTATGTTGTTTCGATGTTTTCAAGAAATTGAATTAAACATTGAATTGTGTTTTCTAATTCATGTGTTATTTCTATAATATTTTCAATGTGTTTTATTTTTAGATGTGTTTGTTCATGTGTATTCTTCATTGTTTATAAGATTTCATGTATAAAATTGATTATTTAGTGATAACAAAAATTGTATTTCATTGAATTTTATTAGTCAAACATGCTCGAAACATCTTTAAAACAACAACATCAAAAATTCACCAAAAAATGTGGGTGCGTAAAAACCG
This sequence comes from Rehmannia glutinosa, assembly GCA_016081115.2. Lineage (NCBI taxonomy): Eukaryota > Viridiplantae > Streptophyta > Magnoliopsida > Lamiales > Orobanchaceae > Rehmannia > Rehmannia glutinosa. The sequence goes on along the minus strand of JABTTQ020002479.1, from coordinate 345,466 downwards.
AAAAAAAATGCGGGATCGTAAGAATGTTTGGAGAGAAGTCCAGAGATGGAAATTATGCCTTTAACCCAAATAAAATCATGGACTCGATGAACCGACTTTGGAAATATTTTCTTTCACTTGTAAGATTTATTTCAAATGAAAAAGTTCTTCGTCTTACCCGTTTCATTTCCTTGTGTTCTCCTTCCCTAAAAAAAAAATTCACATGTTCTAGAATTTTTCACAAGATTATGTACACATTTAACTTTCTTTTCATGTCCTAAGTTAAATAAAGTCGAGAGGTTTGTAAATTGCAAAATGCCATTGAGCTTTGATTCTATCTTACATTTTCCTTATTCATAAGAAAAAAAAATATTTCAACCCCTGCTAATATTAATAAAAATATTACGCTTACTCTTTAAATTGAAGACAAAATCAAACTTGAGGACCTTTTTGAAATTTTGAAATATCTCTGCGTTTTTTTACATAACCTAAATCTCTCTCTCTCTCTCTCTCTCTCTCTCTCTCTCTCTCTCTCTCTCTTTTTGTAATTTTCCCTAGTTATATAAAATTGATTGTTTAATGATAACAAAAATTGTATTTCATTGAAATTTTATTAGTCAAAACATGCTCGAAACATCTTTGAAACAACAACGTCAAAAGTTTAACAAAAAAAATATGGGAGCGTAAAAACCGAAAAAAATGCGGGGATCGCATTTAATGTTTGGAGAGAAGCCCAGAGATGTGTCTTTTTTCGGGAATGTTAGGAAATTATGCCTTTAACCCAAATAAAATCATGGACTCGATGAACCACTTTTGGAAATATTTTCTTTCACTTATAAGATTTATTTCAAATACAAAAGTTCTTCATCTTACCCATTTCATTTCCTTGTGTTCTCCATTCCCTAAAAAAATTAGCGTGTTCTAGAATTTTCATAAGATTGTGTCACATTTAACTTTCTTTTCACGTCCTAGTTAAATAAAGTTGAGAATTTTTTAAATTGCAGTTACCCTTTAATTTAGGACAAAATCAAACTTGAGGTACCTTTTTGAAATTTTGAAACATCTCTGCTTCTTTTTTACTTAACCTAACTCTCTCTCTCTCTCTCTCTCTCTCTCTCTCTTTTTTGTAATTTTCCCTAGTTATAATATAATGATAAAGGAAGTTGTTTCATCTACCTTACGTTTTGGTATGTAAATGAACTACATTTAAGGCACTAAAATTAATAAACAAGGGGTATAATATTGGTACTTTTAGAATAGTAGAGATAGAGACAGAGATAGAGATAGAGATAGAGATGAGGCTTGTATGTTTCACTTAGTTTTTATGAGTGTCTCTGGTTTCAGGTTATCCAATTGGTGGTTAATATATCTATTGTTTTACCTTCAACAATTACAGATGTTGTAGCGCCTCCTTTTGTCCAAATTAGCCAGTATGATATTTTTCCTCCTATAATCAGTTAAACATAATTTTTCTACCTGCACATGGATTTCATCTTTTCATTTGGATGTTGCTGATGATTCTAGCTCTTGTACCAAACTCTACCTACAACATCAAATTTATATTGCTATGTATATATAGGGAATCCTATTTGATTGATCTTGTAACTTTTATTTGTGTTTTACATCATGTTGAAAATAATTTTATAAATATTATAAAATTTGACACAGATCATGCTGGTTTGTGGACTTAATTTTACATTGTGCACCATATTCTTGATAAGTTTTTCAGTTTATTGTGTTGCTTTTGCATCTAAGATTCTTTCTTGACTGAATTGATCTTAAAATGAATGAAGGGATAATTACAAATCTACCCCTGAAAGTTTAGCTTAATTACTAAAATAACTCCAGTTATGGATACATCTTGTCTATGGAGCAGAATAGTACATTAATTAGATAATTGCTATTACTAACATTTTATAATTTTAATGATTTTGGCTTATTATTTTCGCCATCTGTCATTGCATCTTTTACATTGATAGATTGGCGCAGTTTTTTAATAGTAAACATCTAATGTCCTACTACTTGAAGCAAATGTTTCACTAAACTATATATTAAACCCTATATTTTACTTAATTGTTCATAAATTACCTGTTAATGAGGGATATGAAAATAAAAATTGCAGCAAGGTATACAAGGTGTAAGTAGGAAATCACAGAAATAAAGCTGCAAAAATAAAAAAATTATGTACTTTAGTCATTTCCAGGTATAATTGATCAACTGAAAAATAAAGAGCTTCGTGACGAGAATTATAGTGCGGTTATTATTGATCACATCTTTATATCAACAAATTATAGTGTTAATCTCATTTTATTGTTAATTCCAGCCTAAATATTTTGAAATCTTGATGCCTCATTGATTGCAAAGTGGCAGCAATATTCAGACTCTGACAAAGATGTGTTCCCACTTTTGGATATTTTACATTAATAGCTCAGGTATTTTTAGCTGTTTTTTAGCATGTTCAGTTCATTCAGGATATAATTATTTTGCTATGTCAAAAGAGTACACCATTTAGTTTTTAAATATTGGTAGGCATATATATTATATTTTCCAAAATTATTATATATATGAAAAGATTATATACACATATCTAAGCAGAAAATGATCCCTCATCATCATCAATGTCATTGTCATTGTTTTCATCATCTATGCAATTACTTTGTTATACCATTTATAACGTTTGATTGTTGTAGTGTTATTTTGTTCAGGTACTTAAAAGAATGGATGCTCTCGTGGATACTTAGAATATTTTTGAAAGCTTGAATGACATGAGCAATGTTGATCTAGATTTTGTTGCCTTTAGTTGAATGTGTATAACGTTTTTGTTGGTTGATTGAATTGGATTATGAATTTATAGTTGTTTTATTTAAAGGAAACTTCGCTATACACTAGTATTTTTTGTTGGATTTTGGCTATTGGTGACTTTAGTATTAACGGATTTCATGTTTAATTGGTAGTGAATTTATGATGGTTGCTAGAATTGGATTTCATAATGAATTGTTTATTTATATGGATTTTTTGCAGATTTGGACCGGTGTATTTAGATGAAACGACACCGGTTTTGAACCGTGTTTTGATATGGTGTCTATTCATCAAAAGACACCGGTTTCAAACCGTGTCAAATACATAAACTTTTAACATCGGGGCCTTTGAAAGCGGATATTTTATATCTCGACACACGGTTTAAAACCGATGTCAAAAAGTTCGGACTTTTAACACCAAAGGGTTTTAACACCGATTGTTTTACTAATACACACCGGTTTAAAAAAGACACAAATTTTAAACCGGTGTCAAAAAGTTCAGATTTTTAACACCAAAGGGCATTAACATGGTTGTTTTTTAAATAGACACCCCGGTTTAAACCTGTCTATCGATTTTGTAGTAGTGCAACGGGTCGAGGTTTCCATCATCTTTAATCAACTAGTGAAGATCTTGGGTTAATAACATATTGTTGTTTGGGGTCGTATGCACGGTGTTGCTACGATTCACATCAATTCCATCATGCGTTTTACTTAAATTTTCACTTCAATATTTCTCTTCCAATTAGCTTTTAACTTATATAAGTTTGCTGTTCAAAAGAATTTATAAAATTAGTTAGCAAGTCCGGGGGTGATCTTGGTCACACAATATCCGACATTTATTTTTTAAAAAGTAAAACTCACGGTATAGTTATCGGGCGGATCATCTAGTTTGGTTTTAATATTTGGTTAGATAAATATGAAAAAACATATATTTTTTGAAGGTAATCATCACGCCCACCCCTACTATTGCATTACTAAGTAATATAGAAAGGGGAACTTGACAAGGTAAACCCTATATACCTGTACATTTTTTGTTTTTACTTGTGACATTTTAACAACGAACAAGCAAGATCATTTTTCTTATAAGAAAATGACAAACCATATCCACAAGCAAAAGAGGTAACAAACCTTGTTATCAAATACACTGCACATCCATGTGGCCAAATTCATAACCCACATCACCCACTATTTACATGCATATATTTACATCATAATTTTCAAAAGAGGGTACAACCCTAAACCATAATATAATACAAGACCAAAAAAGGAAAGGTGACCCATCAACATAACCCAGCAGGTCGTCATCCATGTACACTTTTCTCAATAACCCGTGGAAGCTCCAGCAACCTATCCAGTAAGCCCATGAAATCCAATAACATCACCAAACTCACCTACAATGCATGAACTACATGAGCTAATGCACAAGATGCGAAAACCATGCATGCTTAATGAACAATGTAATATAAATGCAAATGCATTCTAGATATTTTACCAGAAGTGCACATAATGCGTTGAAATATATTATTTATAATCATTTCTTTACATAGGGCCCTTGACCCACCTGCTATGCACCAGAAAGAGCTCAACACAATATCAATAATCACATGGCCATAATCATATTGACACCGCTGGCCATCTCCCGGGACCACCTGAGGTCCACCCCCTGTCTTCCCCAATGATCCCTCAGGAGTCTTCCCTCTGATGTGTCAATAAGGATACAGTCAAGTGGTCCGCCCCCTTGTGACCATCAGAGGCACACCCCCTGTCAACCCTATGATCCTCCGAGGAGTAACACCCACTGCACCCTAAAATATATCATAAAAGCACGCCTCGCATGCCTCGGTGCACTAGCAGTGGCCAACCAAAATCTTTTCTTTTCAAAGAAAGTTATCATGTCGTGCATGCCTCATCTCAACAATGCTCATATGTTTGCATGCACGTGCAAATGCCAATGAATGACATGCTCAATGAAACAATAATCATCACACTCCAATATCCACCAAGCAACATATGAACATCAAGGTTTCCATAATGCATCCATCAAGATATAAGAATCGCATTTAGTATCAATAAAACAGAGAATACTATGTTCATGCACCTTTGTAGTTGCGGATGGATTTTCACTTACCTTGTACCCGGTCGTTTCTCAATTACTACTTTGTTAAGAATTACTCTCAAACAAAATCTATAAGAATACAAGGTACTATATTACTATGATTCAATTAATAAATTTACTACACCAAATTTCTTAACAATGACTCCAAATTTATCTAGTATTTATCAAGCTTGAATCTCATGATAAAACCCTTATCAAGTCTATTGAGCATCGTAATTTCGATTTTTGATGTACTCTAACATCATGAAATTAGTGTATTATAACCTTTTTGTTAAATCCTTAAATATCAAATATCATTCCAATTATTTGCTATTAAACTTGCAGACCTCCGAAAACTTTAAAGCTAAAGGCACAACCTCGTTCCAACATCGAATACATAATCCCTAACATAGTTATAGTTCTATCTCAATATAAATCTTGTTGCAATTCCAAAACTATAATACACTACATAGTGCATAGTTGTTTCATGTCAATTTGTTTTACTCCCTAATATGAATTAAATCAAATAATCAAAATAAGGGTTACAAGAAATGCTAACCTGTATTCCCTCGTATGTCAGCTCTGGGACCCGCCTCTCCCTTTTCTCACTCTCATGTTTTTCTTATTCTTCTCTTTTTTATTTTATTTTATTTTTTTGATTGCCCCAACCGCCTTATGTTTCTTTTCCCATAATTTTCCTCGCTTCCAAGCCCGTCTGTATGTTTGTGAGGAGTTGGAGCATATATATGTTCATGTTGTTTGAGGCGGTGGATGGTAAAGTTAATTACGTAATCATTATATACAAATATAACTTACGGATTGTGGTGAGTTTTATATATGTTAATTACCTATCTCTATATCTCATTTAGGCACACATGAATATCTAATAATAGTACACACGCTTATATATATATATATTATATATATATATATATATATATATATATAGGAATTGGTTCAAATGAGACCAATCCTTTTAGGTTAGTCCATAAGAACACTTATGGACTTTTGATTTAAAATTTTGGATGGTGTAGATCATTTTAGTTAATTTAGGCATATAAGGGTATAATTGTACTTTTATATTTAATTAGTTATGTTAATTGGATGGTTATTAGCTATTTTTTTTTTTTTTTTATAACTCGCTTCCAGGCTTACGCTTTGGACTATGCCGAGGACATAATCTCTATTCTTTGCCGCTTAAACCGCGGGATGTGCACGCCGACCAGAGTGTTCGACGGCGGGTCCAGGCGGATTTCCTCCCAGGTAAAGAGAACAATTATATTCACCCCCAATCTACTAATAACGATCTTTTCGAACCCACACGGATGCTATTGATGAGTTCCCACCAAATCTTCACCGGCTTCGCATATGCCCCGGAGCAATTTGATGGAGCAGGGATAAGAACCCCCGACCTCCTAAGTTATTAGCTATTTTTAAGGAAACATAATCTTACCTTTTTGATTTACGATTTTTAGGAAGAAAAATCATCAACTTCAAGCGTTTTTTTCAAAATTGATACTTCTTTCCGCCATATTTGTGAACAGTCGTTTTATTGTATACTTAGTTCAGTGGACTTGTATACTTAGTCATGTTTTATTGTATATTTAGTTCAGTAGAATTGTATACTTGGTTTAGTGGAATCGTATTCTTAGTTATATAAGTAGTTTAGTAAGCGATTTAGTGAATTTGTATACTTAGTTACGTGGTTTGTATACTTAGTTCAATGGAGTTGTATACTTAGTTAAATAAGTAATTTAGTGTAATTTTATACTTAGTTAAATATTTCTGTATACTTAGTATTATTTTAATGTATAGTTAGTTCAATATAATTGTATACTTAGTTAAATATTTCGTATACTTAGTAAAGTTTTAATGTACAATGTAATTATATTTCGTATACTTAGTTCAATGTAATTATGATACCCGCGTCTACCCGTCCCGCTGCCATCCCTATTTGGGTCCAATATTTTGAATTTTCAGAGGAGGCCTTCATAATTTTTTATATTTACACTTTTGGCCCCATATTTCATAATAATTATAAAAATAACCCAAGCTTCGATTTATTTTGTACAAGTTACAAATCCAGAATTCCAATAATATATAAAAATTCATATTAAATATTTCTAAATCATAATTGAACATGCATAGTTTCATAAATAATAAAAACATAATGATGAGCATTTTATCAACAATTTATGCAAGAAGGAATATTATACTCATCTTTTTATTTTCTCAAAATTTCATTAAAACATGAATCTCATAAATACTTGCTAAAATTCATAACATACCATATTATCACATGAGCATGCATTTTTATGCACTAGTAGAAAGAATGATGCATTTTTTGTAGAAATATTTTTCACCCACCTCGTAGTAATTTTTCGGGTTGTGGTTAAAATGAAGATCTTTTCAAGAATCCAAGCTTCTGGTCCTAATACTCAAAGTTCAGCCCCTAAATGTCACCATATCCATATTTTGGTGTTAAAATTGAGGTCTCAAATCCAAGAAAAATATCTTTAAAAAAATGGTTAATTCTTATCTTAATATCCTCAAGTAGTCTCCAAAAATGAATTTCTCTCTTCAAGCTTCTAACCTCAACTTTAACTTCTATAGGTCAGCCCCTAAGCTCCAAAAATTCAAATCCTTGAGTCAAAAATTAATTCCTCAAGTTGTCAAGAGGAAAATACTAAACCATAATTTCTCACCTTAAATGTGTGTTGTCTTGAATTTTTTCTTCAAGCTTAGAGTCAAGTCTAGGTCTTCCTTAATTCTTCAAGAAAAATGCACTAGGAGTACCTCAATAAGGGAGAATTCAACAAGATTAGAAGGTGAAGGAAGAGTCTTAGTGTTTAATGAAGATGAATTGAAGATAAAAAAAATTCTTACCTCTATATGTGTAATTTTTAACGGGTTGCAAGATGGAGAGGACTTTTTTATTTTTTATTTTTGTGATTATGTTTCTAAGTGTTGGATGAGAGTGTATTAAGAGAGTTTGTGAGTTGTAATGGGATGAAATAAATTTTTGTTCTCTTTTCTTCACTATGGCCGAAAATAAGGGTGGTAAGTTGGCAAATTTTGTGTTTTGGTGTTGAAAGGTGAGTTAGTGGGAAATAATTGGTGTAGTTGAAAAAAAAAGAGACTTGATACCCTCCTATAGTGCTATGGCCGAAAGCAATGGTTAGGGAGGGATTATTTTTTATCTTGTTAATTGTTTATTGAAAGGGAAATTATTGGGGAGTAAAATATTGTGTGAGAAAAAAATTGTATTATTCCCCCAAAAAAATAGCTATGGCCGAAATTGGGGGAATAGGGGTTAAATTTTGTTGTTTTGGAAATCTTTTATTGAAGGGAATTTGTTGGAGATGATAAACTTTTGTGGTGTGATAAAAAAATGGCAGTATTCCCTAAAAATACACTATAGCCGAAAATTGGGGAAAATAGGGGAATAAATTTTTGTTTTGTGGTTTAATTATGGTAAAGGGATATCTAGGTGTAAATCTTAAATGGTGTAGGATAAAAAAATGGAATTGATTCCTACTATACCCTTATGGCCGAAAATTCTATTTAGGATGATAAAATATTTGGTTTTCTTATCTTTTATAAAATTGAGGGAAAATAAAATATATAAGTATACATAGATAAAAATATAGGAGTTTAAAATAAGGATGAAATAACAAAATGTGTATTTTGTTTCAAAATAAATAGGAAGTTGTTTGGAAATGTATTATAGAATGAGGTGAAATATTTGTATGAGGATTGAAGTGTACTCCTAAATTATTAAGGGTCCAAAATTACTAAAGTCATAACTAATCAATCAAAGACTTAATACTTAAGGAGGAAATATGATAGGTCTACTCAAAATAACGAAGGAGTAATCGACGTTGGAAGAAATAATTGAATGAGTACCATATTTTATATATAATAGGTTTTGTGACACTTAGCCGAATATTTCATCACTATACAACATCGTATCTTATGTTGATAAAAGTCGGGGCCTCACATTCTCCCCTCCTTAAAAGAATTTGATCCCCAAATTCCTCTCAAAATAGTTTTGGGTATTGTCTTTGCATATCGTTATCCATTTCCCACGTGACATCTTCATCTCGATCATGTGCATGCCACACTACCTTGGCCATTGAGATCTCCCTTCTTCTCGGTTGGTGCACTTGTCTATCGACGATTCGTATCGATTTCTCGGTGTAAGATAAATTCTCTATTATGGATGGGATTTCCTCTCACGATAATGTGCTTGGATCGGGCTGGTATTTCCTTAACTGAGACGTGGAACACGTCATGCACACCACTATAGGAGGCGAGAGTTCTAATTGATAAGCCGACTTCCCGACTCTCTTAAGTATCTTATATGGCCCAATATATCTCGGGCTCAACTTTCCTCCCTTCTTAGGGTGGATTAAAGTCTGAGGAATACTTTATCTCCAACCTCGAATTCCAAATCTTTTCTTCTCTTGTCTACATAGTTCTTTTTAACGGCTCCGAGCGATCGGATTCGCTTCTTGATCATTCGACTTCTCCATGGCCTCCTCGACTAAGTCGACTTTCGAATCATTAGTGACTTTTGCTTCTCTTTTTGGAGTCCATTGATCATCGATTTTCCAATGTAGCAGGGCTCTTCACTTCCATTCGTATAGTGCTTCGTAAGGCGCCATCCCAATTGTGCCTCGATAGCCGTTGTTGTACGCAAATTCAACCAATGGTAAATGAGAGTCCCAACTTCCTTGAAATATAGTTTACATGCTCGTAGCATGTCTTCGAGAGTTTGGATCATCTATTCGATTGTCCATCACCGTGGGTGTCTTCTTTGCATTGAAACTCAATGGGTTCCTAGTTCCTCATGTAAGCACTTCCATATCTCGAGACAAATTGTGGATCTCTGTCTAAAACAATATCCACCTGTACTCGTGTAGTCACAAAAGATCTCGGATATACACTGTGCTAGTTTACGTAGACTATCTGTCTTTTTATTGGTAAGAAATGGGCTGACTTCGTGAGTCTGTCTACTATAACCCACATGGTATCGTGTCGTCCCTGGTTCTAGGAAAATCTATTACAAAATCCATAGTGATATACTCCCACTTCCATTTGGGGATCTCAATGGTTGCGAAACCCGACGGCCGTTGGTGTTCAAACTTTGACTCGTTGGCACGTTAGACATCTTGCCACATACTTGGCTACTTGATTCTTCATGTGTATCCACTAAAAGTGTTGTTTCAAATCTTTGTACATCGTATTACCACCGGGATGTATGGTGTACTTTGAAAGACGTGCTTCACTTAAAATCTTATTTTTAGTTTCTCATTGTTTGATACGCACACCCGGTTCTTAAACCTCAAGATTTGGTCCCATGCTATGGATAATTCTACGCGATCTCCCATCAAAACCTTATCCATTAGCTCTCTGATCTTTGGGTCTCCTTCCGTGTTGTTTTAATCTCCTTTAGCAATTCAGTCTCACCGAGATATTAGCACAAAATATTTTGGTGTCCGTTCTTGCCTCGGATTCCATACTCCCAACTCTTCTAGGGATTTCCATTCCCTAATCATTAGTCCGGCGACACTAGCCTTCCCTACTCAAGACATATGCCACCACATTGGCTTTCCCAATGTGGTATTGAATATCGAAGTGATAATCTTCGATAAGTTCCATCCATATTCTTTGTCTCAAATTGATGTCCTTATGGGAGAATAAATATTTTAAACTCTTATGATCCGTGAACACAGTGAACTACGCCCCCTACAAGTAGTGCCGCCACTTTTTCAAAGCGAACACTATTTCTGCCAATTCTAGGTCGTGCGTTGGGTAATTGGCCTCGTATGGTTTTAGTTTCCGTGAGGCATAAGCAATTACTTTTTCATCTTACATAAGTATTGCTCCCAATCCATCTTTTGACGCATCATAAATGACAACCTTTTGTCCTCTTGGGAGGGCCAAGATAGGAGCGGTTGTGAGTCGTTTCTTTAGTTCTTAGAAATCGGTCTCACATTCATCACTCGATTCGAACTTGACTTGTTTCTGAGTCAACCGTAAGAGTGGTCTAGCAATCTTAGAGACCCTTGATAAATCTTCGATAATATCCTGCCAATCCCAAAAAACTTCTGATCTCGGTCACTGTTTCTGGTCATTTCCACTCAACAACGGTTTGTACCTTTAACGGATCTATTGCGATTCCATCACCAGACACTATGTGTCCCAGAAATATAACTTTCTTAAGCCAGAATTCACATTTGCTAAACTTGGCATATAACTTGTGTTCTCGTAGTGCTTCCAACACCATTCTGAAATGACGTTCATGATCCTCCTTTGACTTGGAGTACACAAGTATGTCATCAATAAAAATCACTACAAATTGGTCTAAGTAAGGTCGGAAGACTCGGTGCATCAGGTCCATAAATGTTGCGGGAGCATTTGTTAATCCAAATGGCATTACTACAAACTCGTAGTGTCAATACCTAGTTTGGAATGCTATTTTAGGGATGTCTTCTTCCTTAATCTTCAACTAATAGTATCCTTGATGTAAATCAAGTTTTGAGTACACTATGGCTCCTTGGAGTTGATCGAATAGTTCATCGATCCTCGGAAGGGGATACTCATTCTTGATGGTTACATTGTTACGGCCACGATAGGCTATGCACAACCTCAGTGTCCTATATTTTTTCTTGACAAAAAGCATTGGAGCTCCCCATGGTGACGTACTTGGTCTGATAAATCCTACTTCCATCAATTTCTATAACTGAGCTTTTAAATCTTGCAATTCCACAGGGGCCATCCTATAGGGCGTTCTTGCTATTGGTGCGATCCCTGGAAAAATTTCGATAGCGAACTCAACTTCCCTATCGGGAGGGATAGATGTGATTTCTTGTGGAAACACGTCTAAGTATTCTGACACTATGGGCACCTCGTGAAATTGAGTTTCATCCTTAGGTTTGTTAATTATAAACGCTAAGTACCCATGTGCTCCATTAGCAATTGCTTTTCTAGCCTTGATGGCCGAAATGATTGGGGCTATCGAGGTTCGTGCTCTTCTTGATAGCTCAACTATTGGTTTCCCGGTTTACATAGCTTAACTATTTTGTTGTGACATCCATTTGGGCAAGTGTTCGGATAATGATGCATTCCCAAAATAATACCATACTCCGATATGGGTAGTAATATCAAATTAGCATGAAAATGCACATCTTAAACTTTAACTTCACATGTATATGGAAGCGAGTTATTTAGCTTGCGCCCATAGGAGTGACACCTCTAAATAGATAGGCATGCATTCCATGCATGCATGCAAATTATGAGCAAATTGTGGTGCAACAAATGAATGCAATGATTCGGGGTCAAATAATACTTTGGCATGGTGGTCGATACCATCACAATATAGCATCACAATATGAATTGCAAAACATCTCTAGTAATAGCTCAAGATTGAATATATAATTGCATTGACTTTCTACCAATCTAAAATCATGTGTATTTTTCGAAAAACGCTCAAGCGATACCTTGTCAATTTCTCTTTGGCAACCAATTTTTGCATATTCTCATATTCGAACAAAAATTCTTTATGTATGAAACGAAAGTTTATATAAGTTTATGTCTCAATGTCTCAATTTCTTGATTAGATGATTACTCTAGTTTAGGTTAAGTTACTAATCATTTTACTTTTTTAATATCAATTAATTTTCTTAATTAAATTATGTGTCTAGTTATAATCATTAATAAGTCGGATATCATCAAATTAAAACATTCTCTACAAATCACTTATCATTTTACTATATTTAAATAAATTAATATGATAACAACTATTTTCTGATAAATAATTAATATAGTGTAGCTATATTGAATTAAAGTTTATTCAAATATTCCTTTGATATATTGATAAATTATGTTATTTTTAATTTGATGGTTTTTAGTAGTATTCCTCACCATTTGTAAGAGTGTTGACTAGGGTTCGAACCCTATATATTTCGATTTCTATGAAATTTACCCCTCTCCTCCAAACCAATACTCCCAACTTATTAAAAAATATTTGATGGTTTTTAGTATTATATTTTATATAGTATTGAATTTCAAGGAATATGTAGTTAATTCACCATCAAAATATAAATAAGATAAAAATATTATATATGCATATATAAAAGGTTCTTTAAAATTAGTTCTAGTTTTGGATCTTGATTTGGTACGGTTCTTGGTACGGATATTTAAAAATATCCAACCATATCAATAATAATTTCGGGATGATGCGGTTAAGCAAAAGTCAAAATGTCAACGGGTATATTTGGTTCTGGATACTTTAGGCTTGGATATTGGTTCAATTTTTGGTAATATTCAAGTCTCGTGCACACCCCTAAATGAATACAAATAAAGGAACGACATGGGTAGTATTGTCAATTTATAGTAGGTGATTCCGTTTATTTTTCGCGCCAAGAAGACTATAATTCCCAATATCGTTGATGTTATTTAATCTCTTTTATTTTATTTACGTAATTTAATAAGGCATGAAATAAATTAGAAGAAATTACCAAAATACGCACATGTTTGACTTTTGTATGCTCTGGGTGACTTTTTTTGTTGGCTTTTTTTAGCTTTTGCCATTTTCTCTCTCTAGGTACTGAAACATATATGAAACAATTATGAAACAATTTGAAATAGTGGAATTATTTCAGATTGAGGTCATTTTCAATCTTTAATTGTGGAGACATTCCCTCATCAGTTGGTATTTAATTTACATTTCGTCTCTTATGTTGATTTGTATTTGCTATTCCAACATTTCTTTTAGGTTGCTGAAAGTGCAATATTTTAGAATATGTATGTTTCTTCAAAGTTGATGTAATTCTCATTTTCTTACCATTGTCCATTGTGATATATTACTGTTGGAATCGTCTCGAAATCTCTACAAGAAGCAATGAAAGTGTATTAGCTAAAACATGTTTGAAACAATATTTAGAAATATATTTAAAACAACTTTTTTAATGAGAAGAAAAACAATTCTATTAGCTGATACACGTTTGAAATATTTTTGAAACAACTCTAAAATATGTTTGCAACATTTTTTTAAATCCTTTGAAATAATTTTAGAAATTAATAAGATAAGCAATGACATTGTATTAGCTGAAATATGATTGAAAGTTGTCCATCACAAGATACTATTGGCTTTTTGGAATTGTCTCGACTGTCATGCGCAATAAGTAATGAAATTGTATTAGCTGAAACATGGTTAAAATAATATTTTCGAAACATCTTTCAAAAAACTTTGTAAATTAAAGAGAGAAATAATGAAATTGTATTAGTTGAAAAATATTTGAGACATGTTTGAAACAACTTCGAAACAACTCAGAAACATGTTTGAAATATTTTTGAAACAATTTTAGAAACTAATATAAGATAAGCAATGGCATTGTATTATCTGCAACATATTTAAAAAATGGTAGAACAACTTCAAAACAACTCCTAAACAATCTATTGAAACAATTGCATATAGATGGCTAAGTTTGACATAATTATATTGCAAATATGTAGCTGAAATATTATTAGAATAATTTCGAAACAACTTTGGAACAATTATGAAACAACTTTGAAATGATTTGGATCTAGAAGCATTAGATTCATCTAATCAAAATGCATGATTTTCAGCGAGAACCATCAATTCATGCACAATATATAGAATATAATATTTTTTGAACTTGAAAACGAATGAAACATTTAAAATAGTACCAGAATAATAATGTTTTTTCAGAAGAATGAATTTCAAGGAAATACACAATACCTTTCAGATCGAAAATTATTAATTATCTTAATTTTTCTGGTTTGTGCTATGATTTTATGCAATTTGCTTGTTCTTTCTGTTGTTGTTAGTTGTGTTTTTTTCCTTCCTTCTTCCTCTCCTTTTTTTTCTTCTTCTGGTTTTTTGGTGCAGCTTGTTTTCTTCTTCTTTTATCATTGTTTTCATTTTTTTGTACAACTTGTTATCTTCTTCATTTGTTCGATATTTTCGTGTATGCTCTCTTTGCGCTTTTTAGATATATAAAGCAACTTTGAGTTTATACACTGGAGCATATTTTCATCACATTTTGTCAAATTTTTGTAGTGTGTGAAGGAAAGAGGAGGGAACGTATCTTCTGTCCCGAGAAAAATCTGCGAGTGTATTTGCAGGAATTTTCCTATAAAGTAGAGCAATTGTGTCTTTAACCCAATAAATTATGCATTTGGTGCAATGTTTTTAAAATTGGATAGACCGGCCAATTGGATTGGCTAAACCAAATTGGTGCATAAATAAAATCACTGTTGGTGGGAAATCCGTTGTGAACATGGAAAAACTAGTCACCTCTTCACACGGTTCAACTATTTTTTTCTTCAATTGAGAAAGATGAATAAGAAAGTAAAAGATATAAATCATTCCAATATAAAACATTTAACATTAACTAGATATAGAACAAAATTAAACCCTACGTGATTACTTTATTTTTATGTTTTAATTTCGGTTATGCATAACAAATTTTAGATTTTCCATTAGTTCTTCTTGAAATTCTTATGTTTTCCTTTAGAACCTATATTCAGTTTTTCTTTGTGTTTTTTTAGTCAGTGTTATTTTCTTTTATTTATGGGGTGTTCTATTCACAATCCCAAAATCTATTAATACACCCCATTTTCTAAAGAGTGTGATCCTGAAAATATTCTAGGTGCGCACATAGGCGATAGTGTGTTCCGGCAATCTCGTGGACTTCCACACCACAAAACTCGAGCTAAAGAAAATAGATGGGGCACTCTATAATGGTATTTTGCAAGTGCCCGCGCATGGTAGCGATAGCACTCAATTTTTTATAAAGAGTGTAACTTTGAAAATATTCTTTGCCATATAATTTAGAGATTGTCATTTCCATATTTTAATGTTTCAATACAATTTTTACCTATTTTTAAACTTTTTTTATGTTCTTGTATTATTTTCTATATTGTTTCTGTTGTTTTTATATAGTTTTCAATGTTGGTATGTTGTTTCTTGATTGTTTCCATGTTGTTGTTGATGTTTCAATGCAACTTTGACCTATTTTAAAGTTCTTTTTTGTTCTTGTGTTGTTTTCTACATTGTTTATGTAATTTTTAGGTTGTCTCTATATAATTTCAATGATATTCTATTTTTTTCTAGGTTGTTTCCATGTTGTTATCGATGTTTTCAATACTCTGGATCAAAAATTGAATTGTGTAATTCACGTGTTGTTTCTATATTATTTTCAATGTGTTTTGTTTTAATATATGTTATTTATGTGCATATTTTCTTGATTGTTTATAAGATTTTGAGTATAAAATTGATTATTTAACAAAAAGGGGATTTATATTCCACTAAAGTTTTTTAGTTTGAAACATATTGGAAAACAACATTGAAATAACAATATCAAAAAATATGTAAAAATATGTGGGAGCGTAAAAATGTCCGAAAAATTGCAGGAGCGTAAAAAATCCTGGGAATGTAAATGTATCTTTTTTCCCGATTATTGGGCAATTATGTCCATAACCCATGATTTTTCCGCTCAATGTAATTCGGGCGAATACACAATAATATATATATATATATATATATAATATGATTTTTCCGCTCAATGTAATTTAGGTAGAATACACAAAAATATATATATATGTGTGTGTGTGTGTGTGTGTGTGTGTGTGTGTGGAGGGGATCTGTGAGACCACCCTCCTAGGTAAGACCATAGGACCGATCAACACCATCAAAAAGTAATTCAATGGCCAAGATATGAACAAATATATACAAAGAATTCATATGAAAGTATACATTAGAAGGGGTAAAATAGGAATCCAAGTAACTAAATATGGTAACCGCCTCCTACAAATTAGGGACGTGATCTGTTATTGATCACGTCCCCATAATCACGCGGTTCACCTTTCCTTTCTCTTCCTTCTTCACAAGAACCTGCAAATTATTCAAATTTGGCAACAGAATCATGCAACAATTAATGATAAATATACAATTCCACTAAACCAACTATACATTAAAACATTACTAAGTATACATAAACAATTAACTAAGTATACAATTACACTAACTTGTACATTAAAACATTACTAAGTATACGAAATATTTAACTAAGTATACAAGTACATAAACTAACTATACATTAAAATATTACTAAGTATACAAAAATATTTAACTAAGTATACAATTATACTGAACTAAATACACAACTCCACCGAATTACTTATATAACTAAGTATACAATTCCATTGAACTAAGTATACAAATCCACGTACTAAGTATACAAATTCACTAAACTACTTACTAAACTTCTTATATAACTAAGAATACGATTCCACCGAACCAAGTATACAAATCTACCGAACTAAATATACAATAAAACATGACTAAGTATACAAGTCCACCGAACTAAGTATACAATTCCACCGAACTAAATATATGATAAAACAAAATCAAGTATAAAAGTGATGTGTTTTTTCTCCCTAAAAATCGGCCAATCGAAAAGGTAAGATTGTATTTGCCTTAAAAATAGCAATTAAAGATAAATTGATGATATAGAAAGTACAAATATACACTTATTAGCTTAAAATAACTAGAATGATCTACACCATTTAAAATTTTAAATCAAGAGTCCATAAGTGTTCCTATGGACTAACCTAAAGGGTTGGTCTCATTCGAACTAATCCCTATATATATATATACATATATATATATATATATAATATAGGATTATAGACATAATTGCCCAACATCCCTAGCTCTTTTTCTCGACTTTTCTATGCTCCCGCTCTTTTTTTGACATTTTTACGCTCCCGCACGTTTTTCAGATTTTTTTACATTGTTGTTTCATGATATATCAAACATGTTTCATCCAATAAAATTTTAGTTAAAAAATAATTTCTCCCATTAAATAATCAATTTTATACTAGAAATCTTAACAATCAAGAAATATATACATAAAAAAACACATATTGAAAAAAAGAAATACATTGAAAATAATATAGAAACAACACATGAATAAAAAACACAATCCAACTTTTGTTCCAATGCATTGAAAACGCGAAAATATGGAAACAACATAACAACATTGAAAACATTATAGAAACAACCCGGAAACAATAGAAACAATATAGAAAACACCATATCAACAAAAATATGTTAGAAATGAGTTAAAAACTGCATTGAAACCAGACCGTCCTTGGGGCATGTCGAGGCATCGCCAAGCACAGGCCCCTTCCAAAGGAGGGCACTTCCCAGGATTTTTTTATTTCTTGTAATTGTTCAAAATTACATATATGTAAAATAAATACTATAAAATTACTAAGTCTATATCTTGGTTCACCGATCAACACACTCTTTTCACACTTAGAGGTTGTGGGTTCAATCGCCTTGCCCCAAATTGGGCTCTTTTTAACGTTTTTCTTTTTCCCCAACCAAGGCTACCGCCTACTCCCGATTCAACCTTCTTCCAATTCAAATTTTTAACACAAAAGCCAATTTACTTCTCAAAAGCCCCCAATAATTAAAGCCATCAACCAATATTTTATTTTTGGTAAAATTATTCATTTTTAGATGTTATATTTTCACCATTAGCATGAATTGTATCAATTTATTCTATTTTTCTAAGAGTTCTTTCTCAATCTTTTTTTTTTAAAATTTTAAGGATAATTACAAAAATTGTCATGCCCCAAATTACAATCTATTATAATATAAGACATCCAATGGAGTATAACTCCTGACTTTCATAAGCTTAGGCTCGTCAAGAGTTGTGATCCAAAACACAAGTTACTAACACCATAAATACCGCGAAAGTCCATAAATCTATAAATATATAATTAAAATAGAGCTTCAAGTCACCTAACTATAACAAAATAAATAGTTACATTGCTCACGCGATAACAAATATGTCCTCATAATGGAATGGCTAGGTTGAATCAATCCTGGTCCAAAAGTCTCGTGTCGGTATCATCGATCTCAAAGTATTAGGACTCTGAAAAGTTTTATAAAATCGTGGGGTGAGCTAAATGAGCTCAGTAGGTTGGGGTAGGGTAATGCAATATTTGAATACTAAAATATTTCCGTTTTGGCATGAGCAAAATACTTACTGTGCCAAAAGATATTCATGTATGCATGATAATGGTGTACAAAAGATTCATTTACCGTGACAATGAAGAACGTTTTTGCAATTCAATAACGATCAATCAATTTTTAGTGCTAGCAATGATGCTAAGCGCATTCTGCAACAGGTAATTAAGTACAGTAAATGTTTAGCTTTTCAGATGGTAATAGATATCTAGATTTTTAAAACCAATAGTAGATATCTCGTTTTAAAATAAATTCGTTGTAATAAAAACAGTCAGTCAATCAATCCGCCAGCCCGAAACAAAAAACATAGAATCAGTGTTGATCGGGCATTGATCCTGTCCGTTTTCCTTATGGCTCCTAACAATATTTGGCCGAAGCCCAGTCACCTTATCCCTCTCAGTAGGCTCGACGTCTCTTTAGCTATGGGCTTTTTACCCTGGAGATCATCATATTCCGTATACACCATTCTACTTACCCAAATTCTGCATCGCCGTCTCCGGCCCGACCAGAAAGTGGGACTAGGCACATGAGTAGTCAAATAAGGACCACATGCAACCTGCTCGATCCATTATCTAACCTACCCATATCGCAACAAACTCAAATAGTCAATATTTTTGTTAAAATGACATTTATTTGCCGAAAGGCCGAGTCAAGCTGTTACAAAAGTTAAAATGCAAATAAAAATGTAAATTCAAACCATGAATGACGCAATTTATGTTTTCTTTAACAACTAAATTATCTTAAAATGACATATACCATGAAATCATGAAATAGTCTAATGTCGTGAAGTTCATGAAATAGATGATATCGTGAGATTTATGAAATTATAAGCAAACCTAATTTCTTTAGGAAAATGACATTTTGCCCACCTTTGGTTTAATCACCAATTCACCAAGATCTTTGCAATCTTCCTCAACTGAACTCCTAATTTAAGCTCAACGGCCACCTACACCAACTTCATCAAATTAAACCAAATTCTAAAGATTTCCAACCATCAGTATGTCCACTAAATACTTAGTATTGGAAGAATCAACTTACGCCTAAGACATTTTGTTTGACGAGGAATTTAGTGTTTATCTAGCTAAACACGAACAAGATTTTATTTTCAGAAAACTAAAGGTAACAAATAAAAGGAACAAACCAAGAGTATGTATAAAGAACACTTTACTCCCCTCCCTCCTCTTTTTTTTTTTGCTTAATCTAGGCAGGGGTCTATTATATTGAGGAGCAAGCATTACCATCATTGCTATATGATCCTACATTTCTATGCACACTTTCTCCAATTCCACCACTCTCAAGTATGTATAATCTATCACAGTTTGGTCCTTCAGTTTTGTCTCTTTGACACATGAGAACTTTATAATCCTTCAGTTTGGTCGGATTTGATGGAATGTTTGATAGAAAACGGTTCCCTCAACCTTCTGATATTCACGGTTTCAGACAAAATAGAAAGAAGATTTTGTTTGGTAATTAACTAACTTGATTGCTAAGTATATGACATTCACGACTTTATCTAATAGTTTTATTACCAGCTTTCTTTTGGTTTGATATGTTGTACTTCCATTTTGTGGTGCTCGGTGTGGCAGCATTATTTATGTTTCTCCCGAATCGAACCCTTTTTTGCTTAATGTAAATCAATAAATGCTCCACCTATTGATCTCAATTCTATCCCTGTTTGTTGTCCATATGATATCCTTGAGATTTAATAGTTCACTCGGTCATTAATTAATGGTATTCATGCTACTTGCCTAGATTTAAAAGGAGTGCTAATTATTACGAATATTGTACAATTACCTTTGCAGCAAATATCATGTTGTACTGAATGGTTTGCCCTTTTCTTTTTTTGAATATTACTAGTTCTTGAGTTGGAATAATATGAAAATATTTGGTTGACGTGTGTTGTTTAGCACATTTACCACAAGCAAAGGCATTGCAACATAGCAATTGTATGACATGCTATTCTACAAATAAATGCCGGTTTGGCAAAATAACTTGTCCTCTTTTATATATACTAGTAAGAAACACGTCAAGGCCGCACGTGATCCACATGACTTTACTTAAATAATTATATTATTTAATGATTTTATTAATTAATATTTAAATATTAAAAAGTGATTTATAAATAAATAAATATTAATTAAATTTAAATATTACAAAGTATTTAATATATTTTTATTTACTTTAGTTATAGATCGATATGAATTGTTGAATAATTATTTTCAAAACTCAATCCAACAAAAAATCTAAAATTAGTTTAACAACAATATAAGTTCTATATTAGCTTACAATGACATTCATCAATGTTTTATTTCATTTTTATGGCTAAAAAGTATTTTCTTCTTAACTCATCTTTGAATTCTTTTGGCATTGGATGCGTTTCACACAATAAGACAAGCAATTTAGCTTACAATTCATAAGCTAATAATTAATAAATCACAAGTTATCAAATTAATTAAAAAATGTAATTAATTAACTTTTATACCAAAAATCCAAAGATAATGTCATCATTTTATTTGTTATGTTATTCAATTCAAAAAATAAGGTTAATCAAATTCTTATACTTCTTATGCTTACTTCTTTTATTCTCTCTCAGTTCTTTGATTAAAAAAATTAAAAAACAAAATTACAATATAATATATATGTAAAAAACTTGTTCCATATATTATTTCAATTCTAGTAACAAAGTTTTCCTCAAAAAAAATCTAGTAATAAAGTCAATAATTTATCATAACACTAAAACTTAAAGTTTGTAGTCTTCATATTTTCAATGTCTTATAAATAATAAACATTAACCTAATATATAAGTTAATCCATTATTTTCATCGAGTCGAGGTATTAAATAAAACTATGGAAAATGATAAGTCGAAATCGAGTTTCAAACTCTATTCAATTGCACACCGAATAACTTCACTTAATAAATAATAAAACCAAAGATAACTTTATGAAAGAATAATGAGCTAACAATTTTCACATGTCGAGTCTTTAATAATTAAATATAATACTAATTAATTTTTATGTTTGAAAATTATTGCAAACACTTAAAGTTTTAAAAGTTGTATAATAAACTAAAAACTAATTTAGTTTTTTTAAATTTCATTAGATTTTAGAAAGATACGTTATGCTATTAGAGTTTGTATTTGCAATTGAATTTGGCTCTTTTGGTCAATATTAAAATTACATAGTTAGTGAATTTTGTAAGACGTATAGTCAAGAAAATAGCAGATTATTCTTAGTATAGTAAAACTAATTTATATTTGTTTGAAGAAAATGTACATTTAAAATTGATCTCTTTTAATCTTGTTTATGAAATCATATTATTTATTATAAAATATAATTATCAATCCATTTGTAGTGCCTTTATTGCGAAAAAAGGTATATAGTACTTTAATCATTATTTGAAGTTTTTATTGAATTTTTGATCAAATAAGAAATATAGTTGCCAAAAGTTTAGATATGAAGTTGTAAAAAACTCTTAGCTATTCTCTTATGCCTCCTTATGACCAGGAGAATTCATATTACTTAGCATTAATCATGGTCACTTCACTCTAATTTATTTTTGTATGGTTTAACACAGTAAATTTGATACATAAATAGTATTTTGAATATTATATTGGCATTTGAATTAACATATAATTTAAGAAATATTAAACTTTGACATAGATATCAAATTATTTCATATTAAATAAGTTTATTTTATTTATTTATTTTAATACAATTTCACATACATACAGTGACTTTCCATTTATGATTATAGTTTCACATTTTTCATAGTATTTTATTTTGTAAAAATAAGAATAATCTGTATCGAATTTTATAATAATTGTTTTTGTTCTTGAATCTTTATAAGTCATAAATGTGTACTTTTATAATGAACTGATATTTTACCCAAAATGCCAAATTATACATATTATGAAAGTCATTTAATTTTTTTTAGAATTTCCAGCTATGATACACACATTTTTTTTAACTATTTACTTTTATTCTTTCAACTTTTTATAATATGTTTCATTTGGTTTAATCCTAAACTATCTATATATATGAAATTAACCCTTAAAATTATTTTGGCCAGTCTCAACTCATTAATGTCAAATATAACCATTTCTTTTACAAGATATTTTATTCTTAGTTTTCACTTTAATTTGTTGTAATTATTTAATTTACTTAGTTTGTTATGAATGTTATATTAGTATTTGAATTAACACACAATTTAAGTAATGTATTAATTTTTCAACAAATGTTAACTTTGTACATGTTAAATGAGTTTAATTTTTTTTTTTTCGTTTGCGTATATATATGATCTTTTAGACTTAATCCGATTTTAGCTTATGTTTCACTCTTTCACATCATTGCATTAAAATTTAATTATTTTGGTACATGTTTTTATGATAAATATATATCATACTGATATTTTAAACTTATAATTTTTTAAGGGTGTAAGTTTCAAACGACATTCAGGTTTTATCATAAATGTCAATTTAATACATATGGATTTTTTATTAAGTTTTCCTTATGATTTTTTATATAGATATATTTATACAAAATTTGTAATATGTTTTTGCACTTGCTCTTTTATTTTATAAGAAATAAAACAATTAAAAGATTGTAATCATAACATATTCAAAAAAATAGTAAATTAGAAAATAAAACTTATAATGTAAGTTATAAAAAATTAAATAAAAGTCATAATAACACATATAGTTAGAGTTTAAAAGGTAATTTTTTTGTTGCGACAAATTTGTTTTGGTTCTTATTCTCTTTTTTTTTCATGTTAATCTCATTTCTTTTATTTTTTAATTTTTATTTTACTGATATGACTAATTAAAACAAAATATGCATGGGATTTAAATAAAAATAAAATAAGAAACTCTCTTGTTTTCAATATAATTTATTTAGCAACCATAATTAAAATAATTTTCAAAATTACATATTACTAATTGAGGGAGTTTTCCGACCATGGAGGAATTATGTATTTTCTCTACTTTTTTATTTAATATCAAAACTACTAAAATATCTTTTATTTTATTGTTTCTTATCATGTCTATTGTATTTTGATATGTATCTTATAAATTATAATAGACATATTTAATTATTGAAAAAATTCAAAAGAATATAAGAAATATACAATTTTTCATCATATTTTTTAAACCATTAAAATTCTCTTCTATAACGATATATGTTTAGAACATATGGTTCACGATTTATTGAAACCAAATTTAATTTGAAAATAATTTTATAATAAATTTAAAGTCTTAGTGCTATGATTAAAAATATATATTTTCGGTTTTTTGAAAGAAAAAAATGGGTATAAATGAACATTTTTAGAAAAGTTTAAATAAATAACAAAACTATAAGAAAATATAAATTCTTAATTCTACATCTTCTTTGAACTTAATAAGGTTGAAAATTTCTCATGTGAAATCCTTATATATGTTTATGACATATGGTTAGAAAGCTCTCGAAATGTAGTTTAATATGAAACTAATATTATTTTTATTTTAATATTTAGAATATTTTAAGAGTTATAGATGAAAGAATAATACTTTTGATGTGTAGAATATAAAAAGTCACTTCTCTTGTAATTGAACAAATAGAAGCCAAATAAATATTCAATTACTTAGTTTCCCTAAATTTCACCATGTCAAATGGATATTTTTGTCAAATCAAAAATTATAAGAAACATCCACACTTTTAAGATATTATATTATATTATATATATATATATATATGTGACGCCCGAATTTTAGCGACGTGAGATACGACGTTGCATAGTAATTTATTTATTTAGTTAAGTAACACGAACCCATTATTAATGAAACGTGACCCGACTCTTATTTATTTATTCCTTCCAACGCCAATTACGCCTTCCTCGTTTTCGAGCCTAATGATTTTATATTCTCCTCTCGTATTATTACTTGATCGGTTAACTACGACTTTAGAAACATTATACCCTCAAAAATTTAGGAGTACATTTCGACCCTTATCCAAATATTTCATCTTATTCTATAATTCATCCCAACCAACTTCCAATTTAGTTTTGGAATATACATTTCTTATTTCACATCTTTATTTTAAATTTCTAAATATTTAATTATGGATATTTATACATTTTATATTTCCTCAATTTTATTAAGAAAAGAAACCAAATATTTTTTTCTCTAATTTTCGAATTTATCACATAAAATGGGGAAATAACTCATTTTTCTTTTCATTGCTATTTTTTTTTATTTCCCAACTAGATTATTTTGGGACAAAGAAAAATATATATATAATAAAATATCATGGTATAATTTGGGATTTATATTATACACCAAACACATTGATATTACACATTCTTATTTTTATATTCCTATATGTTTATATATACCTATACATTTATTTTTTTCTCAACTTTGACAAAAGACAAGAAAACAAAACTTTATTCCCCTTATCCATATAACTTTCGCCATAATTGTAGGGGAGGAATCAATTCAATTGTTCTTCTCACCTCCTTACAAGCTTTAACCTATAATTAGACAAAAAAATATTCAGGGGTGCACATGGTGGACGGTCATGAGGGTCAAGGGGGACAATTTTTTTTTTTTTTTTTTTTTTTTTGGATTCCATACCTTTTTCTTTTCAAAACATACCCCATACTATTCTAATAATCAACCTACAAATCTACCTACTTACCTATGCAAGCATGTCACTACTGAGAAAAACTGGTTTTGAGACACTAAAAAGTCATCCCAAAAACTCAAATATCGTTGCTAATACCTTATTTGCAACGGTTGGTCGCCCCAAAAATATTGTCCCAAATATTGAGTCTCAAAACTGGTTTTGAGACGCCAATAAGTGTCGTTGCAAAATCAGTAGTTTTTGCAACGACAGTCGTTGCAAATATTCCATATTATTTGCAACGACTAAGTCGTTGCAAAAATGGTATAATTTCCAAGTGTATATTTTCATAATTATTTGCAACGAAAATGTCGCTCCAAATACCCTAACCCTTTTTACATTTTTTTAAAACCATGTTAATAAACATTTGTAATGACAAACATATATGAATATGAACAATATACGTGTATTACAAAAATTAGAGTTAAGAGTCTAAATGAAAAGGTCCTAAGGTCCTAATCAATATCTAGTGGGCATCATCATCATGGGTGGGAGGACCAGATGTCGTCGTTGGAGTTGAAGTCAAGTCGGGGTTTAACGCTAGAAGATGACGATGGTGGAGCACCATTATGTCCAAAGCTCGGTAGAGGGACATTTGGATGCAGTCGAGCTATAATATCGTGTAAGGCTTTGTAGGCATTAGTTAACTCATCCACTCGTCCAAGCACCTGTTGATGCTCTTGTAAAGAAACTCCAATAGTAGCATTGGGGGGCCTCGGCAATGCAGCACGTGGCAGAGTGGGTCCGACTCCACGAATATGTCCTCTCCGCTGACCCAACACCTCCTTCATAACAGCTATCTCGTCCACAGGACCTGAGGATGCATCACTACCTGAGACTGCCATTTGCGTGGCTCTCTCCTCCAGACGTTGCTACATACACATTTAAGAAATGAAAGTATATATTAATAAATGCAATTACGAAATTATTCACATTTATAATTACAACAATAAATACTTACATAAGTCTCCTCGGCTTGGGAATTCACCCAAGCCCCTGCTCGCATGTGCATATCTCTAAAATTCTAAATGGGAGGTTGAAGTTTACGTGTCTCTGGGTTGGCCTAAGGCACAAAACAACAAAAATCTGTATAAACTTGTAACAAACCAAATAAATAAATCAACGATATTTATAAAGAACACGCAATGATCAACGAGATAAACATATGCCTTTTCGAACATTAGCTTATAAGTATTACAAGTCCAGATTGCTTATTTCAACATTTTAGCTTACAAGTATTACAGTCCAGATGTTTTATTTCTTAATTCTTGAAACACTTTTCAAGAACCTGTTCACATGCAGTCCTTTAGGTGATAGTTGAGTACATTTGTATAATTGGCTAATTGAGTAGCTTAGTTGAGCATGTTTTTACAAGCAAAATATAGAAACTCAAGGGTCCACTATATTCCTAATTTTGGGTTGGATTATGAGAAAGACAAATGGACATGGAAAAGTGATTGAGAAGACGGATAAAGATTGCATTAGAAACACCTGCTCTGTTGACAAAAAGTTTGTCCTAAATTAAGAATTAAATCTGCAGGTTACATATGACCAATGGGTATATTTCAAAATTATAAGATCAATCTAATGTATATTTCAATGTGCAGGTTACATATGCCAAAATTCGATAAAGACAATGCAAAAACCATTAAAGAGAAAGGGTGGAAGTACAAAAGACCAGTTTCTCTTTGCCTAAATGAATATGAGGTTTCTCTGACCCTATAGTGTTTATATGATCTGCTAATTCATTGGATTCTGTAAAAGAATACTATTTATAGGCCTCAATCATATGAATATAAAACATCCACTTTTTATGATAACTACCTAGCCCTTGATTGTTTACAGCTGAAAAAAATAATTTCTCCAAGCTATTGGCCATCGTAAACGGTAAAATTATCTACTTTTACTTCACACTACAAGAACAAAATGCAATATATGCAATTAAGCAATTAACCAGCATTCCACAGCCAGGTTTTGGTAGTATATCTGTTTTTTTTTTTTCCCTTTTTTTTATGAGTTATATAGTATCAGAATGATAATTACCTTCTTCACACGATGCTGAAAGTAAGAAATCCGGCCATGTGTGCTCGGATATGGATGTTTGCTGCGATTCCCCGAGTTAGTGTTTGATGTTTTCTACACAAAAATAAATTCGTTTAAAATAATTTATACATTAAAACTATAACATTAATAATAAATAGACGAAATAAATTAACACCTGAAAAGTCTCTGTCGAGAACCTATCACAACATTTCTCCCAATGATCACTCTTATTTCACAAGTACTTTGGAGGTTGAGCTTTCGCCCTATCCAAATTATGTAGATCACCTTTGTTTTTGAAATGTTGGTTTAGATTAGCCTTCCAATTTCTATATCGAGTGGCAGCATCCCGCTCAACCATATGATAAAGTACACTATTTTTATAGGTGTAGTCAATCTCGAACCAGTCCTGAAAATAATACACATTAACATTAATATATCGCAGTTCAGCTGAAATGCTAATAAAAGTAATACATACCCTCAACCGCTCATGAACCAACTTTCTCTGATGGGTAGGGACACTCTTCCACGAGTTGTGGAATGACTCACATATGTCTCGTGTGTGCATCCCCAATGTACTCTTATACCAAGAACCTTCATCACCAATTGCATTATAAACCTCTCCCTCCTCGTCAATCGGCAGTTGAATCTTGCCAAATTGATTCACGTATGCACCAACATTAATTCCCTTGGCCTTCTCCCGACCTTTGTGATGTGGTGGTGCGCAATCAACAGCTGCATAACAAAATTTTGCAGTAAACAAGCTTAGTCAATCATCAGTTCCTACATTTGAATTAGCATTTGTAAGTATAAGTATGGATTAACTGACTAGATTCTGAGTTTCATAATAATACACCATAAAGTCATTAACCCCAAGCAATTACACTATATATTTCCAAACCTGCAACTATTTGAAAAAGCTGAAGACAGACATTATTCTAACAGCCCCCACAATCACTTTTCCAAAAAAACCACTTCAGCTACAAAAAACTGGGATCGAAAATGAGATTAAATTTGTTACATAGAGAACTGAAAATGTTAAAGTGGTTTGACAATTGTTTGTAGCAGAAGAAAAGAACAGGAGAGAATGCTTATGCTAGCATGTCCGTTCCCTGAAAAACAGATTAATTGCATACATTAGATGTTCGATTCCTTCTTTTGGTTTTCAAAATCTGGCTATGTGTCTAGTGAACATCACACAATCACTTTGCATAGTTAAAGCAGTTAAGGAACCAAAATTACGATAATCCTTTATGCTATATAGAGCAAGTAGATTTAAGCTTGGCAAGTTGACCAGTAGTAAACGCTCTAACATATGCAGCAGCAGAACTTAAAGCATGTATACAAACAAACCATTTATAAGATGCGCCTTGCATATACCCATAAATCTCCAAACAACCCAAATATGAATGTACACAATAAAAACACAAGCCTACAAAGTCTAAGGACCAGCTTAAATGGAGCATAAAGAAGACAAATGAACAAACAGTAAATGAGAATTTTGGCTAATTAAGTGGCAAAAGTTTATTTGACATCTAAGTAAGAGGGTGTCTTTGATTTGTTAATTTTTTTAGACAGAAGTTTCTGGGGACTTTTTGCATATTTTCAGACAGAAGTAAGGTAGTTTAGTTGCATACTTAAAAAGTCTGCAACAAAACCAGCTCATAATTATAATAGGGTATCATCCACCAAAACCGTAATTCTCAGGCCTACAAATTCTGAAGATGAAATCATGTCAACATATAAACTGGGTGAACAAATTCTTCAGACTAATCAATGGCAGCCACATTATAAAGAATCTGCCAAAGAAATCACCAACTTTCAAAACTCAACTATATCATATAATTTTTCTGTTTTTCATTTTTCATGTTGATGTTTACACATAGAAACTCCCAAGTCCAGGTTCTAATCTTTTGAATTTTCAGAGGATCACAAGAAATCGAGGTTTCATAAATACATGCCGTAACATAAAGATACCTGACTCACAGCGTGAGGGCAACCTGCGAGGATCCCGTGGAGGATGTGCTCCACCAGACGAGCTGGCACCTGTAGCGACTGGTCGTGACATAACGTGTACCTGTTTCAAAATGTAACAAATTAATTGCATGATCATCATTCATTATAGTATTACAAGTCAAACACAATCAAATACTAGTCAAACACAATCATGATTGAACTGTAAAATGATACGCAAATTTAATTAACTATAAATGAAGGACAAGTTAAATGTATACCTAACTTTTCATTCACTGTCACTTTCAATGTTTTTCATCCCTACATCATTTACATCATCATCGTTGTCCGTTGATTCGTTATCATCTTCAAGATATTCATCTAACGTTGCATCTTCTTCATCGTTAATAAAGTCATCTTCTACATTGTACTGATCATTCAAAATTGCTTCTATATCGGAGGTGACAACATCAGGTCTTACATTCGATTGATTCCATGTCATTGTCTCTATGTCTGGTAGCTCAACAAACAACTCAAACTTACCACCGGTGATCTCATCAAACACCACAACATCTTCTATGTGCTCTGTTGGCAAATCCCAAATATGACGATGTCGGAAATGCTCAACAACTTTCCAATCCTTACCTTTGTATAGGTCATCTACATAAAAGACTTGTTCAGCTTGAGATGCAAGTATGAACGGATCGTTTTCATACCAAGTGTCCTTAATGCAGATACTTATGCTATTTTTATATTGTTCGACATTTCTTTTCGCTGGATTGGTGTCGAACCACTTACACTTGAAGAGAATAACATAATAATCACGCGTGTAAGTTAATTCATAAATCTCCTCCAATACTCCATAATATATTTGATCACCGAGTCCCTTGACCGAAACACCACTATTCTGAGTTGTCCGAGAGATATCTCGATTATATGTCAAAAACTTGACCCCATTGATCACACAACCAGGATATGATTTGACTGATATACTAGAACCATTAGCAAGAGAAAACAGTTGCTCGGTCACATCCGGTGAGTTTATTTCATGAAGAGAAAACATCTGAATTAAGTAAAATGAGTATAAGATGTTGAAATTATAACCCCACGTGTTGTTTAATGTTATATAAATGAAATATCTAACCTTCTTTTGAAACCATTGAGGAAACTCTCTTGATTGTATATCATCTAGAGTTTCAATCGAGTTGGATTGAGTGATTTCGTTTCTGTGAACACTATTCAATAGAAGTGATCAAAGAAGATAATTGAGTTATGGAAACTCAAGATATACTGCAATATGTATGTTGTCTAACGTTGTTAGGACCATACATATTGTTGTCAAATTGGAATTCACAATTCTTGAATACTTACTTAACATATTGTTGAATTTCCAAGCAATTTTGTAATATGTACCACTCGGCTTTATTCCTCAAATTGTTGTCTAACGTTGTTAGGACCATCTTCCCAATCGGACGACAACGATTCTGAAAAACAGAAATTTTACTCATGTTCGCATCTGGGTTTCTTTCAGGTTTGTTGAATTTTTCTAGTTATTTGGACTAACTTTATTAGGGACGACATGTCGTTACAAAAACTAATCTTTAGCAACAATATTTTGTCGTCCCTTATACTCTCGTTACAAAAGCCTCCATTTGTTGTAGTGTGTCAAATTTAATTTAGACCAAAACAAGTGCATGTGTGTGCAAGAAAGAAGAGGTGGTCGGCCACTTAGCTTTAGGAAGAGGAGAATAATACCAACTTGGACACTATACCCTTCACTTAACACTTGATTCCCTCACACATCAAACATAGCACAAAATCTCCTACTTTTGCACCTTAAGGGCCGAAAACTCCCAAGCATGGTAAGGGATTTTTTTTTTCTTCTTCTTCTATCTTCATCTTCTTAACTCAAGACTTCCTTTTCACCTCTAATCTTGGAAACTATGTTCCTTTGAAGCATCAAGTGGCCAAAACTATCAAGCAATAGAATTTTTTCATGAAGAATTAAGATACCTAGACTTAACTACAAGCTTGAAGAGGAAATTCAAGACTATACACTTTTAAGGTGAAAAATTATAGTTTTAGTATTTTTTTTCTCTTGACAACATGAAGAATTAATTTTCACTCAAGGATATGAATTTATGGAGCTTAGTGGCTGACCTACATCATCTAAAGTTGAGGTTAGAAGCTTGAAGGAAAATTTCTATTTTTAGAGACTACTTGAAGACATTGAGGTAAGTAGTAACCATTTGGTCCTAGCATATTTTCTTTGGACTTGAGACCTCAATTTTAACACCAAAATATGGTCATGTTGACATTTAGGGACTGAACTTTGAGAGCTAGAACCAAGAGCTTGTATTCTTAAGAAGATCTCCATTTTAAACGACAACCCGAAAAACTACTACGAGGTGGGTGAAAAATGTTTCTACAAAAATGCATCATTCTTTCTACTAGTTCACAAAAATGCATGTTCATGTGATAATATGATATTTTATGAATTTTATCAAGTATTTATGATATTTGTGTTTTAATGAAATTTTGAGAAAATAAAAAGATGAGTATGATATTTTTTTGCATAAAATGTTGATAAAATTGCTCATCATTACACTTTTATGATTTATGATGCTATGAATGTTCAAATATATTTTAGAAATATTTAAAATGAGATTTTATATATTATTGTAATTATGGACTTGTAACTTGTGCAAGAAAATCGAACCTTGGGTTATTTTTGCAATTATTGTGAAATATTGGGCCAAAGGTGTAAATATGAAAACCTGTGAAGGCCACCTCTGAAAATTCGAAATATTGGATCCAATAATCTATAAATTTCATATATGAAGTGACTTGAAAGATTAGGACCCCTTCCGGCAAGAAAATACAATAAGGAACAAGTTTGATATCAAAATATAAAATTGTAAAACTTAAAGGACCAAAACTGTAATTTTCAAAACTGGGGCAGTCAAGATATCTCGAAAACTTGAGGATTTATTTAATATGATATTATAAACATTTAGTTCAAATTTCATAACCATCCGACTTGAAACGAGCCTTTAACGACAAAAAATTGTTTTTGGTCAAAATTGTAATTTTTGAAAATGAGGTACCTAACTTTCGAAATTTTCAAAACTATTTTAACCACAACTTATTACTGTCCAAATAAGTATTTTAAAATTAGAATCACCTCAAAATCCTTCCCGGTTTAAGATGTACCTAATTTTAAAATAGCAAGTCAAAAATTGAAATTTTGGAAACTAGAGGGCGATTCTGCAAATTTTATAAAATCTGTCCTGAGCCTCTGGAAAATTTAAATCTCTGAGAATTTAGAAATTTTTTGAAATTGACCTTACTTTTTTCCGAGTCCAGAATTAAAACTTATCGAATTTTAGAACCCGGTAAGGTAATATTTTTCCTTAGTAAAAAAATGATTTTTATTTTAAAATTTGCTAAGGATCTTGAAATTGATATTTTCTAACTTGGTTACCTTATAAAAAAATTTAAGATATAATTTTTATACTTATCTAATAAAAATATCGAGCTTGAACATAATGCACCGAACCAAATATTAAAACCAGCTAGATTATCCGCCCGATAACTAGACCGCGAGTTTTGTTTTTGAAATAAATACCGGATATTGTGTGACCAAGATCACTCCAGGCTTGCTAATGATTTTATCAAAAATTTTGAATGAGCATGATAGTACTTGGAAGAGAAATCTTGAAGTGATGATTTAAGTGAAACGTAAAGTGGAATTAAATGTGAAGTGAAGTGAAATTTGAAGTGAAATGTAAAGTGAAATGATAAGTGGAAGTGAAAATGAAAATGAGAATGAAAGTGAAAAATAAAGTGAAAATTTAAAGTGGGATAATTTGCTTCGGCTTTATCCAAGTGATGTGGGATAATTTGCTTGACTTTATCCGAGTGGGATAATTTGCTTTGGCTTTATCCAAGTGATGTGGGATAATTTGCTTTTTATCCAAGTGATGTGGGATAATTTGCTTCGCTTTATCCGAGTTGGATAATTTGCTTCGCTTTATCCAAGTGATGTTGGATAATTTGCTTCTTGCGTTATCCAATTGAAAGTGGAAGTAAACTTAATAAGACAATAATAATGCTTGACCGAATCGACCAAACTAACATAATGGTTAATGGAAATCTATTTATATACGATGAAACAAAGTCATATGCACTCTCATGCATTGATTTCCATGAAACTATTTTTTCCGTGCATAAAAAAATCAGCCACACTCGCACACCCCAAGCACCCACCCACCGAGGATTTTTGTTCTCACCCCACCTCTTTTATCAACCGTAGAAGATGAAGGATCGTATCGGACGCCGTGATAATGGATCCCAAGACGTAGCCTAGTTCTCGTATTGTATTATGGATTTTATTAAGACGATGGATTTTATTTGTGATAATTTAGACCTTGGACTTATTTGTTGTAATAGCGAGGGTATAGGACCCGAGAATCAATTTTTGTATTGTATTTTATTTCTTTGATTCCGCCGCAACCATACTCGACTTAGTTATTCCCGTATTTATGCGTTATATTGATGTATGTTGGAGGATAGTTAAGCCAAATTGGTAAACCGGTATAAGTTTGGTAAATTGTGTCACGGCTTCCATTTTGGGAGTGACAGATTATGGTATCGAGCTCGATTTATAAGAAGAAAACTTACACCGAGCTAACCCAGATAGGACCCTTCGCTGTAATGGGAATCACCACTATTGGATAGTAGATAACAAATAATTCCTTAATAATTGCTTCCTTAAATTAGATATTATACATCATTAATCGTTGTATCATAGCTCATAATTTTATCTACATATGTGAGTGGATGCTAATTATTCTAAGCACGTATGGTCGGTCAAAGAGGCGGAGGAGACCACGTAACGTGGACAGGGAAAACCTTAACCCTCCGCAGAGAGAACTCCATCGCCCGAACTTCCACCACCTCCCCACCGGGCCGGCCCGATCCGATTGCACAAGCCCTTCAACATATCTTACTATTCATGCAAAGAACAGACTGGTCAAAATCGAACGTGCGAACCGGTGTGGGAAGCACATGATCGGGTGTTGAACGATTCTTGCGTTTGATCCACCCGTCTTCGGGAACTGACGATGCCAAGGCCGAGGATTGGCTTGAACAAATGGAAAACATTTTTTCGCCCTACGATATACCGGGAACAACAAGTTACCTTAGCGGTATTTCGATTTGAATCCACCGCCGTGATTGGTAGAAATCAGGAGAGAAGGTGGGAACAAGACCAACCCGAAGGACGTGGGACAATTTTCTCTGGTCGTAATTCGTGGACCAATACATTCCTCAAGTTGTCCGAGAAGCGAGACGTGACGAATTTTACCGTTTGAGGCGGGGAGTATGATCGGGCCCAAGTCGAATCGAATTTCACCGATCACAAAGTACACTTTGGGCTCCATAAGTATAGAGGCGGACAAATTGTATAAATTTACTCGAGGATTGAGATTATATCTGCAGAAACAACTATTGACAAAGTGAAATGGATACATACTCTACTCGCTGCGGTTAGGGTTGCCTCTCGTGTAGAAATGGGTTTGAATCAATCGGGCAAATTCAACGAAACAAGGCATCGTGGATCAAAGAGGCCTATAATCGAAAAACAATCGGGCTGCCTACAAAATTCCAACGGGGTGGAACGACCGACTAACAACGGGAAACAACATGTGCAAAGCATAACTTGCTCTCACCGCCGCAAGCCAGGACATACACCAAATCGGTGTTGGCATAAACAAGGGAAATGCCTCAAATGTGGCGCAATCAAGATCAACTACGCGATCGCCCAAAGATTTCCACACCGAAAACAAACCCGTACCACCTCATAAATCTTGGAATGGACCGAATAACCAAGCGAGGTACCAGCCGAGTATTTGCCTTGGCGGGACATGACGCTCCCGAAGCAACCAATGTGGTGGAAGGTATGCTTCTAGTATCTAACCATTGCTAAAGTGCTATTTGACCCCGGGTCATCACACTCTCATTCATTGCACCACATTACGTACAAAACATGTTTATACATGCATGGAGCGTATGCCTATATGCTTAGAAGTATCAACTCCTACGGGCGCAAGCCAAATAACGGATGTTATGTATAAGGCATGCGAAATAAAGATTGGTGATGTGACCTTTCCTGTTGATTTAATTTTGTTGCCTATATCTCGAGTATGATGTTATTTTGGGTATGGATTGGTTGTCTACACATCATGCACAAATGGACTATCATGAGGTCAAGGGGGACAAATTTTTTTTTGGATTCCATACCTTTTTCTTTTCAAAACATATCCCATACTATTCTAATAATCAACCTACAAATCTACCTACTTACCTATGAAAGCATGTCAAATTTAATTTAGACCAAAACAAATGCATGTGTGTGCAAGAAAGAAGAGGTGGTCGACCACTTAGCTTTAGGAAGAGGAGAATAATACCAACTTGGACACTATACCCTTCACTTAACACTTGATTCCCTCACACATCAAACATAGCACAAATTCTCCTACTTTTGCACCTTAAGGGCCGAAAACTCCCAAGCATGGTAAGGGAATTTTTTTCTTCTTCTTATATCTTCATCTTCTTAACTCAAGACTTCCTTTTCACCTCTAATCTTGGAAACTATGTTCCTTTGAAGCATCAAGTGGCCAAAAATATCAAGCAATAGAATTTTTCATGAAGAATTAAGAGACCTAGAATTAACTACAAGCTTGAAGAGGAAAT
This sequence comes from Rehmannia glutinosa, assembly GCA_016081115.2. Lineage (NCBI taxonomy): Eukaryota > Viridiplantae > Streptophyta > Magnoliopsida > Lamiales > Orobanchaceae > Rehmannia > Rehmannia glutinosa. The sequence continues at coordinate 309,117 of JABTTQ020002479.1, read as the reverse complement.
TCAAGACTATACATTTTTAAGGTGAAAAATTATAGTTTTAGTATTTTTTTCTCTTGACAACATGAAGAATTAATTTTCACTCAAGGATATGAATTTTGGGAGCTTAGGGGCTGACCTACATCATATCAAGTTGAGGTTAGAAGCTTGAAGAAAAATTTCTATTTTTAGAGACTACTTGAAGACATTGAGGTAAGTAGTAACCATTTGGTCCTATCATATTTTCTTTGGACTTGAGACCTAAATTTTAACACCAAAATATGGTCATGTTGACATTTAGGGACTGAACTTTGAGAGGTAGAACCAAGAGCTTGGATTCTTAAGAAGATCTCCATTATAAACCACAACCCAAAAACTACTACGAGGTGGGTGAAAAATATTTCTACAAAAATGCATCATTCTTTCTACTAGAGAACAAAAATGCATGTTCATGTGATAATATGATATTTTATGAATTTTATCAAGTATTTATGAGATTTATGTTTTAATGAAATTTTGAGAAAATAAAAAGATGAGTATGATATTGTTTTGCATAAAATGTTGATAAAATTGCTCAACATTACACTTTTATGATTTATGATGCTATGAATGTTCAAATATATTTTAGAAATGTTTAAAATGAGATTTTATATATTATTGTAATTATGGACTTGTAACTTGTGCAAGAAAATCGAACCTTGGGTTATTTTTATAATTATTGTGAAATACTGGGCCAAAAGTGTAAATATGAAAAACTGTGAAGGACACCTCTAAAAATTCAAAATATTGGACCCAATAATCTGTAAATTTTATATATAAAGTCACTTGAAAGATTGGGACCCCTTCCGGGCAAGAAAATACAATAAGGAACAAGTTTGATATCAAAATGTAAAATTGTAAAACTTAAAGGACCAAAACTGTAATTTTTAAAACTGTGGCAGTCAAGGTATCTCAAACCTTGGAGATTTATTTAATATGATATTATAAATATTTAGTTCAAATTTCATAACCATCCGACTTGAAACGAGCCTTTAACGACAAAAACGCTTTTGGATCAAAATTGTAATTTTTGAAAATGAGGTACCTAACTTTCGAAATTATCAAAACTGTTTTAACCACAACTTATTACTGTCCAAATAAATATTTTAAAATTAGAATCACCTCAAAATCCTTCCCGGTTTAAGATGTATCTAATTTTAAAATAGCAAGTCAAAAATCAAAATTGTGGAAACTAGAGGGTGATTACGCAAAATTTTATAAAATCTGTCCGAGCCTCGGAAAATCTGTCCCGAGCCTCTGGAAAATTTTATAAAATCTGTCCCGAGCAAGATAGTACTTGGAAGAGAAATCTTGAAGTGATGATTTAAGTGAAACGTAAAGTGGAATTAAATGTGAAGTGAAGTGAAATTTGAAGTGAAATGTGAAGTGAAGTGAAATATTGAAGTGAAATGTGAAATGAAGTGAAATTTAAAGTGAAATGTGAAGTGAAATGATAAGTGGAAGTGAAAATGAAAATGAGAATGAAAGTGAAAAATAAAGTGAAAATTTAAAGTGGGATAATTTGCTTCGGCTTTATCCAAGTGATGTGGGATAATTTGCTTCGGCTTTATCCAAGTGGGATAATTTGCTTCGGCTTTATCCAAGTGATGTGGGATAATTTGCTTCGGCTTTATCCAAGTGATGTGGGATAATTTGCTTCGGCTTTATCCGTGGGATAATTTGCTTCGCTTTATCCAATTGAAAGTGGAAGTAAACTTAATAAGACAATAATAATGCTTGACCAATCGACCAAACTAACATAATGGTTAATGGAAATCTTTTTATATACGATGAAACAAAGTCGATGCACTCTCATGCATTGATTTCCATGAAACTATTTTTTTCCGTGCATAAAAAATCAGCCACACTCGCACACCGGCACCCACCCACTGAAGATTTTTGTTCTCACCCCACCTCTTTTATCAACCAGAAGATGAAGGACTGTATCAGGACGCTGGTGATGACGGATCCCAAGACGTAGCCTAGTTCTGTATTGTATTATGGATTTTATTAAGACGATGGATTTTATTTGTGATAATTTAGACCTTGGACTTATTTGTTGTAATAGCAGGGTAAAGGACCCTGAGAATCAATTATTGTATTGTATTTTATTTCTTTGGATTCCGCTGCAACCATACTCTGACTTAGTTATTAACGTATTTATGCGTTATATTGATATATGTTGGAGGATAGTTAAGCCAAATTGGTAAACCAAGATAAGTTTGGTAAATTGTGTCACGACTTCCGCTTTGGGGCGTGAGTTATGGTATCGAGCTCGGTTTGTAAGAAGAAAACTTACACCGAGCTAACCCGAGATAGACCCTTCGCCTTGTAATGGGAATCACCACTATCGGATATTAGATAACAAATAATTCCTTAATAATTGCTTCCTTAAATTAGATATTATGCATCATTAATCGTTGTATCATAGCTCATAATTTTATCTACATATGTGAGTGGATGCTAATTATTCTAAGCACGAGATGGTCGGTCAAAGAGGCAGAGGGAGACCACGTAACGTGGACAGGAAAACTTTAACCCTCCGCAGAGAGAACTCCATCGCCCGAACTTCCACCACCTCCCCACCGGGCCCCGACCGCCGCACAAGCCCTTCAACAGATCTTACTATTCATGCAAAGAACAGATTGGTCAAAATCGAACGCAGAACCAAAGTGAAGCACATGATCGGATGTTAGAACAATTCTTGCATTTCGATCCACCCGTCTTTCGGGAACCTGACGATGGTAAGGCCGAGGATTTGCTTGAAGAAATGGAAAATATTTTTGCTTTGCCCTACGATATACCGGGAACAACAAGTTACCTTAGCGGTATTTCGATTTGAATCCACCGCCTCCCGATTGGTAGAAATCAGGGAGAGAAAGTGGGAACAAGACCGAACCCGAAGGACGTGGGACAATTTTCTCGTCGTAATTCAGGACCAATACATTCCTCAAGTGGTTCGAGAAGTGAGACGTGACGAATTTTACCGTTTGAGGCGGGGAGTATGACAAAGGGCCCAAGATGAATCAGAATTTCACCGATCAAAAGTACGCTTTGGGCTTCATAAGATCGAGACGGACAAATTGTATAAATTTACTCGAGGATTGAGATTAGATCTGCGAAAACAACTATTGACATTGGAAATGGATACATACTCTCTGCGGTTAGGGTCGCCTCTCGTGTATAAATGGGTTTGAACCGAATCGGGCAAATTCAACAGAACAAGGCATCGTGGATCAAAGAGGCCTATAATCGAGAGAACAATCGGCCGCCTACGAAATTCCAAAGGGTGGAACTGGACCGACTAACAACGGAAACAACATGTGCAAAGCATAACTTGCTCTCACCGCCGCAAGTCGGGACATACACCGGATCGGTGTTGGCGTAAACAAGGGAAATGCCTCAAATGTGGCGGCGATCGGATCAACTACGTGATCGCCAATGATTTCCACACACGAAAACAAACCCGTACCACCTCATAAATCGAGAATGGACCAAATAACCAAGCGAGGGTACTAGCCCGAGTATTTGCCTTGGTGGGACATGACGCTCCCGAAGCAACCAATGTGGTGGAAGGTACGCTTCTAGTATCTAACCATTGCTAAAGTGTTATTTGACCCCGGGTCATCACACTCTCATTCATTGCACCACATTACGTACAACATGTTTATACATGCATGGAGCGTATGCCTATATGCTTAGAAGTATCAACTCCCATGGGCGCAAGCTAAATAACGGATGTTATGTATAAGGCATGCGAAATAAAGATTGGTGATGTGACCTTTCCTGTTGATTTAATTTTGTTGCCTATATCTGAGTATGATGTTATTTTGGGTATGGATTGGTTGTCTACACATCATGCACAAATGGACTGTCATCATAAGACTATTAAGTTATGTGAACCTGGAAAACATATAGTGGAATTATCGGGAAGAACACGAGTCAAGATGACTCCAACCATTTCTGCCATTAAGGCTAGGAAAGCAATCACAAAGGGGGCACGTGGATACTTGGCATTTGTAACTAACAAACCTAAAGTAGAGACTCAAATCCACGAAGTGCCTATAGTGTCAGAATACCCAGATGTATTTCCACAAGGACTCACCGCCCTTCCTTCCGATAGGGAAATTGAATTCACCAATGATGTCTTACGGGGGAATGGAAACAACCAAAAATGGAAGACGATATGCGAAGACAATACCCGGAACTATTTAAGAGGAATTTGGGGACCAAATTCTTTTAAGGAGGGGTGAATGTGACGCCCCGAATTTTAGCGACGTGAGATACGACGTTGCGTAGTAATTTATTTATTTAGTTAAGTAACACGAACCCATTATTAATGATACGTGACCCGACTGTTATTTATTTATTCCTTCCAACGCCAATTACGCCTTCCTCGTTTTCGAGCCTAATGATTTTATATTCTCCTCTCGTATTATTACTTGATCGGTTAACTACGACTTTAGAAATATTAGACCCTCGAAAATTTAGGAGTACATTTCGACCCTTATCCAAATATTTCATCTTATTCTATAATTCATCCCAACCAACTTCCAATTTATTTTTGGAATACACATTTCTTATTTCACATCTTTATTTTAAATTTCTAAATATTTAATTATGGATATTTATACATTTTATATTTCCTCAATTTTATAAAGAAAAGAAACCAAATATTTTTTTCTCTAATTTTCGAATTTATCACATAAAATGGGGAAATAACTCATTTTTCTTTTCATTACTATTTTTTTTATCTCCCAACTAGATTATATTGGGACAAAGAAAAAAATATATATAATAAAATATCATGGTATAATTTGGGATTTATATTATACACCAAACACATTGATATTACACATTCTTATTTTTATATTCCTATATATTTATATATACCTATACATTTATTTTTTTCTCAACTTTGACAAAAGACAAGAAAATAAAACTTTATTCCCCTTATCCATACAACTTTCGGCCATAATTGTAGGGGAGGAATCAATTCAATTGTTCTTCTCACCTCCCTACAAGCTTTAACCTATAATTAAACAAAAAAAAAAAAATGAGGGGAGCACATGGTAGACGGTCATGAGGGTCAAGGGGACAAATTTATTTTTTTGGATTCCATACCTTTTTCTTTGCAAAACACATCCCATACTATTCTAATAATCAACCTACAAATCTACCTACTTACCTATGCAAGCAGGTCAAATTTAATTTAGACCAAAACAAGTGCATGTGTGTGCAAGAAAGAAGAGGTGGTCGACCACTTAGCTTTAGGAAGAGGAGAATAATACCAACTTGGACACTATACCCTTCACTTAACACTTCATTCCCTCACACATCAAACATAGCACAAAATCTCCTACTTTTGCACCTTAAGGGCGAAAACTCCCAAGCATGGTAAGGGATTTTTTTCTTCTTCTTCTATCTTCATCTTATTAACTCAAGACTTCCTTTTCACCTCTAATCTTGGAAACTATGTTCCTTTGAAGCATCAAGTGGCCAAAAATATCAAGCAATAGAATTTTTTCATGAAGAATTAAGAGACCTAGACTTGACTACAAGCTTGAAGAGGAAATTCAAGACTATACACTTTTAAAGTGAAAAATTATAGTTTTAGTATTTTTTTTCTCTTGACAACATGAAGAATTAATTTTCACTCAAGGATAGGGGCTGACCTACATCATCTCAAGTTGAGGTTAGAAGCTTGAAGGAAAATTTCTATTTTTAGAGACTACTTGAAGACATTGAGGTAAGTAGTAACCATTTGGTCCTAGCATATTTTCTTTGGACTTGAGACCTCAATTTTAACACCAAATTATGGTCATGTTGACATTTAGGGACTGAACTTTGAGAGCTAGAACCAAGAGCTTGGATTCTTAAGAAAATCTCCATTTTAAACCACAACCCAAAAACTACTACGAGGTGGGTGAAAAATGTTTCTACAAAAATGCATCATTCTTTCTACTAGTGAACAAAAATGCATGTTCATGTGATAATATGATATTTTATGAATTTTATCAATTATTTATGAGATTTATGTTTTAATGAAATTTTGAGAAAATAAAAAGATGAGTATGATATTTTTTGCATAAAATGTTGATAAAATTGCTCATCATTACACTTTTATGATTTATGATGCTATGAATGTTCAAATATATTTTAGAAATATTTAAAATGAGATTTTATATATTATTGGAATTATGGACTTGTAACTTGTGCAAGAAAATCGAAGCTTGGGTTATTTTTGCAATTATTGTGAAATATTGGGCCAAAAGTGTAAATATGAAAAACTGTGAAGGCCACCTCTGACAATTCGAAATATTGGACCCAATAATCTGTAAATTTCATATATGAAGTCACTTGAAAGATTGGGACCCCTTCCGGGCAAGAAAATACAATAAGGAACAAGTTTGATATCAAAATGTAAAATTGTAAAACTTAAAGGACCAAAACTGTAATTTTCAAAACTGTGGCAGTCAAGGTATCTCGAAAACTTGGAGATTTACTTAATATGATATTATAAACATTTAGTTCAAATTTCATAACCATCCGACTTGAAACGAGCCTTTAACGACAAAAAATCGCATTTGGGTCAAAATTGTAATTTTTGAAAATGAGGTACCTAACTTTCGAAATTTTCAAAACTGTTTTAACCACAACTTATTACTGTCCAAATAAGTATCTTAAAATTAGAATCACCTCAAAATCCTTTAAGATGTACCTAATTTTAAAATAGCAAGTCAAAATCGAAATTTTTGGAAACTAGAGGGCGATTCTGCAAATTTTATAAAATCTGTCCTGAGCCTCTGGAAAATTTAAATCTCTGAGAATTCAGAAATGTTTTGAAATTGACCTTACCTTTTCCCGAGTCCAGAATTAAAACTTATCGAATTTTAGAACCCGGTAAGGGAATATTTTTCCTTAATAAAAAAATGATTTTTATTTTAAAATTTGCTAAGGACCTTGAAATTGATATTTTCTAACTTGGTTACCTTATAAAAAATTTTAAGATATAATTTTTGTACTTATCTAATAAAAATATCGAGCTTGAACATAATGCACCGAACCAAATATTAAAACCAGCTAGATTATCCGGCCGATAACTAGAACGCGAGTTTTGTTTTTGAAATAAATACCGGATATTGTGTGACCACGATCACTCCAGGCTTGCTAATGATTTTATCAAAATTTTCGAATGAGCAAGATAGTACTTGGAAGAGAAATCTAGAAGTGATGATTTAAGTGAAACGAAAGTGGAATTAAATGTGAAGTGAAGTGAAAGTTGAAGTGAAATGTGAAGTGAAGTGAAATATTGAAGTGAAATGTGAAATGAAGTGAAATATTGAAGTGAAATGTGAAATGAAGTGAAATTTAAAGTGAAATGTGAAGTGAAATGATAAGTGGAAGTGAAAATGAAAATGAGAATGAAAGTGAAAAATAAAATGAAAATTTAAAGTGGGATAGTTTGCTTCGGCTTTATCCAAATGATGTGGGATAATTTGCTTCGACTTTATCCGAGTGGGATAATTTGTTTTGCTTTATCCAAGTGATGTGGGATAATTTGCTTCGCTTTATCCGAGTGGGATAATTTGCTTCGCTTTATCCAAGTGATGTGGGATAATTTGCTTCGCTTTATCCAATTGAAAGTGGAAGTAAACTTAATAAGACAATAATATTGCTTGACCAATCCGACCAAACTAACATAATGGTTAATGGAAATCTTTTTATATACGATGAAACAAAGTCATATGCACTCTCATGCATTGATTTCCATGAAACTATTTTTTTTCCGTGCATAAAAATCAGCCACCCACCGAGGATTTTTGTTCTCACTCCACCTCTTTTATCAACCGTAAGATGAAGGATCGTATCGACGATGCTAGTGATGACGGATCCCAAGACGTAGCCTAGTTAGTTTGTATTATGGATTTTATTAAGACGATGGATTTTATTTGAGATAATTTAGACCTTGGACTTATTTGTTGTAATAGCAGGGTATAGGACCCTGAGAATCAATTACTATATTGTATTTTATTTCTTTGGATTCCGCTACAACCATACTCTGACTTAGTTATTCCCGTATTTATGCGTTATACTGATGTATGTTGGAGGATAGTTAAGCCAAATTGGTAAACCGGTATAAATTTGGTAAATTGTGTCACGGCTTCCGTTTTGGGGCGTGACAATATATATATATATATATATATATATATATATAGATAGATAGATAGATAGATAGATAGATATATATATATAACCTTTATGTTGACTATATATGATATGGTTGGAACTCTATATCTTCTTCAACCCTTCATTTCTTGGTTCATGAGAATAATAAAAATTGAAGGTTCGATTGTGCAAATCCTACTAATATGTTGCTACAGTCATCACATTGCAGCCCCTACATTTTTTTTCCAGAGTTGCTAAAAAATACTTTGGAAATTGAAACTTCTAAAGGAATTTTTGAATTGAAATACGGATTAGATATTAAAATGTACATTGCCTATAAATTACGGCAAAATAAATATGTCAATGATATAACTTTGTCAGTGGCCATAAGCAATTATAAATTAAGCAATTGACTAATTTTTGCTAGGTTAGATAATGTTGTTTTTCTAGATAAAAATATTTATCCATTGTTGTTGCTTCAATATTGTTTTCATCCTTGCTCTTTGTTGGTCTTTCACTATACATGTTGTGATTTGTGTTCATACCCTTGATACCCTGACTCTAATTTTGCTTGCAGATAGAGACACTTTGGATTGATGATTGAAAAAAGGTGTTTGATTGCCTTAAATGATGGACAAAAAACAAATCCATTTGAAGTAATATTTGTTGTTTCATCATTTGGGTATTTATTCAACCATTTTCTTTGGGTTTATTCTTTTTGGGTGTCGACCCTTTTCAGAAATTTGAAAATATACTTTGTACATGCACAACTCGACATTGAGACTCCTATTTTCATTTCAAGGAAAAGTCTTTTCCATAACTCACATCAGAACATGTAAAATTCAAAGTTGGACTTATGAGCTGCCGCAGAATTATACTAACCATTTAAAACCATTCAAATCTTATCGAGAAATCTGAAATGGACAAGTATCTTTAGTAAGGATGCAATTCACAAGTTGAAACTTAAATAGCCTTACTTTTATTTTTTATTCTACACTGCCCCTGATATCGTCCGTATAACCTTTTGTACCTTATAGCCAATTAGATGGACGAACAGATACATTAGGCATTTTGGGTAGAGGTCCAATATATCAGGTGATTATTCTTATTTTGTCCTTTACTTTCAAAAGTTATCTTATATGGATTCCCTTATTGTCGTCTTGCCTGCCGTTCATTGTATGAAGTAAAGTCAGCAAAATCAATCCCTTTCAGTAAGCTTTCATGGGTATTATAATCACTTTTTGAAAACTTATATTTCTCATGGGTATTATAATCAATTTTTGTAAACTCATATATCTCATTTTCTATGTTATTTGACTCTGTAATCCGGAACTATTTGTAGTTGGTGGTGTGAAATTACCTTTTATCAGTTAAATTGGTTTATAATGAAAAGGGACTGACTCGTATGAAATGTTTAACTGTTGTTATACTCTATTTTTGGTAGTTTTTGCTTATGTATAAACAATCAGTGCAGAGAGATAAGAATAAACCAATGATTTAGATTCAATATTAATGTAAGTGGATGAAATCTTGATGTGCATTACTTCAAGAACAACGAAACCACCATTCCCCAATCCTTTCCTAACAATACCATGTGTTATTTTTTTCTTTATTTATGTTTCTGGATGATTCATTATTTGCTCAATTTATGTTTTTGAGTATTAAAATCATCCTAACACGAGAGATTATTTATAGAACACTTGCATCGGTGGGATCGTCATCAACTTTGACACAATCCATATTTGGGGTCGACTATTGGAGAAACATTGAAGTGCAGAATATCAATAAGGAAAAATGCAATTATTTGAGAAATGACATCACAGAAAGTATGAGGAAACATAGGAAAATTGCAATTTTGTCCCATAACTTTGGGGGGTGTCAAAACTAGTCCCACTCGATTTTACTTTTCCAAAAACACCCTGTAATTTTCAAATTGTATCAAAACTAGTCCCACTCGATTTTACTTTTACAAAAACACCCTGTAATTTACAAATTGTATCAATTTGAGGACAAATCCCACCGCCTATTGGAATTTTAGCCGGAATTCGTCACGTGATAAGCACGTGACCTGAGATTTTGGGGATTTCTCACCCTCCTTGACACGGTAGAAATAAAATGTCAATGTGGAAAGAGATTTGGGGGGAAAAAAACTCGTCACCGAGATTTGGAGGGGAAAAAAACTCGTCAACACCCTGTAATTGGGCATTTTTTTTTTGGGAAATAGTGGTGACGAGTTTTTTTCCCTCCAAATCTCTTTCTATGTTAAAGATTTTATTTCCACCATGTCATAGAGAGTGAGAAATCCCCAAAATTTCATGTCACTTGCATATCACGTGGCGAAATCCGCGAAAAATTCCAATCGGCGGTGGCATTTGTCCTCAAATTGATTTAATTTGTAAATTACAGGGTGTTTTTGAAAAAGTAAAATCGAGTGGGACTAGTTTTGATACAATTTGTAAATTACAGGTGTTTTTGAAAAAATAAAATCGAGTGGGACTAGTTTTGACACCCCCAAAGTTATGGGACCAAAATTGCAATTTTCCCAGGAAACATACACGGGATGGGCTATTGAAGAACATTGAAGTGCAAAATATTGGCAATGAATAATCCCAATAGAGATTATTTTATTACAGGCTATATTTGAAGTTCTATTCCTCAAGGGGCACACAAGCACAAGGCGGTAGAGTTTGGTTTGAGTTTCTAAATATCAAATTTATGTACACTTCATTGGTCGTTCTATTCCTCAAGGGGCACACAAGCACAGAGCATGTGCAGTAGAGTAATTCATGTACACTTATTTCAAAAGATGTAGCAACCACGTAACATTCTTTTGCTCAATGCGATATTATGTGGATTCCATTTTTATTGTAACACCTAAATATATATTCTTTTGTATTACTAATTTTATTCACGTTAATTTTCAATCTTTATAAAAATCCAGGTTGCCTTGCAAATTTAGTCCCCAAATTAGGAAAGAAACAACTTTAGTTCTTCATATATTTGTTAAAAGAGTGTCGATTAAATAGGGATAATCATATTTGGATAATGTATTTAGTTTGATTTAACTTATTTTAATTTAATCCAATTGCATTCAATTTCTTTTGATGACGTATTTTTTCACCTTACTATGATAGTTAGGTCCAAACTATAAGTGATGATGAAATCTTACCGCAATAGTTGTAGTAGTAGTAGTAGCAGCAGCAGTAGGAATAGTTGCCAAATAGACTAAATTTGTAATACCCACTATTATTATTATTATTATTATTATTATTATTATTATTATTATTATTACCACCATGTGACTAACCAACTCGTTTATTATGATAGGCAAAACAACCAACTACCAACACCAAGCATTTAATATTCTAACACTAGTAGTCAAATTTTACTGACATTTTGTTTACAAATACTAATTATAATATTACTATCCTAACTATAAAAGACACTCGTAACCTCAATTTGAACCTAGGACAAATGTTAGTAATTTATTTCTATTCTTTCCCATCCCCTAGAATCCCTTATGAATTATGATACCATTTCTTTCTAATTTCTTTTATGTAAAAGCTTTTATTTATTTATTCATTAGTGCATGTGGGTATGTATATTATATCAGGATATAAGTAGTGTGTGCATGTGATTTGTCAAATTAAAGTGCAAAGTGTGGTGTGTGTTAGTGCGTGAGAATGTGTGTGTGATGTGTACATATATATTAACTTAATGAGTGCAATCTTGTATTGAATATATATTTATATTATATATATGATAACATATGTATGTATGTAATGTATGTATGCATGTGTGTTGATCTGTTAAGTATTGTACTATATATATATATATGCACGTCGTGTGTGTGTGTGTTAATCTATAATATATAATATATATACAGGGATGGATCTCATGTGGCAGCCTCTCTTACCATGTGGCAAAGGTGGGACAGATCCCATCCCTACATCCGAAACAATCAATGGTCTAGATTGGTCTTGCAAAACACTATTTTTTAATTATTTTTAATTCGAAAAGGGCATTTCAAGAATCCACTAAAATCGCTTGATTTAATACCATAATGAACCACCTAAAATCAAGGGATCCTTTTTGATTGCAATCTTACCATAACGAATACTCTTTTAATTTGGCAACCAAAAAGAAACGTTTCCCCGTCATCTTCTCCATTGTTCATCCATCCAGAATTCTTCAGCAAAAATAAGGAGCTTGACGTCAAAAAAACACAGAAAAAAAAGCTACAGTCAGGAAAAAAGATCACAAAAACCTTGAAAAATGGGCGATGAGATCGACGATGGACAACATGAAGAATATTTGGGGGACAAACATAATGAGAACTATGTTTCAAGCGCTTTTTTCCCTGGTATGTATGTTTTTTTCGGAAAATCGCGCAATATCCTTATTCATCCTGTTGGTGTTTTTTTTACGGAACGTGGAATCATAATTGATGTTTGTGTTAATGTAAATATATATACAGAAGCGTATACATTATACATTAGGTTGGTATACACTTATATTCAGTATTGTGTACATGTAAGCATGCATTATATGTTGTGGGCTGGTTGGGGTAATTATGAATGTTTTATGTGAAATCGTTGTATACAAGTAGTGCAATATATGTGACTGTAAAGCAATTTTTCGTGTATAAATATGTATATTATTGTGTTAATTTAAAATGTGATATTATGTGTTAGAATGTTTATTTGAAGCGATACATTAAAACGTATAGTTGTATACGATGATTCGATAAACTTGTGTTTTTGCAATATATTATGGTGTATATATGCAAATACTTTGGTGATTTAGATTGTGAACAACAATGGTGTTCAAATAGTTGAATAATAGTATACCAACGTTTCATTTTGGTATATATTTGCCCGAAAAATTGGTGACATGAATGTAACACTTTCACTTATTTTTGTGTACATGTGTGTACAGATAGTAGTGATGAAACAATCCAAAGACGCGTCGAAATACGAGAGCGTCTGGTAATATCACCCGAACACCAAATATTGGATACCGAGGTTGAACAGATAAAATACCGCGGGTGGGCATGCATTTTGGGAGTTTGGACAAGGGTGTGGAGTTTTATAGGAGTATGGTAAACAATGCGGCTTTGACATACGAATAAGCACGTCAAGGAAATTTAGGAACAAAGAGATCCGTCTCCAATATATTGTTTGTAACAGGGAAGGTCACAAACAAACATCGTCTGTGGTAGGTGTCGAAGCAAGCAATTCACACACCAAACGACGAACAAGAGTGTCGAACCAACATTGTGGATGCAACGCCCACTGCATACTAGAATACACGACGAACGGTGCATATGCTATAAAAAATTTCGAAGAGCGCCACACACATTCATTCAATTCAGAATCTTGCAGACATTTTCTTAAGGTGAATCGGAATTTGAATTTTGGGCACAAACAATTCATCTTCAATTGTTCGAAGGCCAACATCGGCAGTTCAAAGACACACCACCGTACAGAAAATGGTTGGTAGTTTTCTCAAGCGGGCGTTGCCAATCGATTTCAAGAATTTCAAGAGAGATTTAAAGGCATACATACGAGGTGCGGACGCACGGTTAATAATAAACCGGTACTGAGAAAAAAGGAGACATGTCCAGGAATGGCCTTGATTATGCTTTGTTGACAAACAAGACCAATTAACAAGACTTTTCCGGCGGACCCTATTTCAAAGAGAAATTACACAATGTTCGGGGGCGTTGTATCATTCGATGCTACTTACAACACAAACAAAGTTAGCTTTTTTTGGTATGCATTTGGCATGTATGGACGAATGTATTCTTATAATAAGTGAAAGAAATAGTACTATTGTGGTATAAATATATAAATATGTATGTGTTCAAATAGAGTAGTAATTGTGAATTTTTTAATTAACTTTCTCTCGCTTAAACCCGTTTGAAAGAATGTACTCTGCATTTAATGATTGTAGTATACACATAAAATACGTTTGGTAGTTATTGATGCATTACATGGTGTACATTTAATGCAATAATGATGTATCTACAAAAACATTCCGCACAGTACAAAATGGTGTTTGCGCCATTCACGGGCATTGACAACCATCAGCGGTGTAACATTTGGTTGTGGATTGCTATTGAAGGAGGGTGAGGAATCATATGTGTGGTTATTCGACAATTTTTGGATACCATGGGCAAGGAACCGTACTACATTGTGACCGATCGGGATCCGGCGATGAAGAACGATTTCGTAGTTTTTAAGACCACAAGACACCGCTTATGCATGTGGCACATAATGGAAAAAGTTAGCACAAAAGTGGGGCACGCATTGTTCAAGAATGAGGATTTCTTGCGCCGTCTTAACGCAGTGGTTTAGGATGAAAAACATGAACCCGATGAGTTTGAAAATTTATGGCATTCTGTTATGAAAGATTTCGAACTAGAAAATCATCCGTGGTTTACTAAAATGTTTGAAATCCGAGAGAAATGGATCCCTGCTTATTTTCGGGATGTTCCCATGGGAGGTTTGATGCGTACTACATCACGGTCTGAGAGCACAAACAGTTGGTTTGGCGGTTATACGAATCCACAAGTAAATTTGGTCGAGTTCTTCATGCATTTTGATAGCGCAATGGAGTCGCAACGACACGCCGTACACAAACTAAACAACGACAAAGTGACTCTTGTTCCTCATTGCCAAACACCATTGGGGATTGAAAAACATGCTTCAACATTGTACACGCCTTTTTTTCAAGAAAATAAGCCTGGAGATTGCAAATGCGTGTTACAAATGTTCAAAGGCACATGGTGGCCCTGGTCCGATGGTAGTACATGTTCCTACTCAATAAAGGATGAATTTGATGATGAATTCAAAGTACATTACCGCAAGGAAGAGACATACTTGCAATGTGCGCTTGCAAAATGTTTGAAATGCACGGTATTTTGTGTCAACACATTTTCGTTGTATTCAAGGACCTCAATCATATTCCCGGAAATACGTGCCTAATCGATGGATGAGGCTATCATCCATACATCCGCTAACAACAAGCGGCCAATCGCATTTAATTCAACGGCGCCAACAAGCAACCACAACCCTAAATGAATTGTGGTCCACCTTCCACAATCGCATACGACTTTAAACGGTAAAGTGGAAAAATTGGCTGACTTAGCACGCTTATTGTCCTAACATAAGAACAAGTTAGGCCACGAAAAAGAC
The DNA here is from genome assembly GCA_016081115.2 of Rehmannia glutinosa. Classification (NCBI taxonomy): domain Eukaryota; kingdom Viridiplantae; phylum Streptophyta; class Magnoliopsida; order Lamiales; family Orobanchaceae; genus Rehmannia; species Rehmannia glutinosa. The sequence continues at coordinate 293,734 of JABTTQ020002479.1, read as the reverse complement.
GGACGGCTTGACGGGGATGTTGAAGAACTATTTGAGAATTATTGCGCTCTACTTCTCAATTGGAGATCTCAAGATTGCCACCGCAACAAGCTCGTAACAAAGCGTGATAGCGGATTAAAAGCAGGCTACAAAGCCAAAGGGAGAAGGCAATCCGTGCAAGCACGAAACGAAGAGGAAGTGTGGCACATGTGGAAAATTGCATCTCACAATAGCCGAACATGTCCCGATCAACCTACATAATTCAAATACACTTTCTCGGTCATTTCCAAATTTCGCCAAGAATAACGCGGTTGTTTGAATGTTGGTTTTTCTTAAATTAAACATCATTTATATTATAATTGAATGTCATTTGCATTATAACTGAATGTCATTTGTATTGTAATCTTACATCGTTTTTTAGTCATTCTGACTACACTTTCTAAGTCATTTCCAAATTTCGCCCAGTCACAACGCTACGGTTGTCTGAATGTTGGTTTTTGTTAAATTAAACATCATTTATATTCTAATTGAATGTCATTTGCATTATAACCGAATGCCATTTGTATTGTGATCTTACATCGTTTTTAGTCATTCGACTATTACTTTAAAAAATTCCGTGTAACCCGAACACAAACCGCTTTAGGATGACTTGAATGAGTAAAAATAATTGTAGTACTTCAACAAAAATCGAAAAAGTATAGTGAATTTGGGGATTATTGTGGTGTATATATATCAATACTTTGGTGGTTTATACTCAAGATATAATGATGTTTAAATAATTATATTTTAGTATCTTCATCTACTATTTTTGGTACACATTTGCATGTCGTTTAGTGATTAGTGTAACATTCAAGAATACATTTCTTACATGAAGTTCCAAAAATAAAAAGCAATACTAGTACCAACAAAAATTGCTTAGGTATTGTGCATACACGTGATTCGTTAAAAACATCTTCAAAAACTCGAAAAAACCAAAGATTTTGCTTATGAACATGCATATACCAAAGCCGAAGGAACATATTTTGCATATTGACGAAATGTGCACTTTTTACACACTAACAATACGCATAACACACTAAACATGTTTGCTTGAATATTGTTCATAAATAAGTAACACATAATGTTGATAGAAATGCACGAGGTGAAAAAAAGGTTCTACTCAAGTAATAAATGAAGTGTACTTAGAAGCTCCGTCTAAATGAACTCCTCAATCGATAAACCAACTACTTTCCCTAACAAACTTTTTGGCCAAACCAAGCACCTTGTTCTTCTCTTGGTTCAAGTCATGCATCGATTTCATGGCAAAGATATAACGTCCTCAAACGTGCAAACTCCGAGGCGTCGGCCTTGTCAAATCCACAGTTCCATTTCTTCAATGGTCCCCCCATGTAGGTCTCCATGTGACGCATGGCATAGATCCCACAATGATCGTGTTTTCCGCCACCCTCCACGGCATGGCGAGTCTTATTGGGCGACATTTTTTTCAACATTGACAATGATCGTGGTGGCACCACGTGCTTGGAGGTATCTAGAAAATAGCTCAACTACAAGATGAAAAATGAAAAAAAAAAAATTAAATCACCAAATCAATAAATCTTACCATCAACTAAGACAACCAAAATAAATAGCAAACAGTTTTCAATCATGTCCGTCTCCAGTATGTTATACTACTACTAATTGTACACCACACAAAACGTATGTGTGCACCAATTCATATCTATGTTTTCATCAAAATAACATGCCAATTTAAAAATGTAAAAATTGAACTAACCATATATCAAGTAATTTCTATCTCGTATACAAAGTTAATAGTATTCTATCACCATATATTATCCACGTGTAAGAACAAAAATATACGGAAAAATTAAAAATATAAATGTGTTTTACCAATTTCTCGGGCATCCTTGCGTACTTTCATCGCAACCTGGTACCACCATCCGAAGAGATGTCTAAAATGTGACAAGATTTCTTCTTTATGTTGACGCAAATCACGATCAAGTGCCATCCGTTTATAATAGGGAAGAAGAACTAGGTAGCAAAAAATGTATACTCATTAAAATTTAGATAGGAACAACAAACATGATGTATATATTCTACAAAGGTTATACCATCTCAATGGCCTGATTATTCTCTAGAGTTGGGTCCACAATCTCCAGGTCAAAAGCTTCCGAAAATAACGCACACCTCCTTTCTTCCTTAGCAATTCTTGTGTAGTAGACGCAATAGAGTATAATCGTATGTCGTTAAAAATATTTTTAACAAATTCCACACAAAGACACGCATTTACATCAATGCTTATAAAATATTACGACATTCTATAATTTTATGTATGCCAAAATGTAATAAATTAGCTTCACATTAATAAAAATTGAATGGCAATGACTAGTCCCCACTAAACTCAATGACAAATATTCAAGAACACATCTAGAATCATTATCCAAAACACCCCCGGCAGCTTAATTATGCGTGGTAATGTAAATAAATAGGCCATGGTGTTCAACACCACAATTAAAAAGATGGGTCATACTGTCACCAAATTCGTCGGAAAAAACCCGGGGGGAATTGGCATCCCTTGATTCCTCCATTTCGTCAACATTTTGGCCCACACGTCAACGACGTTTCTAGAAATGTACTCCCAGGCCTCGGGGTCTCCAAATCTTCTCTCGTCAAGACATTGTCTCCCATCCTAAATAAAACATCGGTTCTGTATACATTGAACGAAAAAAAAAAATAAACACAATTAATAATAACAAAAGATTATAGAGAAATCTTGTTGAAAACCACATATTAAAGAAATGCTTAACCTTGTAGCGCCAAATAAGTTGTCAAAAACCCACTTTGACACAAAGATTGTGGATCTTATTCATCTTCCGGGCGAAATCGACCTGTCTCAAACGGAATGGAGAAGACAACTTGACTGTTTTACGCTTTCCTAGTGCTCTTTACGCGTTTGAGTAGCTGCGCTGTCCGCTTCTGGTCGCATATCCTTCCACCGCTCCTCATTACACAACATCGCACCTGTGCTAACCCCAATCACATCCTCCCGCCTTCAACACCTTGCCCCACGCCAACATGCCCCCGACAAAACCCGTGAAAAAAAAAAAAAAAAAAAAAAAGAGTGTCAAATCTACCACACACATGTAACCAATACAAAATATGCCAAATTGTAACTATCAGAACGTTTATCTTTCACTACAGTTATACCATTTTGCAAACAAGAAAATCATGACAGCTTTTATGAACTAAAACAAAAAATTAATAAGTTAATCAATATATTATTTAATAGCTAATATTATGCACCTTTGTTGTCATGTTATACCAAACAAAATGATACAATACCGTAAATATTACAAACTAAAAGTGAGTATTCTTACACCCTCTTCCTGCGGCTCCCCCCCACCGGGTGTTCCTCTGAGTATTGACGTGATGTCTCAAGAACGTATGTCCAATTCGCAACATTGGGATCCTGCGTCAACCCAATATCAAATTCGCATATCCTCGGATACTTTCTCGAACTCCTCTCGGCGACGTGTAGCCTCTTCAACCTTCTCAAGAGCGGCTATGTTTTCCGGGTTACTCTGCACGCGTTCATCCTGCATTTCGACAATAGTATCCCCGATTATGGTGTCTTCCCCTGACTTGTCCCTGGAAAACATATGAACTTCCTAGCCAGTTCTTGGATTTTCCCAAAATCGGGTTCAAGCCAACTCCTTGGTACATTGTCAAACAGTGCAAGGATATCCATAACTTCAGTTGCAACAGTCGCCAGCTTGGCCAGAACACTCCCAACAATACCCTGCACCAAAAAAGCATAAGTATTTGTCAAATGTTTCATACTCATTTCAATGAATCTTTGCGCTTAAAAAATAACTATCAAAATAATTAAGACAGTAAAAAATTGTGCACGATATGTATTTGGGATTAATATGATGCCAAATTGTATCTATCTGAACATTTATCTTTCACTACTTTTATACCATTTTTCAAACCCAAAAATCATGACAGCTTTTATGGACTAGAACAAAAAATTAATTAGTTAATCAACATACCATTTAAAAACTAATATTATGCACCTTTGTTGTCATGTTATACCAAACAAAATGATACATTACACTCAATATTAAAACTAACATTATAACATGTCCCGTAACTACTACATACCACATACTATGTTTGTTTGTGGCCTTCCTATTACAAACAAAGATATCGAGACTAATATGATGCCAAAATGTAACTATTCAACACCTATCTCATCACTAATTTTATACCATTTGCAAAAACAAAAAATCGGACGATGTTATGAAACTAAACCCCAAAAATTAATTAGTTAATCAATATACCATTTAATAACTAATATTATGCACCTTTGTTGTCATATTATGCCAAACAAGACCATACAAGATTTCTAAATATTAAAAATTGTCATGATAACCTATCCCATAAACCTACCTCTACATGTATAAAATGAAAAAAAAAAACTAAAATCGAAAAAGGAATTGCACTGCACACCACCAAAGAATTAATGTCGGGGGTCAGCACGGGAATGTTTTGCTCCCCATGTGGCCGCATAACAATAGGATTAATTGATTGGCGTGTCTTTGTGTATTGTGCGAACCAGCGGGTACGGCCTCATCAATTGGGCAATCAATCCAGCCAAGCCCATATCCGCCGCGCTTTATTTTGTCGTTATTCCTGTCTCGGATATTTTCAGTGGTAAGCGAACGCACACACGGGACCACCCTTGGGGAAGGCACGAATGGCCAATAAAACTCGGTCCATGTATAAACCCCGTGATACAAAAAAAGGTTAATTATTTGTTGGTTTTGATTAAGTTCTAACATAATTGATATGTACTTACAATCAAAAAAAATGAGGGGGCCGTTAAAACTCTTCTTCTTTGTTGACGTCCATCTCTCTTTGCTCTCTAGCAATGTCATCAAGGTGTGTGCTCGCACTAGATTCATTTTCGGAATGTCGCGACATTCTCCAGCTTTCATTACAATCGCGTTTACGTATCCGCCCGCATATTCCCGATAATTTGCGATCCACCAACGCAATAAAGTTCCTCCCGAACCATATACCACCTTCCACGCCCTCCAACATCTTTTTCGGACACCTCTTTCCGTAATTGAATATGAATCATCTAGATTAGGCTCAAATCGGGACTCGCCATTCAACATATGCTTGGCTTGTTTCGATTTTGTTTTTTTCTCGACTATAATTCCACCTCTAGGGAACCCCAAAACATGCTCGACATCCTTTTCACCAACACGAATTGACCTCCCGTCAACTCACATCCGAGAGAGTTGAAGTTATCCACCAACCAATAGATAAATCTCCCTGGAGTTCTTCAATGTTTATCCCAACAAGCTCCGAATCCCATTTCAACAACAGCTCTTGTTTGGTGATTATTGAGCCGAACCAATGCGCCGGATAAAATATTGGGACGGATCGGTCCTCGAGTTTGGGCAACGGCTTTGATCACAGTTTAGCGCTTTTTCTCCTGGGTTAACGTCACTCGGACCCTCGCTTGGGACCGGGAAGCATGTCTCTTCCTATTACCTCTTGCCATTTAACCTGGAATTTAGAAAAGACAAATAACATCACATTACGTACATAATACAAAAATGGAGAAAATGGCAGGGCACAAAAACACAAAATCATACATTGTGCAAAACACCGTTAAAAACAAAAAAAAAACCACAATACCCTATGCACCGTTCACCATACTTAGTGCAAAAAACACAATAACCTATGTATATATACACCAAACTTAATAAACAAAACACCAAAGTTGAATGAAAAACACAAACTTCATGCATTCTACAAAAATATGCATCTCTCGATTTCAAACCATAACTCTGTGGGTGAGTTTAATTGGTTGTTGTTTCAAATTAAATTCGAGAAAATATTATCTATTGGACCAATATTAAGTTTTTTTGAACTTTCAAGTTATTTTCATTAAGAAAAATGTTATTCCATATAGAATTGTGAGAGAGAATCCATGAAATTAAAGAGTCCCGAGGCACGAACTTGATCACTCAGGCCTTTTTGAAATATTATTTCCTCTTATTCATAGTTATGCCATAAACACAAGATTACCAACCAAGCACATAATAAGCCATGCTTTCTGAAATGGCCTTGTTTTTTTCATTCATATTTTGGTATTTTGTTTGTTAATTTTGGTCTATATATACATTGTGCAAAAAGATGCACAGTAGTACCTGAACCACATTACCCCTATGCACAGTTCACCATACTAGTGCAAAAACCACAATACCATATGTATATATACACCAAAATTAACAAACAACACACCAAAATATGAATGAAAAAACACACACTTCATACATTATGCAAAAATATGCACATCAAATTGGTTATGTATATACCAAAAGCACAAAGAAAAATGTCATGCTTGCGTAAGATTACACCAAAAATATGAATGAAAAAGCACAAATTAACGGATGGATTATACAATTCGTTATCTATGTGTATATCATTGTGTCATAAACTTATACTATATGTATTGCAGTCAAATACATTCATTGCTGTAATTTCACATACCCAAAATGCATAAAAGGATGTGTGTAGAAAAATTGATTGCAAGAACCCTAGAAAATTAAAAAATATATATATGAAATTGAACTAGGTCACACAAAAACTAAAGAAAACCCATAACAAAACCTCTTCAAATGGTATAAAACATGTAGTCGATATAAGGGAAAAAGACCTTGCACTGTTATCTTCGTCCACCCCCAAAATAAATCGAAAGAATGGAATCAAGGCATACCTCTGTGAAGATTTGCAGAAACGTTTTGGAGGGTTTATGCCCAAAAAAAAATTGCCTCCTGCACGATGACTTCCTCTCGGGTCGCTTTTTTGAGAGAGAAGTGTTGTGGCGGGCTTGTGGGTCGATTTTTCCGAGAGAAGAAATGTTGTGGCCGGTTTGGGAGAAGTAATTTTGAGAGAGATGAACAAAGTGAAACGTGTGATAGTGGGGTTTGTGGGGGTGGACAAAATCTTTGAGAATATTGTGAGAAAAAATGGGCACAAAAGCGGAGACTTATTTGGTGATTGAATCCCTAAAAATAGGAACAATGTTTGCGATTACCATTTTAAACGTAACACACAAATTGTAAATTGCCTAATTTGCCCTTAAATGGGCTGGTTTCGATTTTATTAAAAAAATTGAAAAAAAAATCAGGCCTTTGGATTATACATGTTAGTGGTCTAGATCCGTCCACACCGCCACATATTAAGGGGCTTGCCACATATGATCCAATACCTATATATATACGGATAATATATATATATTATATATATATTGTAGAGTTATATATATACATGTATATATTATTTTATATTTTTATTTTTTGTGCTTTAGTATGAAATTATTTTAATACAAGCTATATTTATTTAGATTTCCATAGATATATGTGCATAGATCTATAATATGTACATATATATTTTATCTAGTCTATAATATCTATATTAGTATTTTTAAGATTTGTATTATGAGGTGTATATATATATATATATTAATATTAAGGTTTTAAGATTTAGGATTCTAAGACAAATATTTCATTTTCGTAATAGGAGACGAGGGTAGAAAGGAGATCTAGGAGTCCAAGGCATATCAACACATAATTTACATCGGATCTTTTTCAAGGTGGGGAATTTTTACTATTTGTTCTTGTTAAATATTATGAATGTTTACATTAATGTTTAAAGTGCACATGTTATATCCTACGAGTTTTGCTCAATGGATTCTATGATCTAAGATTCAAGTTACATGAGCTTTTGCTCTAGGAACTCCAAGATTCAAGTTACATGAGCTTAATGCTCTAGAAACTCCAAGATTCAAGTTACATGAGCTTCATGCTCTAGGAACTCTATGATGACATGATTTTATGATGCTATGATATATGTTGCAAGTTTTTCATTAATGTGATGCATGCATTTTATTTAGCTTGAACAAATGTGATTTCCCACGAGTAAGTGTTTTTACTCACCCCATTATTACCAATGATTTTTCATATGAAGTTTGGCACGAATGCGAGGAGGAATGACGGCTTAATCTCCATTTTAAATAAATAAAATAAGTATTCTATTTTGAATGAATATTCTAGTGTCTACTTGAACTTTTGATTTCAATATTTTGTTAAACTACTTGCTATCCGGCTATTTAGTTTTTGTAGCTTTGGAATATGTTTGACTATGGTTAAATTCTGTTGACTTATTATAATGAATGGCTACTTTTCTTTTAGTTGTTTAAATCGCTTCCATTAAATTTTCCGTTAAAATATTAATTTTATCTTCTTTTTCAAAAACTAATTTTTCAAAAATATTATTTATATTTTTTTTAAAACTCCTATTTTTAGTTGTAACGTCCCAAGTTATTTTTATTTCTTTTTTTCAAAAGAAAAGACTTTCGTATATAAAAAGTGGGGCGTTACAAAATTAGTCTTAGTACCATAGTCGGATTACCTTCCTCACCTTCCTTTTGTCCTTACTTGTAACGCCCCCTTATGGACGCTACAAGGCTCGTTAACTTTAAACTTCTTTAAAACAGTTTTTAGAAAAACTACACTATAAAACTGAAATTTTGTTTTTTTTTTTTTTTTTGCAGTGTATTCAAATCGACCATTATATCATAAAAACACAAATCATCACGAGAAAATTGAAAATGTCACAAACCAAGAGTTTGAATTCGAAAATAGCGAAAGCATACAATTTGAAAAGAGGTTTTCAATCAATCTTAAAATAAAACATAGCGGAAGCATAAAATTGAAAATAAGTTTCATAATTTGACATCATAAAATATAATGTCCTTCTTGGCGTAATTCCGTTTCCAATCCCACATCGTTGCACATACGCTTCTCATATACTTCAACTTAAGTCATCCTCATTACATTCCTATCTGCAACATGATGTAACTTTTATAAGCATTAAGCTTAGTAAGCACATTTGAATTCTCACAAAAACATTTTTCAAAGTATGAGCATTTATCATGAAAACATAAATATGAGCATGATCATTGTAAATAACTTTTGCATCTCTTTCTATGCATAAATAAAAACATGCATATTCATTTTATCTTTATGGGCCCAAGCGTTACACCATTAACATCATTAGTGCGCCGTCACGAAAGGAAAGGGGTAGCAAATCCCAAACCAAACGTAACAAGTCCACCTTGCGGGACAAGTCCACCTAGCGGGACAAACATCATCATTGGGTGTGTAACGCTTCTATTACGTGATACATACATATACATTCATGAAAAGCTCATCAACAATTTGTATAGAATGCCATAAATGCCTTTCATAGAGAATGCTCGAATATAAGATGTTGAAATCAGTGTAACTTATAAAAAGAACATTTCATAAACTTATGTATATCATGTTGCAGGTGAGAATGTACTTACTTGACTTGTTTATTTACTAAACCTTTCACTTAAGGGTGATGAACGTCTTGATCACGGTGTGCTTGCCTTCTTGGAATGTTCATGTCAAATATATTCATGAGAAATACATACAATTAATATAGACATTAAAATTTCATTTATAAATATATATAAGATTTCATAAATGGTCTAAATAATGTTCATAAAACTTCATTATTACATGATTAAGCCTAATGCTCTAAATCTGGAAATTCTGACCTATACATACTTAAAATTATAAATCTGATAATATAAATATTAAATTCATGTAAAAATTAGTAATATAATAGTTAACATCCTAATAGAGTATCACAAATTTTTTCCTTTATAAAATAGATGTGAAAAACATGATTTTCAAATTTTCTAAATGAATACAATTGTACAGGCATCTTATATTCTAGTCTGGGCATACTGTAAAGAATGATTTTTAACTCACAACCTAGATACCGTATAAATCTAAAACTTTGCAGAATTATACCTAACACATATATACATGTCTCAAAATTTTCCTAAAGTAAATGATCATCCATTTATAGTTCAAAATAATTATTCAAAACGGATCCTAAAAACTGTCAGGATTTCATACACTGTGAACATATTAGATTATAAATTCCATATCCTCCAAACCGGGATAGATAAAATTCCAATAAAATTACTGGATACTAATAATTCATATAGGAATGACATATCCAAAATTTAGCTATAAATAAAATCATATCCATGCTACACATGCTTCGCAAGTTTGAGATCATACAAGTTTTCAGATTCATGAATGAATGTCCAATGGTAAAAGAAAATTCGTTATTAGATCATCAATAACTACAAGGATCTGGAAATTTAACCTAGCATATGTGATATTTAGCTAAGTATTTCTAAAATATAAATGTACTCAAGAAGCAATAATTTGCATATCATAAAATTTCACCAATTAAATCCGAATTTGGAAATACATACCTTATTTCTTACAAGATCTTGTATAGGCAAAGTGGTTCACTCAATAGATCCTTTGATGCAACTTTGTTGAAACTACTTGTATGATTACTTCTTGTGTAGATATATGTTATGCACCATTGAATTCAAGGTAAATAGTATGAAGAAGTAAAAACACACTTTGGTGAAGAGTTGGATTTGATTCTTTGAAAGGTCTCATGTAGAGATTTTTGAGGAAACTATTTAGAATGAAGGAACTTATTGGCTCTCTAAATTTTCAGATCCACACACCTCTTATTCATATATGTAACTTTGTATTCTCAGCAAAATAACTAGATACAAGTCTCATCTATTAAAGCATTAAAAAAAAAAAAAAAAAGAAGTCCCTACATCTTCACATGATAGTTGTTAGCCATGTTCCAATTTATAAAATAAAGACCTTACTTTTCTTGCTTTCTTCATTGTGATTTAATCATGGAGAATATACCTTAACTTTTGTGGTTCAAATAGGGAACAACCATGATACTTTACTTGCTTTATACAAATCATAACAACCACACCAACATGATATAGTAAGCTGTCACAGAATTTTCTGGTTTGGCAAGCTTTAGCATTTGGACCATAACTCTCACTTTACATATTCAAATAAGGTAACTCTTCTTCCTATAGACACCTAAGACATGTATCTACATTATCATGTTTAAAAATACCAGATAGGAAACATATTTAATGGGTAAAATACGTTGGCAAAGTGGCAAATGCTGTTGTGCAGTTTTTCAGCTTTTCAGTTTTGGCATGCCTTAGTGTTTGGGCCATATCTCATAATTTACATATTCAAATAAGGTGATTCTTGTTCCTATAGACACCTAAGACATGTATCTAAATTAACAAGTTCAAAAATCCCAAATAAGAAACTTATTTTATGGTAAAAATACGTTTGCAAAGTTGCACATGTTGCTGTCAAGTTTTACAGATTTTCAGTTTTTGGCATGTTTGAGTGTTTTGAGTATATCTCATACATTACATATTCAAATAAGGTAATTCTTGTTCCTATAGATACTTAAGACATGTACTTAAAATACCATGTTCATAAATTCCAAATAATCACCTTAAGTAAGAAGGGAAAACGTTCACAAAATTGCATCTAAAACACCATATCATCAAGTCCATATACTACATATGAGTTTGAAGTGCATGAGTAATTCACTTAATCACTCTTGATTAGCATAATAATTGTCAATATAATATGTAATTTCTCATATATACACACATCACCTCATAGTATTATATATATAACTCATGTCCATATATACCGTCATAATTCTTTTGACATGAACTTCCGAGCACACCGATCCCACGTTCTTCACCTGTTATAACACTAGATGAATCATTAGTGTTAAATATACCAACATTCATTATGATTAAAAAAAATATATAATCATTAAAGAAAAATGTGGGCATTACAATCCTCCCACCTTACAAGAGTTTCGTCCTCGAAACTCAGAATAGATGTGGATATTTTGCTCTTATGTCTTCTTCACGCTCCCAAGTGGCTTCTTCAACTTTGTGGTTAGACCATAATACTTTGACTAAAGGAATTTCTTTGTTTCTCAATTTCTTAACTCCTCTATCAAGTATTGTTGTGGGTTTTTCTTCATAACTGAAACTCTCATCAATTTGTACCAATTGTGGTGTAAGGACATGTGAAGGATCTGGAACATATTTCTTGAGCATTGATACATGAAAAACATTGTGGATTGTTGTCATCTCTTGAGGTAATTCTAGTTTATAAGCAACTTTTCCAATTCTTTCAACAATCATATATGGACCAACATATCTTGGACTAAGCTTTCCTTTCTTCCCAAACCTCATAATTCCTTTCATTGGTGAAACTTTAATGAAGACGAAGTCCCCAACTGAGAATTCTAACGGTCTACGCCTAATATCAGAATTTTCTCGTCTACTTTGTGTTATTTCAATTCTTTTTTTGGATTACCTTTACAAACTTCGTAGTCTCTTGCACAAAATCCGTCTTCTCGATATGTTCTGATTCTATCAATTTCTTCTCACCAGCTTCATGCCAATGAATTGGAGAATGACAACGTCTCCCATACAATGCCTCATAAGGGGCCATACCTATTGTTGCTTGATAACTGTTATTATAAGCAAACTCGGCGAGTGGTAAGTATTTGCACCAACTTCCTTTAAAATCAAGAGCGCATGCCCTAAGCATATCTTCAAGAATCTGATTTGTTCGTTCCGTTTGTCCATCAGTCTGCGGATGAAAGGTTGTGCTAAACATTAGTTTGGTACCCATTGATTGTTGTACACTTCGCCAAAAGTGAGACGTAAATCTACTATCTCTATCCGAAATTATAGATTTTGGCACTCCATGTAAGCGAACTATCTCTTTGACGTAGAGTTCTCGCCAACATGTCCATCGAAAATGTCATTTTAATCGAAGAAAATGAGCCGACTTGGTAAGTCGATCGATAATTACCCAAATGGCATCATAGCCATTAGTCGTCTTAGGCATCCCAACAATAAAATCCATAGCAATTTCTTCCCACTTCCATTCTGGTATATGAATTGGTTGCAACTGCCCTGCAGGCTTTTGATGTTCCACCTTTACTTGCTGACATGTCAAACACTTGTTAACATAACTCGCAATATCTTTCTTCATGCCATGCCACCAAAAATTTTGTTTGAGGTCCCGATACATCTTTGTAGCTCCCCGGATGTATGGAGTATGGAGTTTCATGGGCCTCGACATAACTGCTTTTCTCATTTCCCAATCTTTTGGTACACAAAGTCGCCCTTTGAATTTTAAAATTCCATCATTGGAGATACAAAAATCCGGATATTTTCCACTCATTACTTCTTCCTTGATTTTCGATAAAAGTTGGTCCTTTTCTTGACTCGCTTGAATATGCTCAAAATGTCCGGGTCAAGGTTATTGCGATAAACGATTCAAAATTATTTCAAGTTGTAGCTCAATAACCTCTTTTTGCAAAGGTTTTGGGATAACATGCAACGCCATGAGTTTTGTTGATGATTTCCTACTCAATGCATCCGCTACCCTATTTGCTTTGCCTGGATGATAAAGGATTTCACAATCATAATCCTTAACTAATTCAAGCCATCGCTTTGCCTCATGTTTAATTCTTTCTCGTAAAGAAATATTTCAAGCTCGTGATCTCAGTATAAATCTTACAAACTCCATACAAATAATGTCTCCATATTTTCAATGCAAAAACTACAAACCAATTCAAGATCATAAGTAGGGTAATTCTTTTCATAATCCTTCAACTGTCTCGAGGCATAAGCAATCACTTTATCATTTTGCATTAGAACGCACCAAGGCCCATTTTTGAAGCATCACCGTAAATAGAGAATCCTTCTTCTCCTTTAGAATCATCAATACCGGTGATGAAGTTAATCTATTCTTAAGCTCTTGAAAACTTCTATCACAAGTATCACCATTCAAACTTTTTTCCTTTCATACGTTAAGTTAGTCGAGGCAACGCTATTTTTGAAAAATCCTCCACAAACTTTCGATAGTAACTCCGCTAAACCTAAGAAACTTCTAATTTCACTTGCATTCTTAGGTTGCTTCCAATTTAGAACAGCCTCTATCTTTCCCCGGATCCACCTTAATTCCATCTTTTGATATCACATGGCCTAAGAAGGACACTTCATCTAACCGAACCCACATTTGGAAAATTTTGCATATAATTGATGCGCTCTCAATGTCTCAAGCACAATCCTCAAGTGTATATCATGTTCTTCTCGACTCTTTGAGTATACAAGGATGTCATCAATAAATACTATAACAAACTTATCAAGATATTCTTTGAATACTCGATTCATCAAATCCATAAAAGTCAGCTTTGGGCATTTGTAAGACCAAAAGGCATAACCATAAATTCATAGTGACCATACCTACTTCTAAAGGTCAGTCTTGAAATATCTCCTTCTCTTATCTTCAACTCGATGATAACCAGATCTCAAATCAATTTTTGAAAATACTGATACCCCTTTTAATTGGTCAAACAAATCATCAATTCTCGGTAGTGGGTATTTATTTTTTTATGGTCACTTTATTCAACTCCCTATAGTCAATACATAATCTCATAGACCCATCTTTCTTCTTGACAAATAATACTGGAGCTCCCCATGGTGAATGACTTGGTCGTATGAAACCTTTGTCAATGGTTCTTTTAATTGAGCATGCAATTCTTTTAACTCCGATGGGGCCATTCTATATGGTGCTTTTGAAATCGATTTGTGCCTGGCACGAGTTCAATTTCAAATTCAATTTCTCTATCCGTGGTATTCCCGGCAAGTCTTCAGAAATACATCGCTGAACTCTCGAACTATTGGCACTTCATTGATCATCAACTTCACTTCTTTTCCTTTGTCGACTATATTAGCCAAAAATCCCATGCACCCACTAGCCAATAACTTATTTGCCTTCATAGTTGATATAATTATCTTTGATTCCTTGTTTGATTCTCCCAAAAACACGCATCATTCCCCATTATTTAGCTCTAAATTAACCCTTTGTCGTCGACATTCAATAATAGCATTATATTTTCCCAAGAAATCCATGCCTAGGATAATATCTAAATCATGCATATTCAATACAATGAGATCAACGAGGAATTCCTTATCGAGAATCATCAAAGGAATCGATGACAGATAATGTGTGGATATCATTACTTCTCCAGAGGGTAATATTGTGGCAAATTTTTGTGTTAAAGGTTTAAGAATTCTTGCTATTTTCTCAGCAAAGGAACTAGATACAAATGAATGGGTAGCGCCCGTATCAAAAAGTACGTATGCAATTTTAGTCAGTAAGAGAATCTGACCTGTGACAACATTAGAGGTTTCAGCTGCAGCTTCCTCCTTTGTTATAGTGTAAATTCGAGCATTTGCAGGTGCAGCTTCCAGCCTACCTTGTGTTATGAGTGGTCCTTCCAAGGTAGTTTGCATATTATGGAGTTGAGCAATGGGTGTTTTCCTTTGGTTCTGGGTATTAATATTGGTGGGACAATCCTTAGATATATGACCTTCTCGACCACAAGAGTAGCACTGATTGGTTCCCCATCGACATTTACCCAGATGTTTCTTACCGCATTTGTTACAAGGCAGAATAATTTTATTGTTATTGTATTGTTGTGGACCTTTAACTTCTTTTCTGCTTCCCTGATTCTTTTGATTCTGAAAGTTACCTTTTCTTTTGTTATTTCTCCAATTTTGGTTATTATTGTTGTTTCCTTGAGCTTTGCTTTGACTGTCCGCTTCATTGTTAGACTGGTTCTGTGGAGGCTGATACTTTTTGTTCTTTTGTAAATGGTACTCGGCACGGAGTGCTCCTTTGACAAGTTCAACCTGCGTGTTTGGAGGACTAGCTCCATCAACGATCACAGCAATTTCTGGCCGGAGTACCTTTATCAGTCTCCTAACTCTTTCTTCTTCATCACGAACCATCCCTGGGCAAAGACGAGCTAATTGGTCAAACTTTGTCACCACCTCTATCACTGTCATATCTCCCTGACGAAGGCCCTCAAACTCATCATAATGTTTTCTTGTGATATTCATATGAAAGAACTTTTCATTAAATTCTTTAAGAAAGTCCGCCCATGTCATTCTATTGACATCCCTGCTTTGCTCAATTCCTTCCCAAAACAGACTCGGGCTTCCATCGTCAAGCAATATGATGCACATAAAACTTGTTCATTTTCAAGAAATCCCATCAACTTGAGAGTGGCTTCTATGGTCTTGACCATGCTTGAGCGACTAAGGGTCACCGGATCCTTCAAAGCCGGTAGGTTTAACACGTTTCCATCTAACCAAAGAGAGGTTCTTGTGAGATGGATCTCACTGTTGCATGAACCGTAGGGCTTCACTACCCGTTCTTGATGTTGAGGGGTAATTGGTGTAGGTTCATCATGAGTTTCTCTTCCATTATTATTAGCTCGAGCTCATTAATTTCACTTTGTCGGCTTTGTAGTTGTCTTTGAAGATTTGCAATCATTTCAATGAGATTAGCATCGTAGGAATGTCCCTTGTCCTTCTTGTTGTTGGACGACCCTACGTGCGCCTCTTTCCTCTTTCAACGCTCATAGTTATTCTTAATCGAGAGAGGAAAAGTATTACCGATTTAGTAATAAGGCTCAACCTTCTTACAATAATCAAAGTTTTGTTATGAAAGTGTATCTAAAACACTATTTCTTTATGAAAACTATTGTAAACATGACAAATATATAAAAATATATATATTTGTTTTTAAAATATACTCAATCAGAGAACTTGGAGAAGACGTATGACCATGTGCATTGGAAACGGAACCCGCTCGATACCATAAATCGTAACGCCCTTATGGACGCTACAAGGCTCGTTAACTTTAAACTTTTAAAACAGCTTTTTAGAAAAACTACATAATATAAAACTCGAAATTTTGTTTTTTTTTTTTTTTTTTGTGTGTATTCAAATCGACCATTATATCATAAAAACACAAATCATCACGAGAAAATTGAAAATGTCACAAACCAAGAGTTTGAATTCGAAAATAGCGAAAGCATACAATTTGAAAAGAGGTTTTCAATCAATCTTAAAATAAAACATAGCGGAAGCATAAAATTGAAAATAAGTTTCATAATTTGACATCATAAAATATAATGTCCTTCTTGGCGTAATTCCGTTTCCAATCCCACATCGTTGCACATACGCTTTCTCATATACTTCAACTTAAGTCATCCTCATTACATTCCTATCTGCAACATGATGTAACTTTTATAAGCATTAAGCTTAGTAAGCACATTTGAATTCTCACAAAAACATTTTTCAAAGTATGAGCATTTATCATGAAAACATAAATATGAGCATGATCATTGTAAATAACTTTTGCATCTCTTTCTATGCATAAATAAAAACATGCATATTCATTTTATCTTTATGGGCCCAAGCGTTACACCATTAACATCATTAGTGCGCCGTCACGAAAGGAAAGGGGTAGCAAATCCCAAACCAAACGTAACAAGTCCACCTTGCGGGACAAGTCCACCTAGCGGGACAAACATCATCATTGGGTGTGTAACGCTTCTATTACGTGATACATACATATACATTCATGAAAAGCTCATCAACAATTTGTATAGAATGCCATAAATGCCTTTCATAGAGAATGCTCGAATATAAGATGTTGAAATCAGTGTAACTTATAAAAAGAACATTTCATAAACTTATGTATATCATGTTGCAGGTGAGAATGTACTTACTTGACTTGTTTATTTACTAAACCTTTCACTTAAGGGTGATGAACGCCTTGATCACGGTGCTGTGCTTGCCTTCTTGGAATGTTCATGTCAAATATATTCATGAGAAATACATACAATTAATATAGACATTAAAATTTCATTTATAAATATATATAAGATTTCATAAATGGTCTAAATAATGTTCATAAAACTTCATTATTACATGATTAAGCCTAATGCTCTAAATCTGGAAATTCTGACCTATACATACTTAAAATTATAAATCTGATAATATAAATATTAAATTCATGTAAAAATTAGTAATATAATAGTTAACATCCTAATAGAGTATCACAAATTTTTTTCCTTTATAAAATAGATGTGAAAAACATGATTTTCAAATTTTCTAAATGAATACAATTGTACAGGCATCTTATATTCTAGTCTGGGCATACTGTAAAGAATGATTTTTAACTCACAACCTAGATACCGTATAAATCTAAAACTTTGCAGAATTATACCTAACACATATATACATGTCTCAAAATTTTCCTAAAGTAAATGATCATCCATTTATAGTTCAAAATAATTATTCAAAACGGATCCTAAAAACTGTCAGGATTTCATACACTGTGAACATATTAGATTATAAATTCCATATCCTCCAAACCGGGATAGATAAAATTCCAATAAAATTACTGGATACTAATAATTCATATAGGAATGACATATCCAAAATTTAGCTATAAATAAAATCATATCCATGCTACACATGCTTCGCAAGTTTGAGATCATACAAGTTTTCAGATTCATGAATGAATGTCCAATGGTAAAAGAAAATTCGTTATTAGATCATCAATAACTACAAGGATCTGGAAATTTAACCTAGCATATGTGATATTTAGCTAAGTATTTCTAAAATATAAATGTACTCAAGAAGCAATAATTTGCATATCATAAAATTTCACCAATTAAATCCGAATTTGGAAATACATACCTTATTTCTTACAAGATCTTGTATAGGCAAAGTGGTTCACTCAATAGATCCTTTGATGCAACTTTGTTGAAACTACTTGTATGATTACTTCTTGTGTAGATATATGTTATGCACCATTGAATTCAAGGTAAATAGTATGAAGAAGTAAAAACACACTTTGGTGAAGAGTTGGATTTGATTCTTTGAAAGGTCTCATGTAGAGATTTTTGAGGAAACTATTTAGAATGGAGGAACTTATTGGCTCTCTAAATTTTTCAGATCCACACACCTCTTATTCATATATGTAACTTTGTATTCTCAGCAAAATAACTAGATACAAGTCTCATCTATTAAAGCATTAAAAAAAAAAGAAGTCCCTACATCTTCACATGATAGTTGTTAGCCATGTTCCAATTTATAAAATAAAGACCTTACTTTTCTTGCTTTCTTCATTGTGATTTAATCATGGAGAATATACCTTAACTTTTGTGTTTCAAATAGGGAACAACCATGATACTTTACTTGCTTTATACAAATCATAACAACCACACCAACATGATATAGTAAGCTGTCACAGAATTTTCTGGTTTGGCAAGCTTTAGCATTTGGACCATAACTCTCACTTTACATATTCAAATAAGGTAACTCTTCTTCCTATAGACACCTAAGACATGTATCTACATTATCATGTTTAAAAATACCAGATAGAAAACATATTTAATGGGTAAAATACGTTGGCAAAGTGGCAAATGCTGTTGTGCAGTTTTTCAGCTTTTCAGTTTTGGCATGCCTTAGTGTTTGGGCCATATCTCATAATTTACATATTCAAATAAGGTGATTCTTGTTCCTATAGACACCTAAGACATGTATCTAAATTAACAAGTTCAAAAATCCCAAATAAGAAACTTATTTTATGGTAAAAATACGTTTGCAAAGTTGCACCTGTTGCTGTCAAGTTTTACAGATTTTCAGTTTTTGGCATGTTTGAGTGTTTTGAGTATATCTCATACATTACATATTCAAATAAGGTAATTCTTGTTCCTATAGATACTTAAGACATGTACTTAAAATACCATGTTCATAAATTCCAAATAATCACCTTAAGTAAGAAGGGAAAACGTTCACAAAATTGCATCTAAAACACCATATCATCAAGTCCATATACTACATATGAGTTTGAAGTGCATGAGTAATTCACTTAATCACTCTTGATTAGCATAATAATTGTCAATATAATATGTAATTTCTCATATATACACACATCACCTCATAGTATTATATATATATAACTCATGTCCATATATACCGTCATAATTCTTTTGACATGAACTTCCGAGCACACCGATCCCACGTTCTTCACCTGTTATAACACTAGATGAATCATTAGTGTTAAATATACCAACATTCATTATGATTAAAAAAAATATATAATCATTAAAGAAAAATGTGGGCATTACATTACTGCTGACAACAAGCATTCATGGAGCAAGTAATGTGCCAAATAATAGAAAAGAGAAGTTGATCATTGTCTGTATGAGTTCGTGATGAGACAGAGATCTCAATCAAGGGCTTTGAAAAAGCAACTCTCCAACCCCAGCAGAGGTGGCGAGTCACATATCGAGCAGTTTAATTTCTAATTTGAGAAAGGCGATTTATGCTTTACCGACTTATTTCATATCATGGTTCGGGCATTCAAAATCTCAATCAAGGGCTCTGAAAGCAACTCTTGAACCACATGAGAGGTGGCGAGTCACATATTGGGGAGTTTGATTTCTAATTTGAGAAAAATGATTTATGCTTTATCAATTTATTTCATATCATGTTTCGGGCATTCAAAATTGATGCATGAGGTTTCCACTTCCTTATAGTTAAAAGGAAAGGATTCTCCAAAACTTAAAAAATAATTTTGCTATAAATTCCTTAACACCAAGTAAGAAGAAGATAGTGACAATCACCAAAATAAAACAAGAGAATAACTAATACAACATGAGTTCATGGAAGAACTTTCTAAGTTATATTACTTTTTAGTTTTTTTTTCCAGTTTACATTGGAATAAGTTCTTGTCATCTGTGTTTTGGGTTTAAAAAATTATTTATTATTTCACCCACTAAGTTTTAATTTATGTTGTACATAAGTATAAATTTAATTAGTCTTGAAAATTATAATTCAAGACTAAAATTTATTTTACTTACTGTGAACAACATTTAAAATATACACAAATTTATTCAACACTAATTTCAAATAATTAAAATCTTGATTTAATTTGAATAAAAAAATTATATGGAACACGTGCAACGGACGTGCATCTTACTAGTTTGTACAAATGTCCACACTCTCCATATATATCAATGTTTAAATTTTCTTGTCATGTAATTTCTGAAATTATACTTCACCGCCATATAATAAACTCTATTTTGATGTATATTTTATAATTTCTTAAAAGTGTAGTAAGGAACGATAATCTTTTTAAAAATTGCAAGTGCGATTATTTTTTTAAAAAAAGCTATATTGTTTAAGAAAAGTATCCATGTCAAATAGATTTTTTTTATTATACTTCAGTCCTTATTTTTCATTTATTTTTAAGGGAAGCAATTAGTCACATTATCCCAATGTCTTTATTCAATACAACTATGAGTAATAGTAACTACAACAATATTTAATAATTATTAAAAAAAAAGAGGTTCGAGCTAGTTACAAAAAAAAAAATCTAGAAATTTTTAAAAATCGCAAGAATCTTGAAACGCTATTTAAGAAATTGGAGCCAGAAATACAAGGCTCAAGCAACTTGTCGGCTTACCATCTATGCTACTTATCACCACGATCTAAGTTTGAGGCTAATGTTGAGCAAGGAATATCTTCTTCATGTCATGATTCATCGTGTAGTTTCGGTTGTTTGCGCAATTCTCTTGTAATTATGTATCTTATTCCAGTTTTAAATGTGTTTTCCAGTTGTTATTTAATTATGTAATACAATTCTGTT
Organism: Rehmannia glutinosa; assembly: GCA_016081115.2. NCBI lineage: Eukaryota > Viridiplantae > Streptophyta > Magnoliopsida > Lamiales > Orobanchaceae > Rehmannia > Rehmannia glutinosa. The sequence goes on along the minus strand of JABTTQ020002479.1, from coordinate 272,162 downwards.
TTTCATTAAGTACTCGTGTTGTAGGTTGAATTATTTAAATTTGTTTTAATTCAGTTAATGTTTCATATTCCAGTTGTGTTATTTAGAACTCCAATTTAAATTTTCAGCAAATATGCCAAAAATGGTGTGACGCCCTGAATTTTAGCGACGTGAGATACGACGTTGTTTAGTGATTTATTTATTTGGTTAAGTAACACGAACCCATTATTAATGAAACGTGACCCGATTCTTATTTATTTATTCCTTCCAACGCCAACTACGCATTCCTCATTTCGAGCCTAATGATTTTATATTCTCCTCTAGTATTATTACTTGATCAGTTAACTACGACTTTAGAAATAATAGACCCTCGAAAATTTAGGAGTACATTTCGACCCTTATCCAAATATTTCATCTTATTCTATAATTCATCTCAACCAACTTCCAATTTATTTTTGGAATACACATTTCTTATTTCACATATTTATTTTAAATTTCTAAATATTTAATTATGGATATTTATACATTTCATATTTTCTCATTATAAAGAAAAGAAACCAACTATTTTTTTTCTTTCTTTTTCCCTAATTTTCGAATTTATCACATAAAATGGGAAAATAACTCATTTTTTCTTCTATTACTATTTTTTACTAATTTGTATCTCCCAACTATATTATTATGGGACAAAAATTGTTTTTGACAAATTTCTCCCTTAAAAATGGGCCAAGAGAGGAAAATTTGGGAGGTTGTTTCATTTTATTTTCAAAGCCTACATTTAAATTATCTTACAAAATCCCACTACACTAAATAAATAACAAAAATAAAACAAAAAAATATTTCTCTCTTGACAGAATTAAGAGACTTAGACTTGACTTAGACTACAAGCTTGAAGAGGAAATTCAAGACTACACCCTTTTAAGGTAAGACAATTGTGGTTTTAGTATTTCTCTCTTGACAACATGAAGAATTAAATTTTAACTCAAGGATATGAATTTTTGGAGCTTAGGGGCTGACCTACACCATCTCAAGTTGAAGTTAGAAGCTTGAAGAAAAAAAAAATTCTATTTTTAGAGACTACTTGAGGATATTAAGGTAAGAATTAACCCATTTATTTTAAGATATTTTCTTGGACTTGAGACCTCAATTTTAACACAAAAATATGGATATGGTGACATTTAGGGGCTGAACATTGAGTATTAAAACCAAGAGCTTGGATTCTTGAGAAGATCTTCATTTTAACCACGACCCGAAAAATTACTACGAGGTGGGTGAAAATATTTCTATAAAAATCGCATAATTCTTTCTACTAGTGCATAAAAATTCATGCTCATGTGATAATATGATATTTTATGAATTAAAGCAAGTATTTATGTGATTTATGATTTAATGAATTTTTGAGAAAATAAAAAGATGAGTATGATATTCTTTCTTGCATAAAATGTTGATAAAATTGCTCATCATTATGCTTTTATGATTTATGATGCTATGAATGTTCAAATATATTTTAGAAATGTTTAAAATAAGTTTTTATATATTATCATAATTCTGGACTTGTAACTTGTGCAAGAAAAATCGAAACTAGGGTTATTTTTGCAATTATTGTAAAATATTGGGCCAAAAGTGTAAATATCAAAACTGTGAAGGCCACTTCTGAAAATTCGAAATATTGGACCCAATAATCTGTAAATTTCATATATAAAGTGACTTAAAAGATTGGGACCCTTTCCGGGCAACAAAATACAATAAGGAACAAGTTTGATATTAAAATGTAAAATTATAAAACTTAAAGGACCGAAACTGTAATTTTCGAAACTGGGGAAGTCAAGGTATCTCGAAAACTTGCAGATTTATTTAATATGATATTTTAAACTTTTAGTTCAAATTTCATAACCATCCGACTTGAAACGAGCCTTTAACGACAAAAAAAATCGCTTTTGGGCCAAAATTGTAATTTGTTAAAATGAGGTACCTAACTTTTGAAATTTTCAAAACTGTTTTAACCACAACTTATTACTGCGCAAAGAAGTATTTTAAAATTAGAATCGCCTCAAAATCCTTCACGGTTTAAGATTTACCTAATTTTAAAATAGCAAGTCAAAAATATAAATTTTTGGAAACTAGAGGACGATTCTGCAAATTTTATAAAATATGTCCTGAGCCTCTGGAAAATTTAAATCTCTGAAAATTTAGAAATTTTTGAAATTGACCTTACTTTTTTTCGAGTCCAGAATTGAAACTTATCGAATTTTAGAACCGGTAAGAGAATATTTTTTCTTAGTAAAAATGATTTTTATTTTAAAATTTGCTAAGGACGTTGAAATTGATATTTTCTAACTTGGTTACCTTGTAAAAATTTTAAGTCTAATTAAAATATCGAGTTTGAATGTAATGCGCCGAACTGAATATTAAAACCGGCTAGATTATCCGCCCGATAACTAGACCGCGAGTTTTATTTTGAAATAAATACCGGATATTGTATGACCAAGATCACTTCGGACTTGCTAAACTGATTTTAACAAATTTTCGAACGGGCAAGATAGTACTTGGAAGAGAAATTTTGAAGTGAAAATTTAAGTGAAACGTAAAGTGGAATTAAAAATGAAGTGAAATATGAAGTGAAGTGAAACGTAAAATTTAAAGTGAAATTTGAAGTGAAATGTGAAGTGGAAGTGAAAATGAGAATGAAAGTGAAAAGTAAAGTGAAAATTTAAAGTGGGATAATTTGCTTCGGCTTTATCCAAGTGATGTGGGATAATTTGTTTCGGCTTTATCCAAGTGATGTGGGATAATTTGCTTCGGCTTTATCCGAGTAGGATAATTTGCTTCGGCTTTATCCAAGTGATGTGGGATAATTTGCTTCAGCTTTATCCATGTGGTGTGGGATAATTTGCTTCGCTTTATCCAAGTGAAGTGGGATAATTTGCTTCGCTTTATCCGAGTGGGATAATTTGCTTCGCTTTATCCAAGTAATGTGGGATAATTTGCTTCGCTTTATCCAAGTGATGTGGGATAATTTTCTTGGCTTTATCCAAGTGAAGTGGGATAATTTGCTTCGCTTTATCCAAGTAGCGTGGGATAATTTGTTTCGGCTTTATCCAAGTGGCGTGGGATAATTTGCTTCGGCTTTATCTAAGGGAAGTGGGATAATTTGCTTCGGCTTTATCCGATTGAAAGTAGAAGTAAATTTAATAAAATATTAATAGTGTTTGACTGATTCTGACTAATCTAACATAATGGTTAATGGAAAATCTTTATACAAACAACGAGACAAAGTCATATGCACGTCATGCATTGTTTTTCATGAAATGATTTTCCGTGCATAAAACGAGCCACACTCGCACACCAAAGACCCACCTATCGAGAATTTTTGTTCTCACCCCACCTCTTTTATCAACCAGAGAGAGGATGAAGAGTTGTATCAGGACAATGGCGACGATGGATCTCAAGACGTAGCTTAGTTATGTATTGTATTATGGACTTTATTAAGACGATGGATTTTATTTGTGATGATTTAGACTTTGAACTTATTTAATGTAATAGCAGGGCGTAGGACCCTGGAGAACAATTATTATGTTGTATTTTTATTTTTCTGGATTCCGCTGTAACCATACTCTGACTTAGTTATTCCCTTATTTATAATTAGTCCGGATTTTATCGTTCTATTGACGTATGTTGGAGGATAAATAAGTCGGCTTGGTAAACTGACATAAGTTTGGTAAATTGTGTCACGGTTTCCATTTTGGGGCGTGACAAATGGCGTATGTATTTTATAATTTATAAAAATAATTTTGAATATTCATAAATAGAAAAAAAATGTAGGTGTCAATCAAAATGGTGCCTACACATATGACACATTAAAAAGGAAAAAAAAACTTTGTTGTAGGCATCCTTTCTATTGGCGCCTATACTTCAAATTTTAACAACCTCCAGATGTAGCAAAAATATAAATTTCAGTGGTAATTGCAATATTCTCATAAATTAGTTGCGTTTGATATTGGGCAAGTTTTTTATTATAAAAAAATTAAATGATTTTCGCTTTCATCATCACATGAGCAAAAATCATTATTTTTGCAACAAATAAAAAAGACGTGGATTTAAGGATAAATTGATCAATATTGCAAATACGCCAAAGTTACATTTTGTGTGATATTTGGCAACCTTGTTAATAAACAACGTGTAGCGCCAATGAGATTAGCCCCTTTAAGGTAGACGCCATCATCTCGCAAAGTTGATCATAGTATGCGTCATTATCATTGGCGCCTATCTGTCGCCCCAAACTATTTATATCCTCATCACGCGCTTTGTTCCAACTAGAGTGTAATCAAATCAAAATGAGCCGAATATAAATATATTCTATTTGTATTCCCCTGATTTACATAATATTTTTATTCGATTTCTTTTAATATTCAAATACCAAAATCGAATTTTATTCTTATTTGAAATATATTCTAATATATACGAACCAATTCGAATATTCCAAAACCTAAAACACCAAATTAGAATTGAGACAGCAAAAGGACACACATTCATTACGTTAATGGAAACTAAAGTTGAAACGATACTATAAACAATATTTTAGAATTTTAATACGAATATTGGAATTGATTGGTATACATTCAAATATATTTCAAATAAAAATAAGAATCAATTTTTTATTTGAATATTAAAAGAATTCGAGTAAAAAATAAAAAAATAATTTGTGTAGGCGCGCCAATGTGATAGCGCCTACAATATTCAGCCAAATTAGTTGGCAGTTGTATATTAGGAAAGTTTTATCACATAACCTTAGGAACTAGAAATGGATTTTTTATAGGGATAATTACAAAAAGTACCCTGAGATTTGACCTAATTACAAAAAAATCCAGCTAACTTTCAAAATTATAAAAAGTACTCCTAAGGTTTGATTCAGTGTTAAAAATAGGGGGTATACTGCAATGATTTTATAAATATGAAGGGAGATTTTGAAAAAAATTTTGCTTATGAAGGGGTTAAATGTTAGACAAAATAAAACTTCAGATGTATTTTTTTGTAATTAGGTCAAACCTCAAGGGAACTTTTTGTAATTAACCCTTTTTTATATTAGGCAAGTTCCAAAACAAGTTTACACACTGTCTATAAAAGAAACGAAGTTTTTCGGATTAAGTCTATCTAATGTAATTAGAATTAAAATAGCAAGTAAAAATCGAGTTCAAATAAAAATTTGAATTCTTCTCCCACTCCTCATAGTATTAGGATTTAGGACAGTAGAAGGTCGTTAATTATAAAAACAAACTCTATTGGTATAGTCCTGGCCTAGTCACTCTATGGTATAGAGCCCCCGAGTTGCTTCTTGGAGCGAAAGAGTATTCATGTGCAATTGATATGTGGTCGGTGGGTTGTATAATGGCAGAATTGTTGTTGAAGGAAGTGCTTTTCCGAGGAAATAGTGAAATTCAACAACTTAGGAGTATATACATGCTTCTTGGCACACCTGATCATCATGATATTACTTGCCCAGGATTTTTGAGTACATTTCATAGTGCTAAGCGAACATATAATCATGAGTTGCGATTGAAGTTTGCTACTGCTACTTATTTTAATGGAGCTCCATTGCTTATGGAACGCGGATTTGATCTGCTCGAGAAGCTTTTGACTCATGATCCGCTCAAGAGAATAATGGCAAGAGCGGCTTTAGATCACGATTGGTTTAAAGAGTATTATGGATTTTTAAACTTGACAGATTGAGAATAGAGTTTTTTCGAGACCATGATGTAATATCGCATTGTAAAAGATAGGGATGGAGTCTTTTACCTTTCACTGTCAATATTAATTTGATTTGTTGTTAGCAGTACAATTAATGTACCTTCTTATTAATATACTTCTTAGTTACTTTTGTAGTTTTATTGCTCTTTTTTAGTGATCTTCTCTTACTTGATCATACAATTCGCCTGTGTAAATATGTAATGAGTTTAGTCTCAACTGACTTAAAGTAAAAATAAATACAAATATTCCTCTTCGTTACATGCAGTGAGGCAGAGGATATTGCATGTTCTTTTGTAACAACAGAAAATGTAATGTTGTATCATCTTCATATTTTATGGCCTGAAACGTACAGTTTGGGTGAAATTGATGGTGCTTGGCAGAATGGTACCTCTTTAGTGCTATTATTATATTGGTGGAATTCTCAGACAATCCCATTTGGGCATTTTATGATCAAATACTTTTTTCTTCTAATGCCCATGTACTGGTTCAATTTGTCTCTACCTTTGACATTGAGTCAGATTCACATATTTGATCACCACAGTTTATCTGTTTAATTGAAGATCATTAAAGTTGAAAGTAAGGAAGTAACCAAAATGTAGATCATTAAAACCCGAGGGCTCATTTCGAAATTTCTTTAAAACCTGAGGGCTTAGTTGTAACTACTTTATAACTCGGCCTATTTGTAAAATTTCCAAAAACAAGGGGTTTATCTTAATTATTGACAACCTGAGCGCCCTGATTCTAAGAATCTAAAAGCTGAGGGGTTGAACTTCAAAGTTCTGAAAAGGCGAGGGGCTGAGTTGCAAATGCTGAGAATTAGATGAAATTCAAAAGATTAAAACATCGAAATTCTTAATTGAGTGTAGGAATAAATATCCAGTTAAAATCAATTTCAGGTTCCAATTTATCATCCAAAGATTGCATATGGTTCAATTGTTATTTATTGTTAACTGCTTGAGTGAGCATATGAGCCACTATAAACCATTTTATGTTTGGCTAGCCTGTTAGCCGATACAATGAGTTCTTTCATATTGTGTGTTGGGTTACGATTTATTAATTACGTGTAGTATGTGCTTGTTACAATCACGGTAGCATTTATGTGCTTGTGTATCTCGATATACTTGTTGCAATTGTGATAGCATTATGTGCTTGTTTATCTCGCAATAGCACTTTTGTGCTTGTGTTTTTGTCATAGTTTCCTTTTCAGAAAAGGGTAGGGATTTCCAGGATTTAGCAATCTGGCCTTGTCATTGTTATAAAATTTAGCAATTTAATCCATTGGTTGCACATGCAGTTAGGCACAGGGTATGCCAAAACATCTCTGTCAAACTTGTTGTTCCTCGACTGACTCCGGTTGCCCCTTAGAGTATTTATGCAGTTTCTGCATTTTCCTGCTCAATTGATCTGTCTTCAAACAAAGGAAGCATCATTCTCTTGATAGACAAAATCGATACACCGAACCATATATCTTGGTTTGTGAGGTCCTTTGGAAGCAACAGAATTAGAAAAATAACTATGATGTTTTATTACAGAACTACTGGAGTAGGATAAATGATAATTAGAAATAATTACAAAAACTACCCTCTAAACTTTAACCTAATTACTATAAAGTTGAGCTATCTTCTAAAATTGTGATTACCCCCTTGAGGTTTGTGTTTGTTTTACAAATAATAGGTGCAATCTGTAAAATACATACATATATTAATGAGGTTATTGTAATTTTGAAACATAACTGGACCTTTTTGTAATTAGGCAAAATCTCAAGGGTAGCATATTGCCTCCGGGGGAAGGCATAGCCTCTTCTTGTAAGGACTGAGCTCTCTGTCTCGTGCCAACATCTGTTTTGTAACTATATTTGGGAACTCATGCTCAAGTGGCGGCTGCATTGCGCGGTTTCCCTCAAATGGTTCGTCTCTTGCTGCATATATACGAGCATTGCTAGGTGCTCCTAAAGCCTAGCTTCAAAAGTCTGCACATTCCAACATTATATATACTGCTGTATTTAGCAAAAATGCAGAAGCTTGAAAGTAATCAAATTTACCTTGCAACTTCTAGCGCACGGAGAGGACACAGTCCCGAAAGTCTTGGGGCAGAGTTTGTCATATTCAGTTTATCGGTAAGGAAAATGAAGCTGTATAAAACATAAAAAGCAGTTTGGCTACAGGAATTGTCCGAATGCATTCATTGAAGCCAAGCGAGTAGCATCCAATCGAATTTACTCTACATTTGTATCCTAAAGTTCACATTGAGTCTGATTCACATATTTTGCTCACCACAATTTATCTGATTGAAGTTTCTTAGTGGAGCTCTGGTGGTTACAAAACTTAGTTGCCTCCGGGGAAAGGCATAGCCTCTTCTTGTAAGGACTGAGCTCTCTGTCTCGTGCCAACATCTGTTTTGTAACTATATTTGGGAACTCATGCTCAAGTGGCGGCTGCATTGCGCGGTTTCCCTCAAATGGTTCGTCTCTTGCTGCATATATACGAGCATTGCTAGGTGCTCCTAAAGCCTAGCTTCAAAAGTCTGCACATTCCAACATTATATATACTGCTGTATTTAGCAAAAATGCAGAAGCTTGAAAGTAATCAAATTTACCTTGCAACTTCTAGCGCACGGAGAGGACACAGTCCCGAAAGTCTTGGGGCAGAGTTTGTCATATTCAGTTTATCGGTAAGGAAAATGAAGCTGTATAAAACATAAAAAGCAGTTTGGCTACAGGAATTGTCCGAATGCATTCATTGAAGCCAAGCGAGTAGCATCCAATCGAATTTACTCTACATTTGTATCCTAAAGTTCACATTGAGTCTGATTCACATATTTTGCTCACCACAATTTATCTGATTGAAGTTTCTTAGTGGAGCTCTGGTGGTTACAAAACTTAGTTTTGATTTTCTCGAAAAGCTTTTGACTTATATCCACACAAGAGAATAACAGCAAAATCGGCTCTCAATCATGATTGGTTTAAGGAATTTTCAACTTGACAGATAAATGATATCTTGGTTCCCTAGATGAAGCAGTCATCAAAAGACTTATGATTATATTTGTATTCCATAAATGGATTGAAATTAATGTAACACTTTGAGGCTTCTTCAGTTGCTGAGAAAGAGAAAAGAAGTTGTTGAAGAAGAAAGAGTGTGATCAATCAATCACTGCTATTCTGTCTATAAATGACAGAGTTTATGTCGCATTAAGATGCTTGCCCAAATTTTATTACAGTGGGCATGTTTAGATACTAGTGTACGTAACTCACTTCATTCTGTTAATTCCTGCTGATTCGATTATGTTGTCATTAGTTATTGCATTATTAGTATGTGTCCAAAATTCCATGTATTCATGCAACAGCAATAAATTTTAATGAATTGATATGTCCAGTTACATTCATTTATATGAAAGAAGCAGATGATGAGACCAGTGGCGGAGATAGAGGGCAGCCTGTGCCCCGGCCCCTTCCTTTTTTCTTTAAAAAAAAATAATTATACTAGGAATTTTTTTAAAAACAATATTTCAGTTAGAATTTACATGATATTTTTTAGTTTTTTATCCGGCCCACTCCACTTTCGTGTATTGTCCCACCCCAACATTTTTTTCTGGCTCCGCCATTGGATGAAACTAGTCTTGTAGCAGACAATTTTTTGAAGATGATTCACTTGTACTACTATTCTAGAATTGGCAACCAAAGTCTGCTGAAAAGTTTACCAATGTCTTATGTTTCCGGGCGATTCATAGAAAACGATGATTTTATTCATATCAGACATTTCCCAAATTGTTTCTTGAGCATGTAATGAGCAAAAGAAGCGGAAATAGAAAAAAGAGGCCAAGCTGGCAGCCGTGCAGTGCGCACAGAGCAAACTATTTTTTCGCCTTTTATTAAAGAATATCATCCTATGCTCGCTGCTATCAAGCGGCATACACCTCTTTTTGGATGGGAGATTCCTTTCATGGAAATCCCCAACCAATTTCTCGTTGAATCTTTCTATTAGGGATAATTATGAAATTTACCTTTGAGGTTTAGTTTAATTATAAAAAAAACACTACTTATTTTTGAAAAATTACCCCCTAGAGATTTGTATTAGCATACAAATACCCCGCAATTTGTCAAATAGAAACAATGTCAATGGGATGTTACTATTTTTTAAAGATAAAACTAATAAACCTCAGTTTTTATAGTCAATTCTTAAAATAGAAAACATGATGTGAAAAAATCATTTTGATTGTTCTTTTAAAACGTAGCTGTGTACCATTATTAACCACAAAAGTAAATTCAGTTAAAACAATAAACAACTTTAATAATTTACATGTAAAAGCATTTCCATTTCTTTAGACACCAAATGAAGAGGGTCATTTTCTTATCCAAGATCCAGACAGTCAAAATACAAAGGCAAGGCATTCAGCTGAGCATTTAAATAAACAGCAATCAATGGGCTCAATTTGATCCCCGATTAATTGCCTTAATTTTATGTATAAATTGACAAGAGCAACATGCTACACCCTTTCATCTATATCAATCACACTGAACAAATTAGTCCAAGAGTTACATGCACTTATACACCTGTAAATACACATTCATACTACTCTACATCAAATATGGTCTCAACTTTAAGTGATGATCAGTAAGAATAAAAACAAACATCAAACTTGGTGCAAACGTAAAATATGCATGTCCGATGGTACTCTGATTATGATCTCCACCCATAAAGCTACAGTACAAGAGTCTCGAGATCACACAGTACATTTAGCTCCCCAAAAAGTCAAATTAAAATTATTTTGTAACTCGTTTAAACAAATCAAAAGCTAACGCCGACTCAGCAAAACAAATAGTCTCAGTAGTCTAACAATGTATCAGAATACAATGACCAAAAGCCGGAAGATTGAATGTTTATTGTATATAGCGGACAAAACGGTGGCAGCCTGCAATCAGGAAAGTGCCTTCTTAACCTCTGATGTGACCTCTTGAGGAGGTTTCTCTGCCGGAAGGTTAGCAACAATACCCTTCTTACTATAGTACTCAATAACCTGTGTATTCACAAACCAATTAACACAGAATTAAAGGAGTTTTGAGTCATTAGGAGCTATAATGAAGGTAACAAGAAACGGTTAACACAGTAAACATTGTGAATTTGCAAACATAAGATTCAGAGGTTGCCATTAGTTTATGAATCAGTTTACAGAGAATAAAAATATAAATTGCAAAAAGAGTCGGTTTTAGGACTGTAGATCTCAAAGCTACCACTAAGCACACATCCATTCACTTGGATCACCAAACAAGAGAAAATAATTTGGCAGTTGGCATGGAGGCTTCAATATAAATTGCACTGATGGCCAAGTAATTGTTCTTTGTATAATCCCAACTTGTGTTGTTCAAGCTCAATAATATTGATCACCAGAAAGACTTCCTTGATCGAAATCCCAAGGTAATAGCATCCATAGCTTTTTGGCCAAGTAATAGCCAGGTGAAGCAATATTACTGGACATTTAAGTTTACGCATGCTAAAGCCTCAATAATTTCATCCATGGTTCTATCATGAATCAGGTATTTTCAACAATATTGAGGTTTCTAAAAATGGGCGATACTTGTGAAAGGGGAATCAACTTTTTAAGTTTTTGGTATTCTCGACCATGGTTTTCAATATGAACAGCAGGGTTTATGGTATGCTCTTTTCAGTCAATTAGGTACAAAAAGGAATATGTTTAATCAGGTAAAATTATAGATTTACGAAGATGGATACTGATGGCACTTGGCAAACTTCACTCAGTTAAAGCTGACAACTCCCCTCTGAGTACCACAACCAGAGGACATGTGCCAGTAGCCCAGAAGGGTCTGAGCATTAGTGCCCAATTTGGTCTGACATAAGAAAAAATAATGACCAGGCACTTCCTTTCTCGACGATAAATCCTAGTAACAGCACCCCTTTCTTATGGGAAAGGTTGACAAGTACAGAGGGTTCCTTTAGATTTATGTAAGTTGCAGTATCAATGTTTTCATGCAAAATGTGGGTTCTTTGTAATGATGAATCAGATAATTTGACATTATTTAGAGGGATTATAATAGTGCCAGGTGAAGCAGCTCACTCACCAATCATGAAATATCTCCTAAATGTCCTTTCAGTCAAACAGATCTATAGAGGCCATTTTTAATCAGGAACAACAAGAAGGAGGTACAGGAAACTTAAGACTATGAAGACATGACTACTGCTTTGGTTCATAAAGACGAATGAAGGAAAATGGAGGTAAATCAAAATCCTGCTGGTAGTAACTCCTTGCTCACTCTTCCTCTCCCCTTTAAAAACTAGAGTGTTTTGGAAATAACGGAGAAACTAAGAAAGAGCATAATAAAGAATATTATCAAAGTAGAAAACAATCAAAAAGAGAGCAAAATATTAGTTTATCAAAACCAGGAGTTTCATTTTCTTTTATTCGACTTTCTGCAAGAATGAATATACCAAACAGCACATTTACAAGCATAAAATACAAAAAGGAAGTTGTCACCATTCATGCAACATGAAAACATTGGACATAAGCTTATATTTCTTCCTGGTTTACCCATTTATCTTGCCTAAGCTACACTAATAGGCAGCAAAAGCAGATGTAAGATAATCTGCACAGCAAGGATGTGTAATTTGATATAAACCAGAACATCAAAGAATTGAGAAAAGAAGCATACTGGTTCAGTCTGCTTATGAAAAGCTTCAAGCCTCGACTTCAGAACAGCAGCTGTATCATCCTTGCGTTGAATTAAAGGCTCTCCAGTTACCTTCACAAGCGATGAGATAAAATCAGGCTCATCGGAGGCAAAGCTTCATACATAAAATAGCCAGGATCAAACAGCAAATAAACTATATTTCTCCATAACATGAAAGGATCAAAACAGATAACATTTCTTCTAGAGCAAGCAGGAAGACTAATAAATATTATCATTTGCAATAACAGAAAAACAAGATACTACTCATTACATCATCAGCACCAGGCACTTTCGGAGGTGCAAATTTTGTATGGTATGAACGACCACTAGAAGGGTGGATCCAGCGACCAGTAATTCTCTCCTCCAAAATAGCATCATCAATTGCAAAGTTAAGAACTTTGTCAACCTTAACTCCACGTTTCTCAAGCATCTCATCAAGCTGGATATAAGAAACTGATGTATTCAGATCACAATTGTCATAAACTAACTAAAACAGTGACTGTAAATAGTTGACCTTTTGCGCTTGTACAACTGTCCTTGGAAATCCATCAAGAATGAAACCTTTCTGACAGGAGGGCTTCTTCAATGCTTCATCTATTATCCCAACAACCAAATCATCAGAAACAAGTTCTCCCTGGAAAATCAAAACAAGACGACTTTGGTTAGAAGAAGTCATGTCATTTCAGCTTATAGTATAACAAATTGTGGAATTACCTTCTCCATGGCCTCTTTGGCTTTAATCCCGAGGGGAGTCTTGGAAGCAACAGCAGCTCTAAGCATATCGCCAGTGGCCAGGTGGCATAAGCAATATTCGTCCTTAATTATTGGTGACTGAGTACCTTTTCCCGATCCGGGTGGACCTAAAAAGTTATATAAGGATACAAAGCATCAGAATAACTGAAAAATAGAAAGTTTGCAGAAAATCAGTGTGATTGGATACTACTATTTGAAAGATTATTCATGAGTGACCTACAGATTAAAACCTAGTCTGAGGAAAGGACATTTTTATTTTTTTTGTATGCAGATACACCAGAGTCCATGTAAGATGAACATAAAGCTTCCCCTCCAAGTATAACAAAATCCTCCTCATAATAATTAAAATGATAATTTCCTCCACAGATCTGAGCTTCCAGAATATTTATTTTATCAATATATAAGCTGGCACAAACCAAAAAAATCAAAAGCTAGAAATAGAGTAATTCTGTAATTATCCATTCTTCTGTCATCTTTTTGTACAACAACCTCACTCTTACATGCCCACATTGCTCATCCTATGATTCAAAGCGAAACTTCAAACTACATCTGGTAATAAATAATCAAGCAAGACACAATATTCATTGTTTTATTAACTAGTCAATGGCCTCCGTTTTATCTCAATATGCTAGTGCTCCAATTTCAGAAGAATGCACTAAGATATATATTTTCCGCTATGAACAAGCCGTATCACAAGATAAAACATCATCTGTGCCGATCCCCACAAGACCACATCTGAAAGAAGCGAACTTCCACAACAGAAAACTAACAAAAGCAAAAAAAGAAAATATCATAGATACAACCAAAAGAAATAACTTGTATAGTTACAATGTTCCACAACTACTCCAACATTTACCCCAATTTTCTTTCAAACCCAAAAACATCACCCCAATGAAAATTCCGGAACTTTGTCACGCCCGACATAAGCATTCATCTAAAAATCCAATCCAAATACAACCATAAAAGGCCCACAACTCTAAAACCCTAAACCCGAGAAATGTGAACCAAGAAAACGAACAGAGCGGAAATAAGAAGAACTATGAGAGCATAAAGAAAAAGGAAATAGAGAGCGCACCGACGAGGATGAGGCGTTTGTCGGGTTTGTTGGCGCATTTCATACGGCGGAGGAGCTCCGTCATGAGATCCACCGACGGTACATCCTCCAGATTCCCGTAGCGGCCATTATCTCCCACTAATCTCTCTCTTTCTGGTGTGTAAGAAAATCTGTGAGACAAGGAAAACGTCTCTGAATTCTGTATCGGGAGTTGAGAATTCGGACCTTCCAATGCTTCAAATTCAAGCAGGCGCAGGGTCAGGTTTTCTTGCCAAAAGACACTCTTGCCCCCTCAATTCTTTTCTCTTTTTAGTATAATTATACTTTGTAAAATTTAACTATGGATTTATATTTAAACGAACTGAATATAGTGGAATATATATTACTTTTCAGATTTATTTAAATTTTTATTTAAAAATCTATGTTTAACATTGCTTTTTTATCATTAGTTTACTAGCAGTGGATAAGTTCTTTGAACGAAAATAATGTGTTAGAATATAGTTAGTTGAACGAATGAAATTGAAACGAATTTTTTAGCTAACAATCTCGAATTGAGTATTGTATACTTGATTTGTATTTCAATCTTAAATCTACCAAATTAATCATGTAAAGGTTGTCTTTTTTTTCACATTTTGAAAGATATACATCAATCAGATCTTTTAATATATGATTATAAGTGAATGCTAAACATATTTAACACTTTTCATGAAACCCTACATTTGATAAAATATTTTTGGGGTTTCTAGATTGTTATATATTTATTTTAAAGTCTATACATATTATGTTAAAATAAAGATCATAAGAAATGTTGGCAATTATGTAAGTAGTAGAACTATGATAAAAGGAGTTTCTTAAAATTATAAGAATACTTAGGCTCCATTTGGATTGATAACTAAGAATTTCAAATTTATAATAACAAATCTATTAAACTTGTTTGGATGGAGTCGTTCTATAATAAATTTCGAATCCTTATAAGCTATTTTTGAGTCATTTTGGAGAATTTCAAATCATTCTTATTTGGAATCATTTGAAATCCTTCCCTCAAATCCTTTCCCGAAATCTAAATCATCTCGCCCAAATGCAACCTTGGTTTTTTTCAATGAGCTTAAAAAATCTTAATATCGTATTTTGAGAATTTATGAATTCAACTTCTCAAAATTTTATCAAACATTTTAAAATACTTTAAAAATGTTTCCGGAAGATATATTCTTTTTTAATATTTGAGAAAGAACTGTCGACACAAGTGAATCATTCTCGTTGTGGTGTTAAATCAAACTTCCTAGTGAAGTGATTAGCTACACATCAAATATTATGAAAATTAATTGAATTTCCCAAGCATGAAAATGAGTCTCACAAAGAGAGACTCATAACCAAGACATATTTTTAAGTTTAGGGAATTTCAAATGAGACATGGATATATTTTCGGTCATGAGATTAGGTTGAATTATTTATTATTAATTTTTTGGAAATATAGTTGTGATGACTTAAGTGTACAAAAGCAAGACATGAACCAAAAGTACAAAAGATCAAAGTTGAAAAGATAAAACAAACAATTTTTTTAATTATATTTTCCGTCTCATGAGGAAATAGTCACATACACATACATGATTCATGCTTGCCACCTACCCCTAACCTCTATTGGTATTTGATTGGACGGCCTGACCAACAATTAGTGGTTTGTTATTGCTGCCTTCAAAATTAAACATGTTTGGTACAAATCTGAAAAGTTAGCAGGCAACAGCAGTTGTACCTTTTTCTTTTAGAAGCAAAAAGTAATACATTTTTCATTTTTCTAGGATAACTCAGTTCTAGACTTAACTATGCCTGAGGACATCAGTTCCGGCTTCTCATCGCTGTCACTAATGTAAATCGCGAGATATGCACGATCTTGCCAATGTTATGGTAGAGGGTCCTCGCTAACATATAACCAGATACTCACGCAGTAAAGAGAACACCATTATCGACCCCAAAATCTAATAATAGTTGATCTCTCCTTGGATCGTACCCACACGGATGCTATTCAGTATGAATTCCCACCAAATCTATATTAGCTCGTATATGCCCCGAGAACAATTTAATTGAGAAGGGTTTGTCCATCATCTCCTCTAATTTTTCTAAAATACTTCCTTTCCCAAATTTGAATACTCAAAACAGAAAAAGATGTGTATATTATTTTAAAAACTACTGGTGTGAGTGTTTTGAGTTCTTTTCCGGAAACTTGGTGCATATATGTGTTTTCATTTCTTCTAGTATGGTATTTTAGAAAGAAATATAAAATGAAATTGTGATGTGACATGAGATGAAAGGTTACATTTGTTATTTAATATGATATTTCTTTTTAGTGATGGTGATTCACGTCATTTGTAATTGAAAAGTAAGCATGAATGAATAATAAATTTTGTGAGGTTAAAATGTAATAAGACAGGAGTTGAGTTTTCTAGTGAAATGTTGATTGGAGCTAATTGGTGTTTGGAAAAGTGAACAAGTAATAATCAACGCAAATTAAGATCTCTTTAATCAATGAATATTCAATAAAAAAATTGAAATTAGTAAGGTGTATCGTGAAATTCATTACCTTTGCCAAAATTCCAACATCCACAAATCAAGAAATGGGGTCAATTTGTAATGAATTTGCATAAGCTCACCCAGAAATCAGTGAGAGACTGTTCACCTTCATGCAACCATACCAACACCACATTAGCTAGTGCGGAAATTTAGGTCGCGATTGGATATGAAACAAAATCTATTTTCGCTCATTTTAAATTTTTTACACCAAATATACGATTGTTTATGAAAATTTTCTTTAAAATATACTATTATCTCACTTTCACTTTTTCTTATTTTTTCTATCATCAATCATATCTACACATTTTTTTTCACAAGGAAAAGCACTTGCCATTCGTTGGTTATTAGCGACATCCCAAAAACATCCGGGTCGAAATATGGCTTTCAAATTAAGTTCCGAATTAGTGGATGCTGCCAAAGGGAGTGGCGATGTCATACGCAAAAAGGAAGAAACTCATAAAATGGCAGAGGCAAATAGAAAAACTAATCATTATTACATATTCTCCCACAAATTTCACTATTCACTCACTCACACATTTCTAACTACCAATCATTATTTTACTATTTTTAAATCCAATCAACTTTCATCATTATGTTTTCATCTCACATCCAATCATACTCTCAAAATTCATCTTTTTTCTTCTAATTTTTTTTACCACTATTCTCTAGCAAAACGAAAATTTTCAAAATGAAATTACATCCAATCGCGCCCTTAGAAATTGACTTTGTTTTCCTCTCATCAGTGACTCGCAACAAAATTTTTAGTCAAATGAAAACGAAAAAAAGGTGAATTATTAATCTCTTTGACTTTTTCACAAGTTTTAAATAAGGGTTGTGCTATTAATACCCCCAAAATCTCTTAATACACCCTATCTCCACCCCCATAATCTTTTTAAAGTTAACCTATTTACTTAATACACCCCCAATATTCCCTAATTTATACATCCCCAACTAAAGTCCAACTCTTTCCCCTAAAATATAAATCCACACATACACGACAATGTTTTGCCCAAAAAATTAAGCATGAATGAATACTTAATACACCCCCAATATTCCCTAATTCGACAATGTTTTGTCCAAAAAATAAGCTGATTCAAGATCATCAAGTTCTCCCCATTAGACAAAACGCTCTTTTTTCGGTTAATCATGCATCTTTTGGTTGGACTCATGATATGTTGGATGAATATTGTGTGTAATAATTGCAATGGCGCTTTGCTTCTGTAAAACCATTGAAAACATTGAGGATTCTTTGAAGTCTCTTGAAGAAATTGTGTTTCTTCCTTTATTATCCTTTGCCTCACATATAGTTAGAGATGGAAAAAAAACGAAAAATCAAAACAGAAAACACTACTAAGAAAAAAAAAATACGAACATAAAATACGACCAAGAATGAGTGAATAGAAAATCCCAACTTGTGATTAATTAATTCCCTTTTATATTTAAACCATTTGGCATTTTCGTCAACTCTTGATCGTGTGTGTTAGTTGTACGATTTTGGAATAAAGAAGGGAGAGAGAAGTCAAGATAGAAGAAAAACAGAAGAGGAAAAATGGAGAATGGGGGGAGAGGAAGAAGAATGTTGGTGGGGGTAGAGAGGAAGATTACAAGGTTGAAGAAAGACGTGGTGTATTTAGAAATTTAGTAGGTAACTAAGGGCATTTTAGTCTTTTTAGGTGATATTATTTTGGGAATTAAAAATAAGTGGTGTATTGATAGATTTTGGGAGTGTTAATAACCTCACCCTTTAACTAATTACAATGACAAAGCAAATATAATCTAGCAAATTATATTTTTAAATTAAAAAAACAGGCGGGTCTAGCCGGACCCATTAGAGCGGGTTGGGACCCACCCTCATTACGGGCCAGTACACATAAACCACATATACCAACAAGCCCAACTAACATCCGATGCTCTGTTACAGAACAAGCTGCATATACATCTTAACAGCTGCTTCAGTAGAGAATTTGCTAACTATGAAACTCATAGCCTGGAACTGGTAGTGCAACGGCATGTCGAGTTCGAAATAATATATTCCACTTTTGAGTTTCATATTTAATTGTACTATACAGCCTAGATATTATTGCTATATGCTTGGTGTAAGCATGAATTTTCTAAAGTGCCATAATTCAAAATTCAACAGAATACTCTCAAAAAAAAAAAAGAAATTGTAGCATAAAATATAGATTATAAGAGAAAATTTAGCATCTATGTACTGAGTAAAATAATATGAAACATAATAGTAGAAGAGAGTAATCTGATTTCAAATGTCCAAAACTTGATGCATGCATTCAGCAATAACATTCTCTAGTAATGTGAGGCTGAAACAGCACAGTAGAAGAACAAGCATCCATACAACTAACCTAAATGTTTGAAAGTTATCTGAAACTACTCACAAGTTAGGAGGCAACAAGTGAATTTTTTCTTTTTTCCCAACAGAATATCTTACCAAAATTTACTCGCTGTCTTCAGTCCGCGACTTCTTCTTTTTCTTCTTTTTTCCTTCGGTGGGAGCTGGGAGATCTTCGACATTCTCATCTTTGCTCTTCTTCTTTTTCTTCTTTTTCGCAGTTCCATCATCTACATTTGATCCATTCACATCATTCTTTTCCGGCTCTTCTTCCTGTTCCGCTTTTCTCTTCTCCTTTTTCTTCTTCTTTTCAGTTTTGGGCTCCTCAATAGATTCTCCATTCACAAAAGCTTTAGGCTCATCCTCCTCTGTCAATGGTTCAATAAGAAAATTGATTTTATATATTGCAGACTAAAAGATCAACACGAAAGCTTCTAAAATTGTGGACACTGTTATTTGCTATCAAACTTGTACACGTTTTCTGATAATGAATTAAATGTGTGAGATTTTCTGGTCATCTAAAGCTTTTAGAAAAAATCATAATGAAATAAAATAAAACAATTGTCTTGTTAACTGACCATTTATAACATAATTTTATCACACCAAGCAGAATAGTCCTCAAAAATAATATAAGCAAATAAACCACTCGAAATAATGAAACACTTGGGTGAATCAGAATAGCTGGCAGGGCCATTTGGAGCGAGTATAAACTCTGTCGATTCAGTTCTTAAATTCTACAGATGATTTTTTTAGTGAATAGATCCTTCAATAGATTTCTCATTTTTTCTTTTTGTAAAATAATCTTAAATACAGAACTGCAATCAACATAACAACTCGTGGCCAAACCTTTGTTCTCAACAGTTCCTATTGCAGATTTCATCACGTCTATGTTCTTGCGAGGAGCAACCCCTTTATCATAAAAGTCTAGGCGCTCCTCAACTTGTTCCCGGAGTTTTTCTCCAAAAGTTGTGGTACTTTTATCTGCAACAAAAAGAAAGGCATCAAGGAACTGTTTGCATGCAAGAGGTATGATCAACTGATACCTGGAAAAAAAAATCTACTCACCTAAGAAACAATCAATGCGAGAGGCAATTGAGCACTTGTTTGCAAGATAACGAGCCATCCGGCCTTTGTTCCGAGTAGATGCACGACCAATGAAGGAAGAATGAAAAATAAGACCATACTTTGGAGTGTTTCCACGGGTTTTCAGTGCCCTGAAAGCAAATTGTGTAAGTGAAAGAGGGTGAGGGACAAAAAGTTCTTATTGGTAATACATATGTGGTATGCTAAATCCAATTAAGCAAGCAGTTACAAACAATCAACATATATACTACTGAAACAAAATACCTAAAGAGTGCCTTCTCAGCACCAAGAATCTGAAGAGTTGACGATGGACACTTCGCCAAGTTTGTCAGACTACCAGCATGAGAAATTAAACGTGCACCAACAACCTCACCAATCAATGCAGCCAAATTAGGCGCTATATCATTCATTTTGGCAACTAGATAATCATAAAGCTTTTTCCTGTACTCAGCAAGGTCCATCACTCTTTGTGCAAATTGCTTGACATTAATCAAGTCTATTGGCGACAAATCTTGTCCTGAAAACGTGAAGGATGGTTTATCAATACGAGTAAAATCATACATCCAAAGACGAGAAATTAGGAATGATACCCATGGAAGCTTTAGCAGCTTCTATAATCTCCTTTGCTTTATCTTCATCCCCTACTATGTCGGTCAGCCCTGATAAACTGTCCTCAGACAACTGAGATTTGTCATCCACATACTTAGCAACTTTGGCGTAAAGATAGTTGTCATTAACAATCTTTACTAATTCAGGGAAATGCCAGGAGTACCATTCTCTGCATAAAACAAGAGTGAAACATAAACCAATTAAAACAATCATGTATACCTAGTTCTGTGCATAAAGAATCACATGAAAACTTTGTGAAAGAAACCATTAAAGTGCAGTTTAGAACAAAGCCTAAAGTGCTTCATATAGCACAAACAGAGTTCAAAGTGGGGTTAATTGAAAGAAATACACTGACCTTACTCTCATTGAAAAGGAATTGATATCTTTATCAAGGGTATCAAGAATAAAGATAGCCTGAATAACCATATTGTCTACACGGTTCACATTGAACTTCACCTTTGCTCTGCTGTAACTGTGACCCAGACCAAGTTGAGCTTTCTCCAAATCACCAGGCTGTTCACATTTAAAGAGAAAGAGAGACACCAAATATACCATTTCATCAGTTTCAGACAAGACACCTATGATGCACAATGAATCGAAGACAGAAGTTTGAGACATGACCAAACCTTAAGGTTTTCGATGAACCGATCAAAATGCAAGCGCACACCTCGAAGAAGCTCAAGAACAAATTCATTGCTCTGACAGGGTATCTTTGTAACTTCATAAATATGCGATCCGAGCTTCGGCTCTGCCACTCCTAAACTGAACTTTGGCTTCTTTCCTTCTTTGACCTTTGGTAAGGTAAGCTCCAAAAAGTTCCTCAGCTCATCAGTCATTTGACCTTAATCCAACACCCCCATCATGTAATGTCATTACATATTCCATGAAAAATAGTTGCAATATAGATTCACATAAAGTCAGCGAGCAAAATAGATAGTAAAACTATGCGCATAACCTCACATATTAATACAAGACACCCTCGAAAATGAGAGTTTCGGCCCATTTATTGCTATCCATTTAATATTTTATCCTAATGCATTGCCCCCTGACCCAACCACCCATCAAACCCCCAAAAGAAACAGGATAAATATCCCATGTCAATTTTACGGTCCTTTTGCTTCCTGCTGATTTTCAGGAATACAGAATCCTGAAAAAACACTGGAATACATTATGACAAGGAACAATTCATAATGCACAAAGATAGACTCTTTTCCCACTAAATCAACACATTAAGATCTTTAGTCTAAAAGGTTCTTCTTGTGGAGCTTCATTCTGCCGCCTTTCCAAAAAGAAACTTCTTCGCTTTCACCTTGAAACAAACCATGCCTTCAAGTCCACACATTACACCCGAGAGAGTTGAAACACACAACTATACAATAATCTGTGGTTCTCACATTGCTCGTATAGCATGAAATAAAACATCAAAGAACGCCATATTTCGACGTCAAAATAAACCGAACATTTACTTCATTCTCCCTGTTTCAATGCACCCAGTTGCACACAAGCTCGCATCCCACAACTACCACAAGCAAAAAATGTCTTCTATTTCTTGAAAATAATAATTTAAAAGAAAAAAAGAAAGACACCACAAAATCCAGAAGGATATAACTCTCCACAAAAATTTAAAACAACTAACAGTCTTACTATCAACTTCCCCCCTCCCTCCTCCCTTTTTATACCTTCGGAGACGGCGTTGCATTGGTTGAGAGCATCAAGCGCAGACTCATAAGGGCTAAAAGCGGCGAGCTTCACCACCTTCCCAAACCGGTTGAGGTCCGAAACGGAGCTTCGAACCGCCTCAGTATTCTGCCCAATTTCATCAATCCCATGAGCCAAGAACAGCCCATATCCTGAAGCTGACTCGTATAGTACGTACAAAGCCATCCCAGCGGCTCCTCCTCCTCACTCTCTCACTCGGTGAATATATTTCGTGTGCGGGCGTGGCGGGGGAAAGGGGGTGGTGGTGATGGGCTTTTGCTTAAAGTTAGGGTTTAGGGTTTTTAACCCACAGTATCAGTGTTGGCCACAAAAATGGTTACTAATAGAATTAGGTGCTACTCCACACCCAAAATTGATGAATACACTCTATCTCAAAAAAACAAAAAAATTGCACCTCCGTATAATTATAAAAATATCATTCACTTAAAAAATTATATTACCCTTACTTAAAAGAAGTTCTAAATACACCCACATTCTTCTTTTCCTTGAAAGAAAGTTGAATTTTTTTTTGGATAAACCCTAGATTTTTCTAACGCCCAAATTGTTGAAGATACGGACAATAAAGTATTCATATCCCCAAATAATAAATATATATTATTAGTTTATATCATAAAATATGTCATTTCTCAAAATTTCAGGTTGAAAAATAGTGTCGCATAAGAAAGCGGTCGACACTTTGCACGATCACACACTATGACAAAAAATAGGCACGATGGCGAAAAATCCATCGTGTCATCGTGCCATGTAGCATGATGGCAAAAATGTCATCATCCATCGTGCCATGTGGTATGATGGCAAAAATGTCATCGTACCATCGTGCCACCTAGGATTTTTTATGCAAGGGTAAAATTGGAAATTATGGGGGTGTATTTAGCAATTGTGTCATATTTTAAAAAGTGGGGGTGCTGTATTTAGAAGGTGTGTGTGTTTAGAGGAAAAGAGGGTGTCAATAGCGCCACCCAATTGAATTGTGTATTTTTTTACACATTATATTTCATTTTAATCCTTCTACTTCTCAATAATAATTGTTCATGATTCTAAAACTAATGTATTTCTAAGTAGAGGTGTCAAAATTGTCCAGGTCCGGCCCGGTAAAATATTGGGTCGAGCTTCAATTTTGGAGTCCTGAAAGGGGACCGGGCCCATTTGGCCCAAAAAGTCAGGTTGGCCTGAGTTTTCATGTGTATTTTCATGGATTGAACCGGATTGAGCCTCAAAAATAGTGATCCGGCCGAATTTCGGTCCAGCCCAACCCATTTGGCAACTTTAGTTTTAGGGGTATACACGATACAATATAGTTATGAGATTCAAAATCTCCGAATCGTCTCAAATTCGAGATTTCAAAAGTTGATCTCCTAAATGTATTATAGCTAAAAATATTTGTAACATACCATCCCAAAATCAAGATGGTTCGTTATATAGATTCAATTTTATGGACCAGTTTGATACGAGTAGAGATTAGGGGTGGCAATTTGAGGCACTACGCAAACACGCGATTGGGTTTGGGATGCGAAATGATTATTTAGTTCAAACACGACACGAAATTATGGGGTTTGGGATGCACCATTCATATCAATTAACTATTTAACTATTGTATTGACTATTTTTATTAATAATTTATTAGAATATATGTTTTAAGTATCAAATATAAAGAATATAAAAAAACACAAGTTTTATTTGTTGACGGGCTTGATGGGCCAAACGAGCTTACCTAAATACATTTGATAATTTTGTTTAACGGCTTATCATGTCATCCCGTTTTTTTCGTGTTTTTAACATATCGTGTTTGGACTTAAATTTTATGCATGTTAAACTTATCGTGTTGTGTTCGTGTTAAGAACTTATCATGCCACTGATAATGGCCGGACACAAATGATTTGCCAACCTTAGTAGAGAATCGAAGATTATTAATATTTTTGAAAAGACAAAGAAAAAAATCAACATGAAATTATTAAATTAAATCATGCTTTGACTATTCAATCCATTAAATCATAATATGACGTGTTGACATATAAAACCAATATCTCTAACATCATAGTTCTAAAACAAGTCCAAAAAAACAAAACAAGGAATTTAAAGGTTGTGAATGGTTGTGAGAAAATTTTCAAAATTTTCAGTTTTGAGAGAGAAAATTTTAGGAAGTGTGCTTGTTTGTGAAAAAAATGAGTTTTTTTTTTAAAAAGAAAATCTCACTTCTTTTTAAAAATAACTCATTTTTTTCTTTCATTTTCACATTTCTCAATACGCAACTATACTATTTATTTCTCTCTCCTCCCCCTCCTATTCATATAAATAATTTCGGCAATTTCTTTAATTTATCACAAATTTGTTATTTTCTCTTAATCTTGATAACAAAAGGCATGAAATGAGATC
The DNA here is from genome assembly GCA_016081115.2 of Rehmannia glutinosa. Lineage (NCBI taxonomy): Eukaryota > Viridiplantae > Streptophyta > Magnoliopsida > Lamiales > Orobanchaceae > Rehmannia > Rehmannia glutinosa. The sequence continues at coordinate 247,259 of JABTTQ020002479.1, read as the reverse complement.
TGTATTCCTTATTTTTGGTTCAATTTTTTTATTTTTTTTATTCAATTCTTACATTATATTTTATATTATTATTTCCACAAAAAAATACCACAAACAATCAATATCTCTAAAAGATTCTCCATCACATCAACATAATTATTATTTTTTTCTATCCATTCAACTTTTACTTTCAAAATTTTTTTCACCACTATTCACTCGTAAAATGAAAGTGGATGAAACGAAAGACAACCAATCACTTAAGTTTTCTTTTCAGAAAATTCTCCATATTGACAATGAAAAAAAATTTGGAAATAAAAGAAAATTTTTGAAAGTGTGATTGGATTTTGAAAAGTAACAAAAGTTCATTTGAAAAAATTAAAAAAATTGGAATATAATTGAAGAAATTTGACAAAGTGGATAGTGAAATTTGTAATATGTGTAATAATGATTAGTGAAAAAAATGTTAAAGTTTTCTAGAAAAAGTTCTCCATATCAACAATGAAACCATGTTACCTTTTCTAGGGATTTTTGACAAAATATTGAAGTTTTAAAAAATTTAACAAAATGTGGTGAAATTTGATCCTCTTGTTTATTTAAGCGTAGCGCGTATACGGGGTATGTGCCTTTACAAAAAGCTCACTAGCATCATGGCTTCATACCTTTTTTATTTTTTTTTTATTTTGGCCGTTATATATATGAAACGCATGAGCAAGTTGTGCTTTTAGAAAAGGCACGACAAGCTCATGCGCTTCATATCATTTTTCTTTTTCTTTTTAATTTACTGCAAAAATGAAGCGCAACTTGAGGTTGTGCTTCATTTGTTTTTTCTATTTTTTTCGAGTTTTACCGATTAAACCTCTTCACAAGGAAAAAATGATATACAATAGCAATTTAAACGTAATTATGACTAATTTAAAATGTATTAGCTTAAAAAATAAAATAAACTACATTAACAACATAATCGTAAATTTGATGTCCTCCGGTGCCACATCTGGGTGGATATCTCACTCGTGTGCTCCTCCTCCGGTCATGATCTTGATAATTATCATCATGCGATCTCACCGCAGATGGTGAAGTTGACTCTCCGTCTCGTGACCCGATCGTGTCCGCTCGGAAATAGAACAGTGACGCTCCGAAAATGCGGACGCATGAAGTTGGATGGATATCTCTGTGGTCTTTGCAGATGAGTACGAGGTGCCTATACTCGTGTCGAGCAGCAATGATGTAAAAGAAGTGAAATCGAGGAGTGATAAAATTGTCATAACCTCGTAGCGTAGAGGCACATATACGCTGTAGTGTGGTCCATACCATCTGAGATGTATGATACGCCGATGTGGACGGCCCGAATATCTTTGGAGGAGACAAAAATGTATGATACATCAAGGACGTCACTCGCCGAATATGTGGGGATCCCGTCAGTGGTATCTGTTCGTCCTCCTGGGCTTGGTACCTCTAGTAGGCTCTGCGTGGTGGTAGGCTCTTTCGTGGATGGATTAGGTGGTTGTTCTCGTGTGTTCCATTGATACAATCCAAGAAGATGACTCATGTTGGCCATCCCATCACGAAACTCGTGTATTTAGGTAAAAACGACAAGAAATTTTCCAAGTGATCCACCGATGCGAGGTCATCGGCACTAATATCTCGAACATTTTGAAATACTAAAATCACAAACATCTTACCATATCATCATGAGTTGTTGTGTTGTCATGATCTTTAGATACAATCCATCAAGTAAGTATGCAAGTTTGGTGGCGATATAAGTCAAGCTCTCAACCACCAATTGAGTAATGTTATTATACCATACATGATAAACCATGCTCAACAACTTTGAATTTCTCGCTTAACTCATCACATAGGGGCATCACCAATAAGTTCTTTCACAAAGTCATAAAAGGACGATGTGTTCCATTGATACTAATTACCAAGAATGGAATTCGTAACTCATGTTGTGATTGACCATCGATGGCGAGTGTTTTGTTTACGATTGTCATGACCACCCCCAAATCAATATTATCATCATTGGTATCAGAATTATTGTCATGTTCAATTTCATCTGGTTCAGAATAAAGAGGTTCGTCTGACCTTAAATTATCTCCAATATCTGCATTCTCAACTAAATTAAAACACTCTGATGTGCATTGCCATGACTAGAGCCAACAATGTTTGTGCAAAACTCCTGTGTACTTAGAGTTGATAAACCTTATGTGACTCTAGGCAAGTCATCATCACACACATCCATTTTTAAGATAATCCGCATATCGATCATATATGGAAGTGTCCACTGAATTATTGAGATCTATATTAGGCATTATTGATTATGATTCTACAAACAGATCAACGTACTGATTCCCTACCTCTGGATCTAAGAAGCACCACAGATCTTGATTATTCGTTATAGAAACAATCCCACACATATTGTTATTGCAATATTTGGCTGAAACCCTCAAAATATATTGATTTTCAGCAATGCTAGTCATTGCAAATAATATATTATGTAGATTACATGGATTCGTCCTATGCGATATTCTCCGATCGTATCTTACTTCATTACCATTTTGCACAATTTGTCTTCCAAAGTACATAACTATATTTATCATGTTTGAATTTGACATTCTCTATAAAATATAAATATATTGTTAAATGTTAATTTTGAATTACATTACAACATACACATTATAATAAGACATACTATAAATAATCGCTAACCTAAACATTCATAACTTAGTTGTCCCATTGAACCAAGGTCTTGGGATCTCCAATTGATAAGGTTGGGTTACTGATACGTATAAAATATGCGTGCATTTAGGGGCTTAAAATGGTGTATAATTGGTGCATTTGCATGTATATTTAGTGTGTTTTACTTGGTTTCCTTAGAAGGGCATGATACTGCGTATTCTTGTAACTTTTTATAGAAAACGGAGCTTAAATGAAAATATATCAGTTGTAAGGCTCGGACAAGATCGTCGAGTGCAAAGAGAAGATTGAAAAAATGAATAAATCAGATGAAAACCTATCACACGGTCGGTGTGTGGGACCACATGACCGTGTGACTTGCACGTGTAAAGCTATATGTCCGTGTGAAGTGTTCGGGAGAAAACAAGGATGAAAAACCAAACAAAGACGGCCAGGCAGTGAGACCACACGGCCGTGTGGAGTGACCTCGTGAAAGCCACATGGGTTGTGCGAGTGACTATGGTGGATTTTGGTGTCCTTTTCCCACTCGAACTATACAAGTGATCTCTCCAAGCACCTATATAAAGGACCCAAGGGCCGCACGAAAATATAATCATTCATACAATATACAACACACCCAAATACACAGGAACACAAGATCAAAGGTCTTCTGAGAGAGGAGGGCTAGGTTACGAAGAACACCACAAGGCCTTTCGCATCTACTGAAGTACAAGAGCTTCGAATGCTTGGAAGGAAGATCCATCCTGACAAGAAGATGTTTTATTTCTTAGTTCAGATCTCTTGTTTATACTTAAACGATGTCACAATGTTGATTTCAAGTTTGTCTATGAATTTGTTATCAATGTTTGGCTAATCTTTCGGATCCTAGGGCATAATCAAACATGTGGATTTATGTTAAATCTTGATTAATTATTTTCTTGATTGATCCATGTGTCTATTTTTTGAATTCGAGTACTTATTCTTAATTGTCGATTATCTGATTAATAGTTTGCATGCCATACTTGTTAGTCCATAATTTGGGAGGTGAGTTTTAACGAAACGAAAATCGAATTCAGACATAAACATGGTAATGTATTGGGAGACTACTTATGTTTGTGGGGAGCTAGTATTTCAATTGAAAGATCCGTTGGGAGTTAATAATAGTTGTGATGCATCAGGAAACCTCAATTATTGTTAATCTACTGTTTATGCGCCACCCCGGAGGAGAAATAAACTAGTTTAGGAATTGGACCCATAAAAATACATGGATTGGTTTTGAAATATTAAGTGGATTTAATATTGAACAAAAACAGGTTGACATTATGTGCCTAGGGTTGTTTCTGTATTTGTTGAAATTACTTGTGGGGTTTGAAAATTTATTTCCTTTTATTTTCTTTAATTTTGATTTTTATAAAAAGTCTTGATATTCATTCTTCAATAAAATTGGAAATACGATTTATTACTACAAATAAGTGTTTCGTAGTCAATCCTTGAGGAATACGACTTTGTTTGTCATTATCCTATAAACTACAATGTACACTTGCAGTATAGAGATCCAAATAAATTTTTGGGAAATAATTTTTTGGGGAAACAAATTTTTGGCGCTATTGCCGGGGATTGAAAGATTCTACTTAGATATAGTAATAAATAGTTCAATCTTAATTGAAGTTTTTTTGTACATATTTTATTATTTTTTCCTTTTTTTATTTTTTGTAAAATTTATTCTCGATTTTTTTTTTTTTTTGTAAAATTATTTTATTTCTTCGGTTCTAACATTATTTTTGTTAAGTCTAGATAGTGCATGATCACACATTCTAGATCTACCTAACCAATACCCATTGATTTAGAAATTGAGAAAACATCAAAACAACTAAGGAAAAGATCTAAAGCAATGGCGGATGGGACTAATTACAATGCCGGGAATAACAAAAACAATGAGGAGCTCCCACCTGGGGCGGATGCACATGACCGAATTGTGGAAAGGCCCGCGAGAAGGGCAGTTAGGGACTACTTCCAGCCGGAAGTTAGTCGGACTTATGGGGGTGTGGCTCGTCTGTCGATCAATGCAAATAACTTTGAACTAAAACCTGCATTGATCCAGATGGTTTCACAAAATCAGTTTGGGGACAGAGCCGTTGAGGATCCAAACGCGCATCTGGCGCAATTCTTAGAAATTTGCGATCTTCATTAAGATGAATGGTGTTTCGAGGATATCATTTGATGCCGCCTTTTCACATTCTCTCTCTACGCGATAAGGCTAAGGGATGGTTATGCTCTCTAACACCTCCCGCAAAGCAGATGGGACAATGAACTAAGTTGGCGGTTTTTAGCCAAATATTTTCCCCCTAGTAAGACGCTGCAATTGAAACATGAAATTGCCCAGTTTAGGCAATTAGATTCAGAGCCATTATATGAGGCATGGGATAGGTTCCGAGAATTACTAAGGAAGTGCCCTCAACATGGTTATCTCGATTATCAATTGGTTCAATATTTTTATAATGGTTTAAGTGGCAACACAAGAACTATTATAGATGCTGCATCCGGGGGTGCACTACTAGGGAAATATCCAGAGGAGGCACTAGAACTGTTAGAGGAGATGACAAATAATAGTTACCAATGACCATATGAGAGATCCAATGTCCGGCGTGTGGCAGAGGTTCATGATGAGAAAGTCCCCATGCTCACATAACAAGTATCCGTGCTAAACATGAAACTGGATACGATGCATCACGTGATTCCAAGAGATCATGGTGTTGTTGAAGAAGAGGCAAACTTTGTGGGACAATAAAGAAACTTCAATAACAATTATAGAAATAATCAGACACCCAATTATTATCATTCGGGGCTGCGAAACCATGAAATTATTTCATATGCTAATAACAAAAACAATTTGTAGCCACCTCCGGGATTTAACGTGGATAATCAAGGCAGAGCATAGTCAAGTGATAAGAAAGCATCCGTAGAAGAGATGTTATCCTCGTTTATCGGAGAAACTAGGGTAAGACTGAATAAAGATGAAGCAAAGATAGACAAAATTGAAGAACATGTCACTCAATTGAACACGAATGTAAATGCAAGATTGAAATCTCTAAAATACAAGTAGCCCATGTTGATCGCAAATGGTTTTATCAGTGGGAGGCCAACATCAAAAAACAAATTTTAAAGGTTGTCCAAATACCATTTAAAATGGTTTCAATAGAGAACCAGGCAATGCCATTTTATTTTCGATGGATGGAACATATTATGAGGGCTCACATATTTCAACCAACATGGCTCAACGATAGTGATTATAGAAATCTGAAGTCTGGCTGAAGACGTAAAACTTAGCGCTTTATGGGAGACAACCCAATTTATTCCTATTTATTTCTATTTTAATCGCCTTCAATTTAATTAAAATTTTCATTTTTTAGTATTAACTTAATTTTTAGTTGTGTTTGGTTTTGTGAGTTGTTGTGTAGGAAATCGTCCACGACAAACTCCGACATCTCGAAAAAAAAAGACCAAAAATACATCACATGGCCGTGTGAACCGAATCTCACGACCGTGTGACTCAAAATGAACCACCGGACTTGTCACACGGCCAGGCCTTATGACACCAATGACCGTGTGGACTTCGGTATTTCTGAGACACGCCAATGCCCAGGGCGCATGGGCGGGCCGTGCGAACTCGCGCACGGGCCGTTCCCTAAATATGATGGGAAACCTCCTCTTTTTAACTTCCCAAACTCAATGTTTATCCCACTTTCTCCTACCCAAACCCTACAACTCAAATATTTTCTCCCAAAACACTCAAACTCTTCTCCAAATCTCCTCCAAAATTCACTTCAAAACTCACCCAAAAACACAATTCTTCACCTTCTTAAAAACCCATCACCTAACCCTTATCATGTTTTTCACCAAGTTCACTCAATTTTTAATTTTCAAATTTAAGATTTTTATACTTCATAAACTTGGTTTTCATGGCTTCTAAGGAGAAAGAGAAATATGAAGGAACATAAAAAGAAGAAGGAAGCCAACACCGGAGTTCTTAACTCGAGCCACAAATCGGAATACGCGGTGATGAACTCGAAGCTTGAAATGTCATCTTATCGGATGAAACACACCGAAGCTAGATGGGTGATACTCTATTACCGGCCATGGATAAATACAAGGTGTCTCGATAAACCTATTCTTGCTAATTTGGGTTTATTAGAGGATTTTCGGGCTATGTGTGTCCGTGGATTGGCATGAATTGTTAAACGAGCATTGGTATACTTATTCAATTTATAAGATTGAGTTTTTATGTAGTTTTGAATTAGTAGTTCAAAATAGAATTTGATGGGGATTCCATTCCAATTAGCGAATGAGCCCTAGAGGGAGTTGTCAATTGATGATTTAAATGCAATATATATCCTGAATTCGGCTTATGGGATGGATGAGCATGAGGATTTTGATACAAATAGATTTTGGAGGAGATAACGGGTAAACGAATCTATACACGGGTACTTGAAGGCATCAACATTCAAATCCCGTATTTTTCTATGTAAAAGAACTTTAGCGGAAATGATATTTGCGAAGGAGGAAAGTAAAGGGGCATTGCGAATAGATGAGTTATTCATTATATGGTGTATGGCATCGGGGACGGAGGTTGTACCTAATGTCGGGGCTATGATTGCCCGATAATTTGATAAGTGAGAAAATTAGCGATAGGGGAGGAATTTGTATTGGTGGGCTAATTACTCCTATTAATCGCTTCACTTTAATGTTAGTTTTGAGGGGTATTTAGATGCGGTTAACTTAAACTAATTGATATGATTGTTTTATCTTGCTATGAAAATGATTCAATTCATTGGGCAATTATTGATTAAATCACGGATTGAACAAGAGTTAATACATCCCAAACCTGAAACTACTTCATAAGAAATAGGGTAATTGGTTAATGAGTAGTGAACATGGGACTACCACACGCTCGGGTGAGCCTATGAGGGATGCGCCAAAATCCTCTAGACAAGGGGGGTACTGCCATGAATCATGAATGATAGGCTAGAAAAGGGTGGAAGTCGATGGGAAGTTAGTAGATGACATTTATCAATTGTCCCACTTTCTTGATGAGTACCACACTCGAATATTTACAAAGGTTCAAAACTATCACCCAACTCTTCTCCAAATCTGTCCGAGATGATGTCTCTTATGGACTAGTGGCACATCTCAAAAACTACCCTCCACCTCCACCACCACAAAAATCGATACTTATTATGCATTCCTCTTTTTTCTTTTGATAATTTCCTCATATGTTCCGATTTAAAGCATATATTAAGTTTGGGGGGGTTGTCAAGAATGCGTAATTTAGATCACAAAAAGAAGTTAAGTTGCATTTTGCATTGCATTTAGGATTGCATGTAAAGCATAAAATTTGCATTAAAAGTTATCATTTTTTAAATTTTATGATTTTTTTAATTTCATTTTTATTTTAGCTTGTTTATTGCTTTTAGCACGTTTAATTGCTTTTGTGTGTGAATTTAATCAAGATTTTTGAAAGAGTACATAACTTCCATATGATTCTTACTATGAGCATTTAATTTTATGAGATGACATATTTTTGTAAATAATGTGATGAATAGTTGAGGAGATGTTATTTATTTGTTTGGCAATAGTTAAGAAAATTAGGTATTTGAGCATGTGAGCTTTTGTGCCTTTAACGCTTTTATATTATGCGGCCTTATTTTTTTATTGAGTGTGTCATTCATGGATATTAGAATTCTAGAACTTGCTTTGATATCTTCATTGAACCCATGTGTGTGTTCAATTTTTGAAAATGATTTAAAGCCATCTTTGTTTTAGCATACTTAGCCTAAAAAGCCTACCTATGAACTCATGATTCTCCAATTAGCCACTTTTTGAGCCATAACATTTTATTGTTAGCCACATTTTGATCTTTAAAATTGAAATATAATTTTATCCCTAAAATTTCTTGAGCTTAGTGAAAAATGAACAAGTTTGGGGAGATGTGGTAAAAATTATAAAAAAGAGAAAGTTGGCAAAAGAATGAGGAATGAATGCAGATATCTAGGTGAATGAAAGAAGAATGAAGCTCGAAAAAGAAAGAAAATCTTGGAAAAAAAAGAGAGAAAATCAAGCAAAGAAAAAAAAAAAATTCTGAAAATTTTGAAAAAACATTGAGAGCTTGAGGTTAAAGAAAAAAAAAAAGAAAAAAGGCAAAAAGACCTAATAATGAAAAAAGGAGAAATAAGGGTGGAGTTGAGTTGAAAAAGAAAATATCTTGACAAAAATGATTTTTAGATGAAATTGGGTTGGTGAGTTGCAAGTCTGTGTACTTAAATTTTATTTGCTCAAGTCAAGTCACTTATTCCAAATTTTCCCTACCCTTACCAAAGAGCCTACATTACAACCAAATGAAAGTCCTTTTTGATTCTTAAATTGTGCACACAAAAGTGGTAGAGATGTTAGACGATTTGCAAGTCTATGGTAGTTCTCCACATTCACCACCAGTTGATTTTGAGCGTAACGCTTATCATACACTTTGAGAGTTGAGTGATAACCTACTTGTGATTCGTGATGTCAAGTACCGAAAGAGTATTAATTATGCCAAACTTATGGATGATGACTTCTTGATAATAAATTGCATGGTTTACTTAAAAATGAAGAATATTTATAGTGTTATTGTGTGCTCTTTATACCCCTTGATTTTATTTTTCTTAATTTGGTCGAGGATGAGCAATACTTTAAGTTTGGGAGGATTTGATACGTGTAAAATATACGTGCATTTAGGGGCTTAAAATGATATATAATTGGTGAATTTGCATGTATATTTAGTGTGTTTTACTTGGTTTCCTTAGAAGAACATGATACTCCTTTTTCGTGTACTCATTGTTCCACATATCTCAAGATTTCTACTATCTTCAATGCTTGAATTACCACAAAAGTGCTACAAAATAGTGATTTTCCTACAAAAAGTGCAAAGCATAATATATTTTCCAAATATTAAGAACACAACCCTTATTACTATGTTAATGCATATTTATCATCTCAATTTAAGCAAAACCATGTCCAAAATACATGCAAAGCTCACACTTAACATGCGCGTGTGTTTTGAAAAAACCCACAAGCATGTTGGTTCTCACCCCTTAAAAACTTTGGTGCCCCAAGGGCCCAAACCCAATTGTCCAAATTGAGATTTATAAATAGAGCATACTTTGGCTTTTCCTCCTATGTGGGATGGATCTTTTCTTCTTCCCCACAATTTTCATTTTCCATACCAATTTCTAATTTTAAATGGCTATCTTCTAGCATTAATTTCTCATTCACGCGGAATTGGTTTTGAGAAATTCCAAATGCCAATCTCATCTACTCACTTAGTAGAATTTTAACATAAATTTAATTTCATTTTCCACCAATGGAAACCACTTAAATATTTGGTCAAAATTGGGTCAACACCCAATTTCTACAACCAAATTCAAAAAAAAAGTTGGCATAATATTGGGACCAAATTGTGGGAAATACCCACTTGGAATATGATAAAGACTATTATGACATGTGAGATAAGAAAAACTAAGGTTGTGCTTGGATGTGATTTTTTTTTAAATTTCATCCTGGAGAATTTTTGGAGAGAAAGTGTGATTGGTTGAGGATTGATTTATAAATGTTTACTATTCATCATTGCCAAACTATCTAAATTCCTTTGGGAAAAATAAAAAGAATCAAAAATATTAAAAAAGGTTGACAAGCCTACAACACCCTAACTTAACTTTTCATTAAAAAAATATTACACACATATCAATGCTATTTTACCCTCCATTTTCTTTTCCTCTCGAAGTTTCACCCCATTCGAAGCCCATCTATGGCCAATTCATTTAGAGTATATTAACAATTTGGCATTATTATTGTAGTTTTAATATCTAATTTTTTTGTTTAATTAAATACAGAATCAAAACGCTTTAAAAATATATTATACAATATATTAGATAAAAAAATATATGCACTAACATTAATATGCTTAAGAATTAATTACGAAAGTATATTTTATCTCTATTGTAAAAATCCCCGCCTAGCACCGATTACTCTTCCCCTAGACGCTAGGCCCCCTTGCTCGCCTACGATTTTTTTTCCGATTAGGCCCCCTAATCCCACCCACGGCTACGTCTAACTTCACCAAGCGCTAGAATTGAAGTATAATGTATAAAATGGATTCGTGGATGTGGTTCAATTCATCTCAAATTTGTAAGACATGTCAAATAGAATGAATATCATATTTATTACTAATCACAGATTAATTAATAAATATTAGATTAATTCATTCCCATAGGGTATAAACTTAATTAATAGAAATGCATGGGTTTATAAAACATGACCAATTATTTGAATGTACTCCCAAGCTACATTTAGATAATTAAAGGAAATATTAAAATTTAAAAACAAAAAAAAACCTAACACACAAAAATTCATACAAACAATCACAATCTTAAACAATAAATCAATCATATCAACTTAATCATTACTTTTTTTTTTCACAACCAATCACACTCTACATTTTCTCTTTCATCTCCCAAATAAATTTCTCTTCACTTTTCTCTCGAAAAATGAAAATTAACAAATTGTACGAAAGCACAACCAATCACATGTGAGATAAGAAAACTTAAAGTTTTATACTCACTTTTGTGGTTTTTTTATCCAAATACCCTTAATACTTTAATGCAAAGCCTTAAAGTAGGCAAAATAGTTATTTCTCTCTCATGTTAAATACATTCTTTTCTCCTGCTTTTTTTTTCTCACTATACTTTCTCTTCTACACAAAATATCAAGAAGTTTGTTTTGGGTTCTTTCATCTACAAAAATCGCACCAGAAAAAAAAATAAGTTAATGTTGTTTCTCCTCTTAGTTACTTATCCATGTTTAAATAGTACACGAATATATTTGCACAAAGATGTACAAAAGATGAAATTTCTGAATCTGAAAACAAGAAATGCCGCACGATATTTCATGTTCACACGATATAAGATTTTTTTTTACAGTGGCACGATATAGTGTATAATGTGGCACAATATTGCATGATAACTTCTAGTATATCATGCCATGTTATATATCAGCGTATAATACAGTAGCGTATGGCACGATATAGTGACACGATCGATACACTAGATATCGTGCCATGGTATACGGTAGTGGGTATTATGTGTAGTGTATAATGTGGACAATAAACTAGTGTATCGTGCCATCTCGTGCAACAATATATCGTGCCCATTTTCATATTTTGGAATATCGTGCCATGTCATAAAAGGTGTATATCGTGGCACTTTATATTGTGCCACGATATAAAACAATGTGCATCGTGCCTTTATTTATTGTAGCATATCGTGGCACTTTATATTCTCTATAAATCTTTGTTGTTGACCAATATTTCCTTTCTACAGATGAACTCCCGCTATATTCTTGTTCGATTTGGGGGTCACTGGGAAGGATTAGAATATAAATATGGTGAAGAAAAAATTGTATGTGTTGAACCGGGCAAAATGAATTGTTTTGAATTATTGGAGGAGGTGTATGATGTTGTTGAAGTTGATAGGGGCATATACGATTGTGTGATGCAACACTTCCATATTACTCGGTCGAATGTACCTAGTAATATGGGCCCTCTCTATATAACAAGACAACCTCCTCCACAAAGGCCCAAACTACAACATGAATTAATAGCTATTTAACAACAAAAATTGGTAACAAAGTGAAGAAATGTAGTAAGATATTAAGAAGACAACAACTCAGTAAGACAGACTAGTCAGTGTCACGATATGCACGATACGACACTATATAGCATATTATAACCTATATTGTGCATATTGTGGCACGATTACAACATGCCACGTGCATAAACCTTATATCGCACCACTATATGCACAATATAGTTTTAGAATCATGCCGTCATAATCTACATCGTGCATATATTGGCACAATATAAGTTTATGATGTGGCATGTTATAAACCACAATCGTGCCACAATATGCACGATATCATGCCATATCGTGAATGATATACAATAATTAATTGCCGCTAAGTCTTCCTTGAGAGAGGACTTGTGGTTAACTTGCTACCCTACAAATGATCTCGTATCTTACAAGCGTGCAAATTAATTTAGGTGTTTCGCGGTCAAACAAAAATTATTTGTACTTTGTATCTAAAGTTACTTGATATATAGTGAATACCTCTTGTAGTGGGAGAAGAGTGGAAGAAGATGAATTACCTCATCCTCAAACCACTATAAATATTTGTGTCTTTAAATTCATGCACTTTCATTCTATCATTTTTATTGCCGCTAAACGTCTGGGATGGCAAATTAGGTCATCGGGTTTGGTTCATGTTTGGTTTCGGTTGATTTCAGTTATGCTTAAAATACATCAATAAATAATTTAAATTTAAAATAACTACGATTTAGACAAATTTGTAACATCGTGTCACATTTATGCCCGATGTCATGTTCGGGTTCGAGTTTCTCGTGTTCGTGTTTGGGTTTCTCTCGAACTTCGGTCGGGTTATCGTGTCATGTCAGGGATTCCCACCTCTACTTAAAACTACTTAATAACTCTAAAACACTTGTGTTGATTGCCAGAAATCTTAAGGGTGTAGACTTTCGCTGTTATTAAAAAAAATTGATTTTCTAAAAAAGTCGTTATTTTTCAGCCGAATTATTATATCAACAACTATGTCAAGAGATATGTTGAATGGTTAACACTCATGCTGGATATCGACTTAACTAATTGAAATGACTTAACTGTTTTCTTTAAATTATGATTTTTAAAATCGAAAAATTGTAAAGTCTATTTAACCCCCCTTTTAGACTTTACCTAACATCCATTGGGACCTACACATAGCCCAAGAAATCTACGATCTCTGAAGATGATGTACACTTATTCACTACAAAAGAGTGCCAACAGTAAACGGGTTGTAGTAAATGAAGTAACCCCGAGCTATGATGTCACAAAGCAATTGGTGGGACTGACTAAGCAAGTGCTGGTGTTGGCTACATGGGGGCAATCACCAGTCGTCTCATCTGGCAAGTCCTGATTTGTGGTGGATTTGTTCATGGGAATAACATTTGTAATGTTGTTCTTATAATTAAGTAACAGACTGCAGACATTAATTCAATCCAAGAATATCAATACATGCCCCGTAATTATCATTTCTCTAAGATATGCAACTCTGGTTGGCGAAATCACCCCAATTTGGTTGGGCAATTTCTACTCCACAAATTGAGCAAAATTTCCATCAACCACCACGACCTAGGTTAGAAGATATCTTTAATTCTTTTATTCAAGTTAGTCAGAAAACACAATAAGACAATAATAGGCGATTTGAATCTTTGGAGGTCTCTATTAAGCGAATTGAGACTCAAGTTGGCCAACTAGCTACTCAAGTTGGTGAGTTAGCTCAACATGTCTTCAAGAAGGGTACATTGACTAGCCAGTCGGTACAAGCTTAAGCCATCGTTGTTCTTGAAATTGGTGAAGTTTATGATAATGATATTGAGCTTCCATATACTAGTCTCGTCTAAACATACATATAGTACTAAAGGGGAGAATAAGGATGACGCAAATGACGAAAGAGCAAATAATAAGGCAAATAAGGGATCATCCTTACACAAAATTGACAATCCCCACAAACCTCCTATTTCATCCTCAAGTCTACTAAAAAAAATAAGATCCAAGTAGTTTCATTATTATTATTATTGGTTTTGGGAATAGTTAGAAATTCGAAGGTATGCTTGATCTTGGAGCTGGCATTAACCTTATGGCTTACTTCATATTTAAACAATTAGATTTAGGTCCAGTAGGTTACATTTGCAACTTGCTGATAGGTTTCTTAGTTATCTTAAAGGCATTGTTGAAGATGTTCTGGTTAAAGTTAGTGGTCTTGTAATTCCCATAGATTTTGTTGTCTTGGATATAAGAGATGTTAAAGGTAATATTAAAAATCATACAATTTTGTTGGGTAGATCGTTCATGACTACCACTAACACTATGATTGATGTAAAAAATAGAAAGTTGGTTATGAATGTCTTGGAAAGAATCAGACATTTTCAATTTTTGATATAGCTCGTAATCTTGCTTGTGTCTTGCATATTCACTATGCCGATCCTGCTGTGAAATATGTTTTATGGCAAGAGAACAATGTGGTTTTGAGCTTGATTAAGCAAGATAATAAGTTTAAGGAGGTGAGAGAGATCTTGCTTAATGATCCACCATTATTTTCTTAGCTGATATTGACAAGCTAATGACGTTAAATAATGCTTGCTTTTTTGGAGACAAACCAAACATTTTACAACCTTTTTTCAAAAATAAATAAATAAATAAATAAATCATGGGGCATAGTTTTGTGTGAGTTGCGTGTTTGTGTGACATTTGCATGTGCGTGGGTGTTTCTTTCACATTTTGTTTTGTAGGTTCTCATGCGTTTCTTATTATTCCTACGATTGTCGGGCATTAGCATATCTTTCAGGGCAGTTTCCTTTACCTTTTTTTTCCTTTTTGCTTTTTCTAGTGCAATGGGGACACTGCTTGAATTAAGTATGTGGGAATATTTAAACTTTTTATTTGTTTGTTGTGCTTGGTTAGGTTTGAGGGATGATTATGCTGAAATATATGACTTGTAAAAAATGCTTTAACTAACTTGTTAGTCCAAGTGACAACGAAAATCTAGAAGGAGGGATGAATAGATTCCCCAATTGTCCGATTTTTCTTGTTTTTTTGAGTAATAGATGATGAAGCTTAATCACAGAAATAAAAGTGCGATAAATCAAAATAGACACGATGATTTATAGTTGTTCATTTCACCTATAGCCTAATCCACTACAACCCGATCCCTCGAGTGGATTTCCGAACAACTAGTTTTATTGATGAAAAACTTGTTACAACTTTGAATAACACCAAACTCTTCCAACAATAACTCGAAGAGCACCAAACTCTTGTACACCTCAAAGAGCACCAAACTCTTCAACACGATAAGCACCAAGTTTTTCAACCAACTAACTCTAATTAACCAAACGTATTCTTGCCACAAGAACACTAACAAGGATTTCTTGTTTTGGGTGATGTTATACTTACAATCAAGATTGCACTTTGAATGTAATATTACAACTCAAAAGTACAATAATCAAGAAGGAAATCCTATAAAGCAAGATGAGAAGGTGAAATGCTTAGCTATTACAACAATAATGTTGAAAATGAAGTACAATGAATATGCTGAGATTTTATGTTGTGTTATAGAATTGTGTGTTGTATTTTGATCCTTATAAATCCTCAACTATTTATAGAGAGGCTTTAAGATCTGATTTCCAATATAAACTCCTCCAATTTGAATTTTGTCTACAAAAGAAGGATTAAAAGATCTACAAAATAGTTAAGAATTGTTAAAGTGAACTTTGCTGATAAAATGTTATTGCAACGAATAGAATCTGGTGTCAAATAAAATATAGCAATCGGTCTTCATGTATAAAATTCAAAAATTTAAACCATTGGATCAAGATATGACATGAGTTGCTATATATGACGACCAGTTGTTGTAGATAGAGATCAATTGTTGTCAATACAGAGAAGAATACAAATTCACAGGTATTGGTTGTTGTCAAAGGTTGCTATCTATAGAGATCAATCACTGTCTATAGAAACCGACGATAGCGGCTGGTCGCTGTCTATAGAGACCGGTGGTTGAGACTGGTCGTTGTGCATAGAAACCAATGGTTGTCAATATAGAAAGAAAAATAATTTTTGAGGAAAACACAGTACAGTCTCCTATTTAGCGACCTGGCCGCTTTCACTACTACTTAAAATATTCTCTGTTTTTCAAAACTTTGAAGAACACACAGTGCACTCTGGCACCCTTTATACAAAGACTTCTCTATTTTTTGAAAACTTCGTAATAATTCCAGGTACCGGTTGCTCTCAATAGCGATTGGTCGACCTCAAAATAGAGATTCCTTCAAATTTTGACAAAAATAGAGTTCAAGTAATACTTCATAGAATCCAATTAAAATGATGAAAATATGTTAGGCATTCCGAAAAATATTTTGATAGCATTCAATAAAATTTGTTTTGGTTTACAAAAAGAAAATGTGAAATCATCAAAATCAAATATAACTTTGTTTTAACAAACTCTGCATTTTGACGATTTCAACCGAAAATAATTTTTAAAGAGGATATTTTTTAAAATAGTTTCCCGGTCAAAAATTTAATCTATCAACTGTACACAATGCTTCTCAAAATAATATTCATAAGAAGTTATAAGCAACAAATAAGCTTAGAAGAAATAGTTTTTCAAAAGCTTTTCAAAGTTCCCCTATCAATATGCAAAGTAAACAATGAAAGTGCTTTATAGCTTATAAGCTTAACATGTCCAATCATATCAAATAGCTTAAAGGCTCAAAAGTTCAAAAGCTCCCCATGTCAATGTTAGTCATATATAAAGAAAACTTTCTCAAAAGCATAAAACAATAATCAACTTGACATTTCTCCCCTTCAAATCATCAAAAAGCTTAAATGAAATAGACATTATTAAAGAAAGCGTATAAAGACATACTAAGCAAGATTAAAGTTAAAGGCAATAAATGGAAGCATAGTTGATAATCCGACTTTTTTCGCTTGCTTGGAGGACATGAACTATTTAAAGTCTTGAGAGGTGCCATATATGTGAAATACTTGAGAAGTAGATGAGATTTGCAACATAAATCACTCAAATTCGGTGAAGATTTGAGGTTTCTTGAGTCCGTGAGTGATTATTCTTTGAAAAATCAGAATTTCACATAAAACTTTTCGAATTTTTTATAAAAGTTTAAAAATTCAAACAATTACGTTATTCAATATACATTATGCCTAAACAAGCTCGAATAGAGTTAAAAGACTTATCGGATAGCGGTTTTGTAAAAATATCCGCTAGCTGATCTTGATACGGAACAAAATACATCTCAATTTTTCCTTTTGAAACACAATCTCTTAAAAAATAATCTCGAACTTCAATATCTTTTATTCGATTGTGATGAACATGATTTTTTGTAAAATATTAATAGCATAAGTATCATCACAAAAAAATATGAATATTTCAAAATTAATTTTATAATCAACCAAAGTATGTTTCATCCATAATAGTTGTGTACAACAAAAGCCCGCGGAAATATACTCGGCCGGAAGAAATACAATTTTGCTTTTTAAAAACCAAGAAATGAGGCAATCCCCAAGAGATTGACACGAGCCGATATGCTTTTTTGATCATTAATATTTCCTAAGATAATCCGAATCACCATAACCTTTTAAAAAAACATCCATTTTCCGATAGCATATACCATAAGAAATAGTACCTTTTAAATATTTAAAAATTCTTTTCACGACAGTTAAATGAGACTCTTTTTAAGACCACATCGGCTAACCGCGAGATATTCTAGGTATTTATCTTATTTGGTGGTATACTTTAATTTTTATAGCTTTATATATTTTTTCCTTAACTAATATGACTTTATTTTATAATTTTAATTATTCATATAAGTTAGAATTTATATTGTTTTTATGACTAATTTATTTATATACAATTGTTATATTTTATGCATACATTGTTTTGGACTTATCCTATGATTAAATCTCTTGCCCAAACTTTAGACCCAATTTTTGACCCATTTCAGTTTTTTTCCAGCCTTATTTTTTTGTCAAGCCTAGCCCATCTCCAAGCCCAACCCAAACCAAAAGCCTAACCAACTTAGACCCCTATATATACCCTCAACTCTAACTCTAATCACAATTTTCAGCATTTTACACATACCATCACACAATAAAAGGTGAAGCTCTCCCCTCCCCTCCTCCCCTTTAGCAGCACCGTCCGTCGGCCGCCAGAAAATAGTCCCTCCCCATAGTTTTTTTTCTTTCATTCTTTCTTTCCTTCCCCTTCTTCTCCCCTCTTCCCTCTTTTTTTTTGTGATTGTCCTCCGCCATCGCCACGGAACGGCCACGCCATCTAAAGCCATCGGCAGTGGCATAAAGGGGACAAAATCCTTGTTCTTGTGGTTAGTTCATATGATATATATATATATATATATATATTTTATTTTTCTATTTTATTTTAGTTTTGGTGGTTTTAAAGTGTAAAAATTTAGTTCACCCAATAAGACTACGGATTTAATCCTTGAGGTTGAGGGTGAAGCACCACCACTGGAAAAACACCAAAACTGCCGCCCATGAGAAATTTTAGGGTTGTTTCTACATTTTTCTTTATTATTTCAAATTTTCAAATTTATTTTTTCAAGTATTTCTTTTCCTATTGGTATTTGTAGCTATTTCTTTAACAAAAAAATATATCTACATATATACCCATTTTCTTTTAGTATTTAAAAATTTAAATTTATTTCCCTAATATTATTTTCCTATTTTGGGGGCTGTTTTATATTTTTTTTATTTCAAAATTTTGAAAAAATGGGTTGTTCTTTAAAAATAATAACAATAATAATAATTTTTTAATTAATTATTTCAAATTTTAAATCATTTTTCAAATATTATTTCCTATGGGGTATGGGGCTGTTTTCTTGTAATATTTGTTTTTTTGTATTTCAAATTTAAAATTATTTTTCCAGATTATTTTCCAATTTTTTGAGACTGTTTTGTATAATCTTTTATTTATTTCGAATTTTAAACTTTAATTTTCAAATATTATTCTCTTTTGGGTTCAATAAGGCTACTCCCAAATAAACCACTAAGGTTTTACCTTAAGGTTGAGGGAAAATTACCTAGACCTTTTGCATGTTATTAAAATCACTAGATCTATTAATTTCACCATATATTACAAATATTCTTTTTCAAACTATTTTGAAATAATACGTTTATTAAGATTTTTTTAGTCTTTTGGTTCAATGAGGCCATTCCATGATAACCACTAAGGTTTACACCTTAAGGTTGAGGAATAATGCCAAGAACCTTTGCATGTTAATAAAAACATTAAATCTATGAACTTTGATACCATTATTTCAAATTTATTTTATATCTTGTTATTAAAAATAAGATATATCTTATTATATTTTATTTTAAAGTCTTAAAGAGTGAGTTGGTCGGAAAAATTGGTCCTGGTCAGGATAACACCGACCGTCCTCCGTCCTCCGGCCACGGACCACCGCTTCTCCTCCGGTGCCATGACTAGTATGGCCGTTTATTTCAAATTCACTTCCTTTCTTCTTCTTCTTCTCTCTCTAATGTTATTTTTCTTAATAATTAAACTACTTTGATAATTTTATGTAGTTATTCTATATATATATATTCTGAAATCTTAATAATAATTGTTAAAAATAATTTGACTAAAAAGTGTTGGAAATTCGTGTAGGAGCCGAGTCACTCTTGGTGCCATAGATTCTTGATCATCAAACAAAAAAAAAAAAAACAAGTGGGTAAAAATTTAGCCAATCTTAATTCTATTTGGGTAAACTTTATTTATTCTTTACTTAAAACATATTTAAAATCATGAAGTTGCATGAATTGATGTTACTTAAATGAGTCAATATGATGGTTTGCATGTTTAATTTGAATTTACTATGGTTATTTTTGGGTATGGTTGCATGACAATTAGAAAAATAATCTTGTTAAATTCTTGCTTAGTAGGTTTTAATTTATTGTTACTGCATTTTTAAAGATGTTGATGGATTAGCTTGATTAAAAATATAGAAAATAATGGATAGAAGATATAATCACTAAAGAAAATATTTGTGCAAAAATTGAATATTGATTAAATAACCTCACTTATCTTATGATCTGTTACTTAATCCATTTGTTGTATTGTATACAACATAGATTAGTATAGAAATGATACTTGAACGCTTTGTAATCATAGACCGTCTATCGAGTCGTGTCGGCATGTGTAGGTCGGGCAAATAATCGAATAGGTTGCCTGTTGATGTTTGCTCGACTACACATGGGCCTATTCCCAATTTCCTGGTCAGGCCGGAGACGGCGGCGGAACTTGGATCGTAGTATTGGTATATGACGGTCTCTGGGTTTAAACCCACAAAATAAAGAGCCGTCGAGCCACTCGGGAGGAATAAGGTGTTAGGCTTGGCCTGGTGCGTTGGAGAATGCAATGGGGTACGGTGTTATTCCACATCGGCCTCGCGTTTATCGTTATGTTATCCCGTTCGTTAGATTTTAAAATGGGGCATAGAACCTTGTCCGTATTAAAATCAATTTGAACCGTAACATTAAGATGCAGTGTAAATTCCACATCGGCCTTGTGTTTTTATTGAGTAGCGTCTCACCATTATAATATTTTCCTTTCAGAAATTTTTGATGACTTGTCGTAAGTTGATAAAATTTTGGTTCGTCTTTTGAAAATGCTATTTACTCTACTTAACCTCCGTTGTGCACATAACATGCATCACACATGATTTCATAATTTTTTTCTTAAAACTTTTCTGCATTCCCCAACTCCACTCACTGGGCTCGTTTAGCTCACCCCACGTTTTCTAAATTATTTACAAAAAATAATGAAGATGATCCGGACACCCCAATCCAAGAGTAATCCGAGCATTGGCTCTGGCTGCTTATAATAGTTAATTTCTCTAAGTATTTTGATCATGACATGTAATAAGCCACTTTGGTATCTATTATCGAAACCTACTTATGATATTAGACTTCCGCTGTTTTGGCTTGTAATAGACGATAAATAAGTATTTTGTATTTGGTATCCTATAACCGTGATGGAGTTGAGTTTATGACCTTTACTTATGTTTTATTAATTTATTAGTTTGGATTATTATTATTCGGGGCATGACAGTAGTGGTATCAGAGCTTGGGTGTAGGTAGAGCTGGCAATGGGCGGGGTCGGCGATCCAACCCAACCAACGGGCCGTTAGAAAAATCGGGCGGATCGGGTTGGGCCTAATTTCATTGGGCCTAAAAATTTCATGACCACCAACCCAACCCAACCATGACGTCGGGAAATATCGGGCCAAACCGCCCAAGTTAAATATTGTAAAAAAATTATTCAAAAAATAAAAATAAATGACTAATTAATCAAACCAAGCCCCCTTCACCATCGACTTTATATATATATATATGTATATGTTTTTTTAGTACACATATATATACATTATACACACATAAAACACTAAATTGTGAATAACTAACATCAGAATCTGCTGCGAAGTTGACAAAGACAAAGTAAATGACAAAGTGGGTGTTAAAAGAGTTTGGTTCATGTGAGCTGTGACTTGTGAGGTGAGAGGGGGTAAGGGCTTATTTATTCTGGTGTTGTTTGTAAAATTGAGAAAGTGGGCCTTGGTGATGTTGCTGCCGTGCTGGACAGAGTTAAGGAAAATGTTTGCGAAATTTTTTTTTCAATTAAAATAATGTTGGGCTCGGGACAACCCGAAAAAAACGGTCTTTTTTGGCTCGAGCCCGACTAGCCCGTCGGGCCTCCTGGATCGGGCTGTTTAGGCCTGGTTTTTTTTGGGCCTTTAAAAACAAGGCCCAGCCCAACCCTATTTACTGGTGGGCCGGGCCGCCCATCGGGGCCGCCAATTTGCCAACTCTAGGTGTAGGAAACTACATCTAAGCAAACCCAGGATATGATCTTCGGCCTGTGGTCGTATAACCCAACTGGATCCCGATATTAATAACTTTATTTTATTTTATTTTATTTTATTTCTTGGGTCGGCCTAAGTGCGTAGAACTTGGTGGTTACTTATTTCGTTGGTCGGTGGATTAGTAGGCCCTATGTATTCTCGTTCGGTTTCTCGACTGATGGGGTGTTCATCATGTAGGATGGAACCCATGGGATTGAGTGGTCACTCCCGTTGTCTCTTGAGCATGTCCAATACTTTGATAATCTTGTTGACTATTACTCGCTCGTAGCGCGACAAGATGCAAGAGTTGTTTTATCAGGAACAACATTACACTTTTCAATTGGAGGCGCAACTCGCCCGACTTATGCGACCTTACAGATCACAACTATCGATTGATCGGTGACCAGCCAAATAGATTGCTCACGCTCGTTCGAGCATAGCGTGAGCGGCGAGAGACTATCGGGAGTGAGGGCGATAGTCTCTCGCGCGCTATACCTGGATTGGCCGTACCTCATGTGGTTCCTTCTTCCTCTTCCTTCCGAGGAGGAGCCTTTCGAGGAGCCCGATTCGATGATGACTTGATGATGTGGGAGGTTGAATCGGATGGGGTCATAGTGATAGACCCGTAGATTAGTTATATTATATGATGGGTATATATGTTTTGATTACGAGTGTAGGTGAGGTTTTTGTCTATATTACTGTACATGCAGTGTATATGATAGTCACACTGACCTAGTTAGCTAGCATTTTCTTAGAATAGGTGCCTTTTCGATCTATGTTTTGTCATTGTAAAAAGTTATGTATGGTATATATATAAATGCGGGCAAGGTTCCTGCTTTTGTAATTCTCGCTTTCGTGTTGTGATATGTTACTGTTAATGTATACATTTGGTAACATTATAATAACACATTCTAACAACCTTTCATCTTTGTAACTCTCAGTTGATGGTTGAACGAAGAGGTAGGGGATGCCCACGTCTGCATCCTAGATACGAACCATATCCTCTACATAACGAAATGCTTTGGAACTGAACATCCAAATCCACCTAACCCCGCCGCAAAACCAGATCCAACACTCAAGTGCTACAATAGTTGTTGGTGTATTTGCGTGAAAACTCAATCGGGCAACATCCTATCGGTCCCGCGGTCGAGACTCATGATCGGGTCTTTGGAAAGATTCCTTCGATTTAACCCACCAACCTTCCCGGAGAACTCGATGACATAAAAGCCGAGGATTGGCCGAAAAGATTGAGAGCATATTTGCTTTGCTTTGAAGTACAAGAAGAGCAACAACTTACCTTGGTGATATTTTGTCTGGAAGCGGCTCATAAGAATCGTGGCAAACTATTGAGGAAAAATAGACACGAGATGGGACTAGAAAGACATGGGGAAATTTTGTACAGGAGTTTCGTAAACAATACATTCCCAAAGTCGTTCAAGAAGCGCGTAGGGATGAGTTTCACCACCTTAGGCAAGGATTAATGTCAGTTGTTCAAGACGGGCGTAAGTCCATAGATTATCCAAGTATGCACCAGACTAGTGCAAGAAGAAGAGGATAAGCTGTACAAGTTTACTAGGGACCTCAGACTAGAATTGCAGAAACAACTATTGGCTACCGAGATTACTACGTACGAAGCAACGGTTCAGGCTGCCGCAAGAATTGAAAGCGGATTAACGCGGTTGGAGCCCAAATATAAAGGGAATATTGGGAGTTGAAAGGGCCCTTTTGGAGGACAGACTGTGAAGCCAATTCAATCGAAGCAGAAACAAGGGATGGGTACGGTAGAGAAAAAGGGTAAACAACTAGTGCCACTGAACTGTTCTCATTGCCAGAGGCTAGGACACACTTTAGATGCTTGCTGGAGGAAACTCGGGAGGTGTCTTCGATGTGGGAGCGACAAACACATGTTCAAAGAGTGTCCAAATCCAATGGCTAGGGACAATAGTAGAGGTCGTCCCAAGATGCAAGGACGAGTGTTTGCACTAGGTGGGCAAGAAGCCCAGGAATCAACTGATGTGGTGGAAGGTACGCTCCTTGTATCTAATCACCTCGCTAGAGTTTTGTTAGATCCTGGCTCAACGCATTCATTTGTTGCACCACACTTCACCTACAATCTGAATGCATGCATGGAATCACTACCATATTCATTAGAAGTTGTCACTCCTATAGGAGCTAGCTAACTAATTCTTTTTTGTGATTGTGGTGTCATGATTGGAAATGCTTTTTTTCGTGGATCTAATTGTCTTGCCAACTTTGGATTATGATGTAATTTTGGGGATGGATTGGTTAGCCCGATATCATGAGAATATGAGTTATCACACAAAGGAAGTATGATTGTGTATTCCTGGTAAACCAGAAGTACTAATTTCTGGAAATGCACGAGTTAAGATGGTCCCGATTATTTCGGCCATCAAGGCTAGGAAAGCAATAGCAAAAGGTGCAAGAGGATACCTGGCTTATATTACCAATAAACCCTGCAGCAAAAAGGAGATTTGTGAGGTACCCATAGTGTCAGGCTATCCTGATGTATTTCCTAAAGAGCTCGTTTCGCTACCCCCGAATAGAGAAGTTGAATTCACTATTAAAATTTTGCCGGGTACATCACCAATCGCTAAGACACCATCCGGATGGCCCCACTAGAGTTACAAGAATTGAAAACTCAGTTACAAAAGCTGCTCGAACTAGGATTTATCCGACCTAGTACATCACCTTGGGGAGCCCCGGTACTATTTGTAAAGAAAAAAGATGGTACGTTGAGATTGTGCATTGATTATCGATAACTCAATAACGTTACCATCAAAAATAATTATCCTTTACCACGAATAGACGAACTGTTTGATCAACTGCAGGGGGCGAGTGTGTTTTCAAAGTTGGATTTACAACAAGGATATCATCAACTAAGAATCAAGGAAGAAGATATTCCTAAATCAGCCTTTCAAACTCGATATGGTCATTTTGAATTTGTAGTGATGCCTTTAGGGTTAACGAATGCTCCAGCAGCCTTCATGGATTTGATGCATAGAGTGTTTAGACCATATCTAGATCAATTCGTCGTAATTTTATCGACGACATTCTCGTGTACTCTAAGTCGAGGGAGAAACACGAGACACATTTGAAGATTGTGTTGGAGACCTTGAGACAACATCAATTTTATGCCAAATTCAAGAAAATGCGACTCGGCTTAGTAAAGTCGCATTTTTGGGCCATATCATTTCCGGTAAAGGGATAGCAAAGTGGACCCCTCGAAAGTGCGACGGTACTAGAATGGAAATGACACAAACGAATGCATACATTCAAGCTTCTTGGGACTCGCTAGGTATTACCATAGATTCATTAAGGACTTCTCTAAAATTGCAGGCCCATTGACAAGATTGACTCAAAAACATGTTAAATTCATATGGGACGATAAATGTGAGGCTAGTTTTCAAGAACTAAATAATAAACTCACCACTGCACTAGTGTTAGCCCTTCCCGAAGGACTAGAGAACTATGTGGTTTATAGTGACACGTCAAGGGAAAGGACTAGGCGCAGTGTTAATGCAACATGGTAAGGTGGTTGCCTATGTGTCTCAAAAACTTAAGCCATATGAAGCAAACTATCCCACCCACGATCTAGAGTTGGTTGCGATTGTGTTTGCTCTAAAGAAATGGCGACACTTATCTATATGGGGAAGCGAATTCACGGTCTTTCCTGATCATAAGAGTCTTTAGTACCTTTTCTCGCAAAAGGAGTTAAACTTGAGGCAAAGGAGGTGGGTGGAATTGTTGGAATATTATCACTTTGATATACAATATCACCCAGGCAAAGCTAATGTAGTCACCGATGCCTTGAGTAGAAAAGCTCAACTGGCTAGATTGATGATACGGAGTGGGTTCCCTCAAAGAATTGAGTGGTTGGAACCCAAGAAAAATAGGAGCCCGTCTCTTGTGTGCCAACTTATCTTTGAAGCTGGAATTATTGGATGAAATTCGAGTGGCACAAGAAAACGACGAGAAATTTAAGACATTAAAGGAAAAAGCGCGTCAAGCGGATTTTGTAGTAGGGACCGACGGGATAATGAGATTCAGGAATAGAGTTTATATACCGAATGATGAAGGCTTGAGAAATAAGATCTTAACTGAAGCTCATAACTCTAGGTATACGATTCACCCTGGCGGTAATAAAATATATAAAGATTTGAAGAAAAATTTTTGGTGGGTGAATATGAAAAACCAAGTAGCTGAACACGTGGCAAAGTGTTTGACTTGTCAGCGTGTGAAAGCGGAGCATCCGAGACCTTCCGGTTTACTACAACCATTGGCAATTCCTGAATGAAAGTGGGAAAAAGTTACAATAGACTTTGTTACTGATTTGCCGAGAACTCGAAATGGCCATGACTCAATCTGGGTGATTGTGGATCGATTAACAAAATCTGCGCACTTCTTACCTATCAGAAAGACATAAAGTTTACAGCGATTAGCTCAGTTATACATAAGGGAGGTAGTTCGATTGCATGGGGTACCAATTGACATTGTTTCAGATCAAGATCTAAGATTTGTATCCCGATTTTGGAAAAGTCTCCATGAAGGATTGGGAACACAATTAAGTTTTAGAACCGCTGCTCACCCACAGACAAATGGGCAGTCTGAGAGGACGATACAGATCCTAGAAGATATGTTGAGAGCTTGTACACTGGATTTCTCCTGAAGTTGGGATTCACATCTTCCGTTGGCGGTATCGCTACAACAATAGTTATCAAGCAACTATTGGTATAGCGCCATATGAAGCTTTATATGGGAGAAAATGTAGATCTCGAAGACACTCGGGAGATAGATGACAAATGGATGCCAAAACAGAGAAGAGGGCTTTGACATGGCCATTGCAAAAATAGATTTAGTTCAAGAAGCAATGGAAAAAGTCCGACTCATTAAAGAGAGAATAAGAATCGCTTAGATCGGCAAAAGAGTTATGCATAATAGGATCTAGAATTCGAAGTTGGGGATAGGGTATTTTTGAGATTATCACCAAGAAAAGGTCTTATACAATCTAGAAAAGGCGGAAAATTGAGTCCACGGTATGTAGACCATACCCTATTGTGGAGATAATTGGCGGCACGGCTTATCAACTTAACCTTCCGGGGGCATTAGCGGGGATGTACGATGTATTTCACGTATCCCGACTTAAGAAGTACAACCCGGATCCGACGCATATCATCAAAGAAGAGATCCCTGTGATTCAAGAAGATTTATCATACGTGGAACAACCATTGCGAATTATTGATCATCAAATTAAGGAATTACGCGGAAAAAGAATTCCTCTAGTGAAAGTATTATGGCAGAAGCATAATAAACTTGAGGATGCTACTTGGGAGTTGGAGAAAGATATGATCAAAAATTACCCAAAAATATTTCAAGAAGGAATTTGGGGGCCAAATTCTTTGAAGGAGGGGAGTATGTAAGACCACATCAACTAACCGCGAGATATTCTAGGTATTTATCTTATTTGGTGGTATACTTTAATTTTTATAGCTTTATATATTTTTCCCTTAACTAATATGACTTTATTTTATAATTTTAATTATTCATATAAGTTAGAATTTATATTTTTTATGACTAATTTATTTAATCTTATACAATTGTTATATTTTATGCATGCATTTCTTTTGGATTTATCCTATGATTAAATCTCTAGCCAAAACTTTAGACCCAATTTTTGACCCATTTCAGTTTTTTTCCAGCTTTATTTTTTTGTCAAGCCTAGCCCATCTCCAAGCCCAACCCAAACCAAAAGCCTACCCAACTTAGACCCCTATATATACCCTCAACTCTAACCATAAGCACAATTTTCAGCATTTTACACACACCATCACACAATAAAAGGTGAAGCTCTCTCCTCCCCTCCTCCCCTTTAGCGGCGGCGGCCGCCACCACCCCGCCAACCGCCGAAAAATAGTCCCTCCCCATATTTTTTTTTTTTCTTTCATCTTTCCTTCCCCTTCTTCTCCCCTATTCCCTCTTTTTTTTTTTGTGACTGTCCTCCGGCCACTGCGCCGAAACGGCCGCCGGCCATCGAAAAGCCATCGGCAGTGGCATAAAGGGGACAAGATCCTTGTTCTCGTGGTTAGTTCAGATGATATATATATATATATATATATTTATATTTATATTATTTTTCTGTTTTATTTTAGTTTTGGTGGTTTTTAAAGTGTAAAAAATGGAGTTCACCCAATAAGACTATGAGAAATTTGAGGTTGAAAGCACCACGAAAAAACACCAAAACCGCCGCCATGAGAAATTTTAGGGCTGTTTCTATTTTGCTTTATTATTTCGAATTTTTAAATTTATTTTTCAAATATTTCTTTTCCTATTGGTATTTGTAGCTATTTCTTTAACAGAAAAAAATATCTACATATATACTGTTTTTTTTTTTACTATTTCAAAAATTTTAATTTATTTTCCTAATATTATTTTCCTATTTTGGGGGCTGTTTTATATTTTTTTTTTATTTCGAAATTTTAAAAAAATGGGGCTGTGTTCTTAAAAAATAATAACAATAATAATATTTTTTTTAATTAATTATTTTGAATTTTAAATCATTTTTCAAGTATTATTTCCTATGGGGTATGGGGCTGTTTTCTTGTAATATTTTTTTTTTGTATTTCGAAATTTAAAATTATTTTTCCAGATTATTTTTCTATTTTTTTGGGACTGTTTTGTATAATCTTTTATTTATTTCAAATCTTAAACTTTAATTTTCAAATATTATTCTCTTTTGGGTTCAATGAGGCTACTCCCAAATAAACCACTAAGATTTTACCTTAAGGTTGAGGAAAAATTGCCTAGACCCTTTTGCATGTTATTAAAATCACTAGATCTATTAATTTCACCATATATTACAAATATTCTTTTTCAAACTATTTTGAAATAATATGTTTATTAAGATTTTTTTAGTCTTTTGGTTCAATAAGGCCATTCCAAGATAACCACTATGGTTTACACCTTAAGGTTGAGGAATAATGCCAAGAACCTTTGCATGTTAATAAAAATATTAAATCTATGAACTTTGATACCATTATTTCAAATTTATTTTATATCTTGTTATTCAAAATAAGATATATCTTATTATATTCTATTTTAGAGTCTTAAAGAGTGAGTTGGTCGGAAAAATTGGTCCTGGGCTGCCGAAAAACACCGGACCGCCGCTCCGGCGCCATTGCTAGTATGGGCGTTTATTTCCACCTCACTTCCTTTCTTCTTCTTCTCTCTAATGTTATTTTTCTTAATAATTAAACTACTTTGATAATTTTATTTAGTTATTCTATATATATTCTGAATCTTAATATTAATTGTTAAAAATAATTTGACTAAAAAGTGTTGGAAATTCGTGTAGGAGCCAAGCCACTCTTGGTGCCATAGCTTCTTGATCATCAAAAAAAAAAAAAAAAAAAATCAAGTGGGTGAAAATTTAGCCAATCTTAATTCTATTTGGGTAAACTTTATTTATTCTTTACTTAAAAACAGATTTAAAATCATGAAGTTGCATGAATTAATGTTACTTAAATGAGTAGTGATGGTTTGCATATTTAATTTGATGGTTTGGTTGCATATTTAATTTGTTAAATTTACTAATTTATTGTTATTTTTTTAAAGATGTTGATGGATTAGCTTGATTAAAAATTAGAAAATAATGAAAAGATATAATCAAAAGAATATATTTGTGCAAAAATTGAATATTGAAAATAACCTCACTTATCTTATGATCTATTACTTAATCCATTTGTTGTATTGGTTTTATACTAATTGTATTAGATTAGTATAGAAATGATACTTGACTCTTTGTAATCATAGACCGTCTATCGAGTCGTGTCGGCATGTGTAGGTCGGGCAAATAATCGAATAGGTTGTTTGTTGATGTTTGCTCGACTACACATGGGCCTATTCCCATTTTCCTGGTCGGGCCGGAGACGGCGGCGGAACTTGGGTCATAGTATTAGTATATTTCGGAATATGACGGTCTCTGGGTTTAAACCCACAACTAAAGAGCCGTCGAGCCACTCGGGAGGAATAAGGTGTTAGGCTTCGGCTTGGTGCATTGGAGAACGCAATGGGGTGCGGTGTTATTCCACATTGGCCTCGCGTTTATCGTTATGTTATCCCGATCGTTAGATTTTAAAATGGGGCATAGAACCTTGTCCGTTTTAAAATCAATTTGAACCGGAACATTAAGGTGCAGTGTAAATTCCACATCGACCTTGTGTTTTTATTGAGTAGCGTCTCACCATTATAATATTTTCCTTTCGAAATTTTTGATGACTTGTCGTAAGTTGATAAAATTTTGGTTAAATCTTTGAAAATGTTATTTACTCTACTTAACCTCCATTGTGCACATAACATGCATCACACATGATTTCATAATTTGTTTTCATAAAACTTTTCTGCATTCCCCAACCCCACTCACTGGGCTCGTTTAGCTCACCCCACGTTTTCTAAATTATTTACAGAAAATAATAAAGAGGATCCAGACACCCAAATCCAAGAGTAATCCGAGCATTGGCTCTGGCTGCTTATAATAGTTAATTTTCTCTAAGTACTTTGATCATGGCATGTAATAAGCCACTTTGGTATCTATTATCGAAACCTACTTATGATATTAGACTTCCGCTGTTTTGGCTTGTAATAGACGATAAGTAAGTATTTTGTATTTGGTATCCTATAACCGTGATGGAGTTGAGTTTATGACCTTTACTTATGTTTTATTAATTTATTAGTTTGGATTATTATTATTCGGGGCATGACACTCTTTGGGATTGCTTTGAAATCGAGTGCATAGGCATACGACATGAAAAATATCGGGTCTATTAGCTATTGTAAAGTAAACTACAAATCATACCTTGATATTTGGTCCTAGCGACCAATTTACCTTTTTAATCCTTGTCAAGCTTGATGTTTGTTGACATTTGAGTTGCTACCCTTATTCCTTGTTCAATTCTAAATTTCTTAAGAAGCTCATTTGTGTATTTGGATTGAGAAATGTACACCCCTTCTTGACATTGCTCAATTTGGAGTCCAAGAAAGAAGTTGAGTTACTAATCTTGTACTAATACTCTTGCTTTATTTCGAATGATATAGTCTTGATTGTCTAACTTGTTCCAAAATACCCATTTTGTTCCGATGATAGTGTGAGAAAGAGGGCGCAATACAAGTTTCCAAGCTTTATTCTTTTAAATTGATTGAGCTCTTCTTGTATTTCCAAGAACTAATCTTCATCTTCAATTTCTTCCTTAGCATTTTTAGTCTCTTTTCGAGAATTTAGAGCTTTTTCGGCAAATCTCATTTTTGTCATGACCTTGTCAAGTGGATCTCCAATTTGATATTTCTATCCGTTGATATTTCTATGTTCCTTCATCCTTGTTGATTCCAAATTGCTTCATATATTTGAATTTGCTACTATAGAGATCGATGACATCGAGAATGGTGGTTGTTAATACAGAGAAAAAATAAATTTTGTACAAAACACAGATATCAGTCACCTTATATAGCGACCAATCGCTGTCACTACTTAAAAATACTCTGTTTTTCAAAACATTAAAGAACACACTGGTACCGATCGCCCTCAATACAAGGACTTCTCTATTTTTGGAAAACTTTGTAAAACTTTTAGGTATCAGTTGCTCTCTATAGCGATTGATCGATCTCAAGACAGAGTTCTCCAAATTATGACAAATTAGAGCTCAAGTAATACTTCATAGAGCCCAATTAAAATGATGAAAATATATTAGGCATTCTAGAAAATATTTTGACATCATTCGATTAAATTTGTTTTGGTTTTTAAATAAAAAATGTGAAATCATCAAAATCAATATTAACTTTGTTCTAAAAAATTCCCAATTTTTGATGATATCAACCCAAAATAACTTTTGAAGAGGATATTTTTGAAAATAGTTTTCCGATCAAAGATTTAATCTATGCATTGTACACAACACTTCTCAAATCAATTTTCATAAGAAGTTATAAGCAAAAATAAGCTAAGAATCAACAGTTTTACAAAAGCTTTCAAAGCTCCCTCTTTCAATATGCGAGTAAACAATAAAAGTGTTTTATACTTATTAAGCTTAACTTTGTCCTATCTTATCAAATAGCTTAAAACTCAAAAGTTCAAAATCTCAACAGCCCCCATGAATGTTAGTCATATACAAAGATAAAACTCTCAAAAGCATAAAACAATAATCAACTTAGACATTTCTCCCCCTTTGAATTCCTCGAAAGCTTAAATGAAAGAGACATTATTAAAGTCATACTAAGAAAGCAACAAAATAGAAGTATAGTTGATAATCCGACTCTTTTTCGCTTGCTTGGAGAACATGACCCATTTAAAGTCTTGGGAGGTGCCATATATATATATATGGGAAGCACTTGAGAAATAGATTAAATTAGCAACATAATCACTCAATTCAGGTGAAGATTTGAGATTTTTCGAGTTTGAGAGTGATTATTCTTTGAAAATTAGAATTTCACCACAACTTTTTAAATTTTTTATAAAAGTTTAAAAATTCAAATAATAACATTATTTAATATATATTATGCCTAAACAAGCTCGAATAGAGTTAAAAGACTCAACAGAGATAGTGTCTTGTAAAAATCCCTTAGTTGATCTTTATATGGAACAAAACACATCTCAATTTTTCCTTTTGAAACATAATCTCTTTGTTTATGATTCCATCGTCCATTCAATTGGAAATCTTTTGAGAATTTATTGGTTTTCGTGATGAAATTGGGATTTTATGAATAAAATATTTTTAATTGGAAATGAGATTGTGTTTGGTTTGAATAATTTTGAAATATTATTTTAAAAATAATTGAAAATATTTTTCGAATATTTTATTTTATAATATTATATTTGTAAGTTTGTTTCATCCATAATAATAGTTATAAACAAATAGTAATATTTTAAGTAGATAAAGTTGATAATGTGGATCCCACATATATAATTAGGTTAAAATATGAAAATAGTGATTGATAAGTAATGATATATATGTATAGGTTTGAGAATAGAAATTATAATTTGATTTTTTTAGAAAAATAAAAATGAAAATGATGATTTCAATTTTATGAACAAACATGATTCCAAGAGATTGACATGAGACCATTGGAAACATAAATAAACAAGCTTTTCCAAAAATTATCAATATTCTTTTGTTCGATTATGATGATTTTGTAAAATATTACTATAACATTTTAAAAATAAAATTTTTCATTTTTTTATAATCGGATGTTTGTTTCAACCATAATAATTGAAATAAGTACCTTTTAGCAAATATCTAAAAAAACAATTTTGATTTTTAGAAAAACAAGAAATGAGGCAATAAATGAGACTGACTTTTGGATTGCTTTTCCAATTATCAATATTTTCGGTAGTGCATAAATCATACAACATTTTAAAAATAAAATTTTCATTTTTCGGATGGATAAACCATAAGAAATAGTACTTTCAAATATCTAAAATTTCTTTTCATGTCGTTTAAATGAGACTCTTTTGGATTGCTTTGAAATTAAGTGCAATGATACAACATGATAAATTGGTCTACTAGCGGTTAAGTAAAGTAAACTACCAATTTACCTTTTTTGGTCTCGTCGACCGATTTACCTTTTTTTAATCCTTGTCAAGTTTGATGTTTGTTGTTGTTTGAGTTTCTACCCTTCTTTTTTCTTCAATTTTAAATTTCTTAAGAAGCTCCTTTGTAAATTTAGATTAAGAAATGTACACCCTTCTTGACATTGCTTAATTTGGAGTCCAAGAAAGAAGTTGAGTTACTAACCTCGTGCTACTACCATTTTCTTTATTTCGAATGATGTAGCCTTGATGTGCATTACATGTGGTCACATCTAGTTAAGGCTTAAAAATCTTAAATTGAATCTATCCCAAACGTAATTAAAATTAGGGATTTAAATCCCAGTTTGAATATAATTTAAAAATCTTAAACTGATTTTATCCCTGATTGGGATTACAAAAATTGTGGATATAATTGAGTTTTATTGCTGAGATTTGACAGATATATATCTTATTTAAACTATCAATTTCCATATAAGGGTTTTAAATTTTTTAATAATTTTGTTACCATGCATAAAATTCTCCATGAATGAAAATTAATAAATTAAACTAAGATAATATCAGACATAGATCTATCTCCAACCACTAGTGTTCCCCTAAGACAAAAACTTAACATTGAACAAGCTGAAAGGCTTTCAAAAGGATCTCCCTAAACCTAGAGAAATTAAGAGTTACATCTTGATTATTCAAATACACAGAATGATAAACAATAAATCCCTTATTGTAGATTGCACCAGGGTCTCTATAGACTTGACTATCAAGTGGATATTTCCCCAACAAAGAGCTTTCATTTAGACTCACCTTGTACTCCAAATATCTCAACTTCATACCTTTTGCAGGCAACTGAAAGTAAGGTTTAGCCCACAATTCTGCACCAAATGGTATTATTTGAATGACGACTGCATTTTGAGGAAGGAAAACCATGTTGGTAAGCCCAGCTCCATGCACTCCCATCATTACATCAAACGAATTCACTTGTTTTGCAACCACTGATATATTCCACCCTGTTTCTTCCACCACCAACATCAAATCCCAAGCTTCGAGCCATGTTGCTTACTTCAATTTCATTCTTTATAAATCGGTTTTTCCTTCTGGAAATGATGAGCATCCGAGGACGCCTAGTTCGACAAACATGATTAGTAACAGATTCTCTCTCTAATGAAAACGTGCTTCGGAGGAACTGTCTAAAATCCTCCATGGAATAATGTGGGGGTTCTAAGGGATCAATTGCAAACTCTTTGTGGGCTCTAAGGCCAACAATCATTCTTTTAAAGCATAGCACATTATTTTCCTTGTTAATGTCAACAATATCATAATTTGAAAGTTTATCGAGTATTGGTTTATATTTGGATATCCAGAAAAAACGCTTGTCAGCTACAAGAAAGAGAACTTCTCCATGGAATCGTCGTGAAGTCAAGTAGAGTGGAATTAGCACATCAGTAAAATCGTGGAACTGATTTCCGCAATATCCTCCTGTAGAAAATAAGATGGTTGGGATGCTCAATTGTTGATTACAATCAGGTAAGTTTTCCTGATGATTCTTAATTTTCCAGCTCTGACATATTCCGTAACAAAATTATCTCCTTTTCTGGCATATGGTGTTATGGTCCATGATTTTATTTCTCCTTCCAA
Source organism: Rehmannia glutinosa (assembly GCA_016081115.2). Lineage (NCBI taxonomy): Eukaryota > Viridiplantae > Streptophyta > Magnoliopsida > Lamiales > Orobanchaceae > Rehmannia > Rehmannia glutinosa. Next base: position 211,821 of record JABTTQ020002479.1, on the reverse strand, counting down.
GCATGAATCAACAAAATAGTGGACGAGTTTCCTTGTATTCTTATGTTGCCAATAATTTCAAACACATCTGCTCTTGAATTGCTCAAATTATAATAAATTGGTCTTACAACCTCAGCAGGGTAATCTGCCAAAAACAAAATTGTAACTAGGAATATAGAGGAATACAGTTTTTATTTATCAATCATTATTTCAACCAAATAATCTTATATATAACCTCTACACCACTAACTACATCCAAATAACAAAATATTTATAATAGTTAGAAATATCTTTAAGAAGTATATTTTCCAACAACACATTAACCTATTCTGCACATTTCAAATCTGCACATCCATTAAATATATTTTTCTAAAATTTCAACAAAATAATTTAAATAATATATAGCAAACATATAATTAATGTTTTTCAATATCAAAACCATTTGTAACAGAGAGTTCATAAAAAAATGATTTCAGAAGATCACGCATAATGGACATGAAGAAAAGTGAAAAAGTTTTGGTGTAATTTAAGAGAAAGATGGATACACTTACGAACATGTTGCTTTAAGACTGTGTGAAAGCTAGATGCCATTATAAAGCAAATAATTAGTGCTCCAAATCCCAGCTTCTTCAACTCGCTCTGACCAAAACTTTTGGAAAATATTGAGTCATATGCCATACTTCTCTCTATTTACTTTGTACTGACACCAAATATACACGCCGCTGATGCAATTTCATTTGTGAAACCTAATTCATAATGTTCTCAATTTGTTTGAAACAATTATCAAACTTTTGCAGTGTGATTTATACATACCTAATGTAATGGATTCATTGAATGTCAATTTCTATTAGTTTACTTAACTTATGGTATTTCTTGATTGTGTTTCAAGAATCTTAATTAATGTATTTTATTTTTTTCCGTCAATGAATATATTAGGAATATATATCACAATTATTAAAGGTTTGGACGTTATATGAAATTTTGAAATGACTAGTCACTCAAGAGTTATTTGGTATAATACATTCTAAATTTTACATTAGTCACATGGTACGTACATATATAAATGATATTATGATGTTGCCTTATTAGTTTAACATGTTGATCTTCATCTATAACGAAAAACTACTAAGTTATGAACTACTAAAAATCTAACTTCCTTCTCATTTTATTTTCTTATGATGCGTGGGATTCAATAAATATATAAGCTGGACAAGATTTGATATGCAAATAAAAATCACTACAGGAAAACTGAAAAATAGCTAAGATTTTAGTCCATAGCTAACTTGCAATGGAGTAGCGACGGAATGCCTACGGAAATAGCTATTTTAAATTAAAAAGGAAATAACAACTGATTAGCGACGGTTTAGCTACAGAAATATGACGGATAGTCATTCCATCGATAAATTGTAGGCAAATAAGGCGCCAATTTTTTTGCGCAAAGTTTGTGAGGAAATAGCATAGAATAGTGACAACATTTGGCCATGGATTTGTATACGAAAAATTCCTTCTGTATGTTTAGGATACATTAGCGCCGTCATTTCACGTAAATTTAACAACAAAATATAAATCTGTTGTTAACTAATGATGGATTATCCGTCGCTAATACTATTTCACTTTAACAACGGAAATTAAATCCGTGGTTAGATTTTAATTTAAAATCCCACCCGGTTCCTTCAACATAGTGGGCGTAGAACAGAACTATCCCCTTCTCTTTGACGCACCACCAGTTCTAGTCATCACCACCCCCGCACATATCATCACCACCAGCCACTACCATCAATTCAGTTTCTAAGTTTGTTTTGGTTTCCAATTCGCGAATTAGGGCTTACGAGTGATACAATTACGATTTATTATGTCATCTATCTTGTTAACTTGTTAATGTTCTGTCTCTTATGTACGTAATTGTTATGCGTCTGATTATATTTGATTTTGTTTGGTGGGAAAGGAGGCTGAGGGAATCCTATGGAATTAAAAGATACATGTTCTGTCTCTAGATGTTGATGAATACTATTTTGGATATTTGGAGGGCCTTTAATTCTTCTAAATACTGTCTTCTGTGAATTCATTCTTAGGTATTGCATTGTGTGTGAAATGCTACAAATTCTGTGTTTACTGCTGGTGAAATGGATTGTTTGGGTAAATGTAACTTTGGAAGATAACTGGATATTTTTGTGATTAGGATAAACCATAGGGGTAGGTTTTGTAATTTACCTTAGATATTATTCATATATACCTGGAACTTTTGGTGTGAGGAAGTATATAATATCCAGCATGGTGACCAAAATCTTGAACAATAGTTTTCAGAATCAATAAGGTAAGGGAATCGAAAACATTTTTTTGATGATTTTTGGTGCATTTATTGCATGATCATCTTCTACAATATTGACATTATGTCCAGCAAACAAATTGAGCTCTCTGATGAGCTTTTTTGCTTGTTTCTATGGAAATTTTAAAGTACTAGTAAGAAACACGTGCTTCGCACGTGATCCATATGGATTTATTAAAATTTAAATAATTTTATTGATGAACATTTTAAAGTGCTTAACAAATAAATATGTACTAATTAAATACTTGGATTATTAAAATTGAAATACTTCAAAGTATTTTAATATACATTTTTTTTGTAAGTATAAATATAAATCTACATGAACGATTAAGTAAATCTTTAAAAAAATCAATACAACAAAAAAAACTAAATTATTATAAAAGCAAAATAAGTTTTTATATTAGTTTATGATCATATTAATCAATCTTTTGTGATAGTTTAATATTATGAAAGTATTAATTAATTTCAGAACTTTTTTGAAATTAGATGCATTATGCACAATTATTCGGTAATTCATGAGCTAAAAATTGATATATCACAAGTTATTACATTAATTAAAAATTTAATGATATATATATCACATTAACCACAAACTCGTACAAAAAAATTAAAATTTATTAAATTACTTCTTTACCAAAATCAAGAATAACCTCATGACTTTCTTTGTAATTCTTATTTCTCGAAAAATATATAAAATAAAAGTTAATATTATCTTGATATGATCGTGTGCTTACTTTTTTCATTATCTCTAACTTCTTCGATTAAAGAAACATAACTCAAAATAGATATTAAAGTACAAAATATGTGCCAAAAAGAATAAGACTTTTCTTTAAGAATCCTAATTCTAATGCCGAAGTGAACACTTAAACTAATTAAAATTATACCAATCCATTTATTTTAAGTGTCGTATTTAAAATAATAAAACTTAACCCAATATAGATGAAAACTAATCCATTTTTGTCATTAAGAGTTATGTTTTTAAATGGAAAAAGTGATAACTTAAACTCTAAATTTTGAAACTCTATCCAATTGATACAAAATATATTCAATTAATAAACAATTAAACCAAAAATAGTTAAAAACAAAAGTTATCAATTTCCACATTAAGAGGGTATTTGGCCGAGCTTATAACCTCTTCAAAATATCTTATAAGATGTTTGAGAGCTTATAATCTCTTTAAATTTGTTTGGTTATTTTTGTTTTAGAGGGTGTTTGGCTGGGCTTATAAGCTCTTAAAAACAACTTATAAGATGTTTAAGAGCTTATAAGCTCTTAAAACGTGTTTGATAATTTTTTTCCAAAAGAGCTTATAAGCTCTAAAAAAAAGATGTCAGAGAGCTTATAAGCTCCTAAAAAAAAAAAGTACCTCCACCCCAACTTTTTTTAAAAGAGCTTATAAGCTCTTTATTTTAAACATTCAAAAGACAAAAAATATACTTAATAATTTTATAAGGTATAAAAACATCTTATAAGCTCAACTATCTTGTTTTATCCAAACACTTTGACAGTTTATTTTTAAAATAAGATCTAACATCTTATAAGCTCCTAAAACAGCTTATCAGATGTAGGAGCTTATAAGATGTTTTAAATAAGCTTAGCCAAACACCCTCTTAGAAAAAGATCTTATAAGCTCCCAAAATAAGATGTCAGGAGCTTATAAGCTGTTTTTAAAAAAGTAGGGGAATCCCAACTTATTTTCAAAATAAGATCTTATTTCAACAATCTCCTTTAATTTTAACTATTTTAATTATAAAATTGTCATTACTAATATCTTAAAAGCTACACCATCTTATTTTATCCAAACACGTCAGCAACTTATTCTTAAAATAAGGTCTAACATCTTATAAGCTCTAAAAACAACTTATAAGATGTAGGAGCTTATAAGATCTTTTAAATAAGTCAAACTTCAATAATTAAATATAATTCTTATTAAGTTTTATATTTGAAAATTACTTTACAAAAACTTATGTCTTTTAAAAGAATCTCTAACTCAATTAGTTTTAGAAATATATATTATACTATTATAGATGATACTTGTAGTTGAATTTGACTCTTTCTATTTATTATAAAATAGATAGTTGTAAATTTTCTAAAATATATAGCTATACAAATTATAATTATTCGTAATATGCTGAAATTAATTTATATTTATGTTATTGTTGTAATATATGATTATCATGCATTTTCATAAAAAAATAATGCTTTTATGAAAGAAAACGAATATATATAGTACTTTAAGCTTTATCTAAAAAAAATTGGAACTTTTTGATCGAATAAGAAAATATACTTGCTAAAAATTTATATTTCAAATTGCAAAAAATCCCTCAACATCCTCTTGCCTCTCCTTAAGCCTGTAGAATTCACAGTACTTGGCAGGAAACGTGGTCATTTCGCTCCAGTTTAATATCATATATGGTTTAACACTGTTAATTTGATACATAAACAGTACTATGAATATTATATTGGTACTGTAATTTAACAAATACCAAAGTTTGACATATGTATCAAACCCTTTCATATTAAAAATTTCTAAAGGTGTGCTTTTTAAGTAAACCAATTTATTTTATCAAAAATGCCATATTGTATATATCTATATATATATGAATATTTTTTAATTTTTCTTCAACAATTTCTAGCAATGATATGTTTATCAGTTTTAGCTCTTTAGTTTTAATCTTTGAACCTTTTATATATTTTATTTGGTTAAACTCGAAACGATCTTTTAATAACTAAGTATTAAAGATTTGAACAATATCCCACAATATAAGTAGTAAATAAATCTTTTTAATTGAATAGAAGTGACTGAAATTATAATAAAATTTGAATAAAGAGATAATTTTGACATTGACTATGAAATAATATATTTTTGTCTAATCAAAAAGTTTCAAGAAACTATCCAACAATTCACACTTTTAAAATAAGTATAAAAGAAATATATAGAAAAACAAAGTATTAAGTATAGTATAGATATTTAGATATTGATAAATAAAATTTCTTAAATATATTTATTTGGTTAGTGAATTTATTATAATTATCGTATTGTTTTTAATTTTTATAATCTTTTAGGAGGGTAATTTATCGCAATCAATTGTCACTGAGAAAAACTCAAATTAATATTGAATGACTTCTAAATTTTTCTTCAAATTTTGTTAATAAGAAATATATGCCAATTTTAACTCTATCACACTTAATTTTTCTTTTAATTACTAATTTATATTATTTGTTTTTGTAATTCAATCATACATTTTCTATTGATAATATAAATTGAAATCATATATATCTTAATAAAGAACAATAACTTTAAAACCAAAGTTTATGATGTGAGATATAAATATTATTTTGTAAAAGTCATATTGTTATCCATATTTAGAGTCTAAAAGGATATTTGTTTTATCGCAAAGAAAATGCTCTGTCTTTCTTCTTTTTGTTCTTTGTTAATTTATTTTTTATTTTCGTCCATTAAAATTTTAGGCGATGAAAAATAAAAAGCACAAGAAAACAAATAAAATAAAAAAGAGATTACTCTTTCTTATACTCCATATTAAATACTAAATATTTATCTCGTTAGGGTAGAAAATATTGCTATCATCCAGGTTTAGCTTACTTTTATTTTTATTTTTTCAGCAGGAGATTATTATATTATTTTTTTAATATACTTGCTTTAAAAGAATATTTATTTCGCTACAAAATTTGTTTGGTCTTTCTTCATCTTTTTCTTTGTCAATTTTGTTTTGTACTTCCCTCCTATTTTTCAGGCCATAAAAAATAAAAGAATGCACGTGAATACATTTCAAAGAAAACAAAGACTTCTCTTATTTTATATGCTATTGTTATACCTCCATATTAAAAAATATAATTTTATCTCATGATTAGTTTAGATATTTCCATCATCAAGGTTTAGCTTATTTCTTGACTTTCTTATTTGAGCGTGAGATTGTTATATTATTTTAAATATTTTTGTTTTAAATTTTTTATGATAATGATGGGATTGTCTTATTAAAAACATTCTCAAAATTATTAAATATATATTGGAGTCTAAATTAAGATATAAATGTTAAAGGGTGCATCCGTTAAAATTTTAGAGATAGATTTGATAGTTCAAGAGTATTTGCATTGCAACCATAAACGAAATTCATGGATCATGTATTTTGCCCTATTTAATCAAAACTTCTATGATTAGAATGTTTATTTTTTTCCCTTTTTGTTTCAATTATAATTTCATATTTTATTTTTTTCCTCTAAAATTATTATAAATATATTTTAATTGTTTAAAAATACAAAATAATTATAAATATACAACTTTGCATAATACTCAACTTTAAACAATTAAAATTCTATTATACAAATTATTTTGTATATGCTTATAACATATCGTTGGAAAGCTTTCAAAATGTAGTTTTATATGAAACTGGTATTATTTTAAAATTCAAGATACATTAAAAATTACAATTGAAAAAAATATAAGAAAAAATTGGGATATAAAAGGTTATTTGTCTTGTAACTAAACAAAACTAAATAAATACCAAATTACTTTATTACCCATAAAATTAACTATGGTAAATGGATACTTTTGTCCAATCAAAAATTTCAAGAAACCTTTCAACATATTCACACTTTTATAGATAGTATAGATTTGAAGCATTTGCATTTGAGCAGGTGTAACCAAATGAGAAAAGGGTAATAAAAAGGAATGTAAAGAGAAAATGATGGCATCAAATGCTCCCACGGAAGAATGGGTTTTAATATTTGGTTTTGATATGTTAATAGCCCTTGAATTTATAATGTTTGGAAGGGATATAAACATTAATGTTGATAATGCATATACATAGGCTCCTTAGATTTTCTAGGAAACAGTATTATTAATAAAATCGACAGTTGTTTCATACCAAAAAAAGGTTGTATTGACCATTTTAGTTTGTCTTTCTATTTAACCTTTCTTGTTAATTTCAAAAATTACCCTTAAGGTTAGCGTAATTACGAAAAATCCAGTTATAATTTGAAATTACAAATACACCCTGATATTTGTTAGGTAAATACAAACCTCAAGGGAGTATTTTATAATTTTGAAGGATAACTAGAGTTTTTTGTAATTAGGATAAACCTGAGGGGTTGCTTTGTACTTATCCCCCTTTTTTATTCTTTTTTTATAATGAAAAGATTTAATATAAAAACAGGGATGATGCATTGACTGATATCCCAAATCTTCAAACTTTGAACTGATTCTCTCATAGCAGCTGATTCAACAGCATTTAAATCTTTGGTCAGTACTATTAGTCAGGAGGAATGATTGGTTAATTATCAAATTTTTACAACTTAGGCCAAAAATAGTGATAGCTTTTTAGCTAAAAAAGAACACAAAATTAAACTAATAAAAAAATTATATGTAACACCTAAAGCCTTCTCATGACCTGTTTTAATGTATGCCAGTGATGGTTCAAATTAAGGTGGCAAGCCACTCGATTACCATAAATACTGATTCTATTTTTAGCCTTTTCTCCAGACATTATAGACCCCAAATTTAATCACAGACAATAATATGTCTTGGTTGGAAAATCAAACTGCTCCCTGTAAATTACTCTGAGAAACACAAGAAATAGCTTTTGTATGCTTATTTTGTACTTTGAAGTTGAAATCAAGTTATTTTTATCAGAAGATTGTTGAAGAATTTAACCGGGTATGAATCGAACACAATAGAAATTGGAGAAAAACAAAAGATACGAGATATTGGTATTACAACTTTGAAGGGAATACAACAAGTCTAAGGCGTGTTGGACACTTTCTTTAAAGTGTTATTTGCCCCCACTACTTGCTAACCGAGTATATGTCAAATTACTTCTAGGATATAATAGACTAATGAAACAACTAAATAGCAAGTTTTTGTATTGTTTCTACAAAAAAAAAGAATGCTAAAAATTAGTTAATCTTGCCTTGCTAAACTATTTATATATATATGATCTTGTAGCATGAAGCCGTTGATGATTTTAAGAGGCACCAAAAGTTTGCACTCATTTGAATTGTGACTATTCATGAGAAATGAGATGATTCATGTCCCATTCGGTGCTTCTTGTGACTTTCAACTCCATTCCGTGGTTGTCCAACATATGCAACTTTTCTATTCAAATGATGAATGTTCCGAAACGTCGCGTCAATTTGTAGTCCCTCGAACAACTTTGACAAAATGAAAACCAGGCTTCCAATGCTACTGTATTTCAAAGCTAATACTCACTTTAGCTAGCTAGGCATTTTTTTATATCACAAACTAATTATAACATTCCCCCACTTAGTTTGTGATATAATTTCAAACCAACACTCATAGAAATCATGCATAAGAAAAGTAACTTTCATTTTAAACTTTTCTTTAGTGTAAATAATTCACAAATCTAAATTAAGTAATTGGTGGCTAGGTTGCTTAAACCAACACTCAAAGTAGATTAGAAATATTTCACACATGAACCATCAACTACATTCTTTTATTCACAAATACTTTTAGCACTATTACCGGCCATGTGCTCATCCTAGTTCATGATCATGTACAAAAGATCACCCAAAACTTTTGCTAGAAGCGGCACCACTTCTTATGATCATATAAGTGGAAGTTACTTCAAGTTTTATTTAATTGAACATAAATAAAACACTATGAAATAATTCCATTAAGAATTAACTCTCAACCTGCTCACTTAAGATTAACAAAATATGCACCTTATACTTGGAATGGTATACACTTACTTAGGTGCTCACAATCACTTAACAACTTGTTTTTACCCTTTAAACCTTTCAATATAGGGGTAGTGCTAGAAGAAGGTTGGGTTACCATCACTAGTTATTATAGATCAAGGGTTTTAATCCCATTCCTGATGTTGTCGAATTCACCAAATCCCTAGCTAAAGGTTTGGTCAACGGATCCGCCAAATTATTATAAGTTCTAACGAACACAATAGTGACAACATCATTATTAAGCATTTCTCTAATAAATGCATGCCTTAGGCTTATATGTCTAGATTTACCATTGTACACTTTATTCAATGCTCTAGACATAGTAGCCTCACTATCACAATATAAAGTTGTTGGTGACATTGGACGAGGCCACAGATCTATATCAAGTAATAAATCTCTAAGCCATTCTGCCTCCTTACAAGCTGAAGATAAAGCAATAAATTCAGCTTCCATGGTGGAGTGTGTAATTATTGTTTGTTTCTTTGAAGCCCAAGAAACTACACCACCACCAAACATAAATACCCAACTACTAGTAGGTTTTTGATCACTTATACTAGTAATCCAACTAGCATCAGAATAACCTTCTAGTACATTTGGAAAGTTATTATAGTAGAGTCTTAAATCTTTAGTTCTTTTAGGACTCGTTTGGGAATAAAGATTGGATAGGATTCAGCCTTTTATCCCTATTTAACCCATGTTTGGGATGTGTGATTGAAACCCGTGATTTGAATTTGGGCCCGGATTGTAATCCTCAAAATGCGTGATAACTAATACCACCCTCACCCCTGAGATTCATTTATCCCAAATATTCCCACATTGTATTAAGACAAAATTGTCCTCACATTGGCTTGTGAAATGACTTCCATGCCCCTTATTGAGTGCCTAATTGCTATTGAACCACATATAAGTTTGCTCACAACTTCAAAATTCTTCTTCCCCAAAGTGAGAAACCCTACCGCAATTCTGTGTGGATTGATCGATAAGGTAAGCCAACTCCGACCATTTTTCAGTCGATTTTTTGGGTAATTTTTTTCGATTTCTTAAATTTTGCTTCTGAAATTAATATGCTAAGGTTCTTCATTTTCAATTTCACCTGTTTTTATATTTTGTCACTCGATTCAATCAAGCTTTTCAACGATGGTGCAAAAAAAAAAAATTGGTGTGGTTCCGAACCCTAACTTTTAAGTGTGAATCCATCTTAATCCAACTTAAGGAGTTAAAAATGGTTCTTTTTTGTTTCTAATGTGTGTTGTTTGTTGTTTCCTTTATTTATTTTTTCTCAAAATGAGGTAAAACCGAATTGGAGGAGGTGCTACTATTCCGGCATTGGCGATTGTAAATGGCATTCGAAAATGGGTGCTACTATTCCTAAGATTGGAGGAGCGCTACTATTCCGGCATTTTTTTTCCAAGCACCGAAAATGGCTTTCAAAATTTTGTTCAACAGAGGTGAGGAGGAGGACGGCAATGGCTCAATTAGTTGTTTCAATACAATGTAAAATTTTAGTGAGGGTATAAGAGATATTTTACATTTTTATCACACTTACTCTATTTTCCCAAACATAATATAGGATTGCATACCCAAATTTTGTTTTACTCAATCATATATCTCAAACACAATATTATTTAGTGTTATATAATATATGAACAGTGTAATCCTATCCCATCATATTATTTTATCCAATCCCATCCAAAATGACAAACGAGTCCTTAAGATATCCAAGAACTCTTGTGACAGCTTTCCAATGATCTCTACCAGGATTTTTAGTATATCTGGCAAGTCTACAAACAGAATATGAAATATCCGGCCTTGTGCAACTCATTGCATACATCGACTTCCAATTACACTAGATACTGAGCTATTGCATTGCCGTTTTTCATGTAACTTAAAGTTAGGATCAAAAGGAGTACTAACTTCCTTCACATTCAAATATTGATACTTCTTTAAGATTTTATCAACATAATGTGCTTGTGAAAGAGCGAAACCCCCACTATGTTTCTTAACTTTAATACCTAAGACTGTATCAACTTCACCAAGATCCTTCATCTTGAACTTAGAAGAAAGATACTTCTTAGTATCTACTACACCTTTTAAAGTAGTACTTATAATAAGCATGTCATCTACATAAAGGCAAATAATCACACCATACTCTTCATTGAATTTAGAATAAATGCACTTATCAGCATTATTATACCTAAATCCACTTGAGAGCAATACAGATTCAAATTTTTCATGCCACTGTTTAGGAGTTTGTTTTAGTCCATATAAAGAGTTAACTAGCTTACACATTTTATGTTCATTACCAGGTAGCACAAAGCCTTCTGGTTGTTCCATGTACACCTCATCATCTAAATTACCATTTAGAAAAGTTGTTTTTACATCCATTTGATGTACATGCATCTTATATATAGAAGCTAAAGCAAGAAGTACTCTAACTGAGGTAATCCTAGCAACCGGTGCATAAGTGTCAAAGTAATCGACTCATTCTTTTTGTTTAAATCTCTTAGCTACTAGCCTTGCTTTATAAGTTAGAATAGTTCCATCTGTGGCGTACTTCTTACGAAATATCCATTTACAGCCTATTGGTCTTGAACCTTGAGGTAAATCAACTAGAATCCAAGTATTGTTAGACAATATTGAATCCATTTCATCATTTACCGCTTCTTTCCAAAATGCAGCATCTCTAGACTTTATAGCCTCACTAAATGTTTTAGGATCATCCTCTACACTAAATAAAACTGGTGTTTTATTAAGTAGAGAGTTCCTATTACCTTCCACAAGAAAGACAATAGCTTGAGAGGATATAAAATCGAAAGAAAGTTCTTTTTCCTTCATTTGTCTTTGACTTCTCCTAAGTTCAATAGGAGTGTCAATTTCTTTTCTTTTAAGTTCACTAGAAGCTGCAATTTGAGATGAACTAGGCACTTGTGATGGATTCACATTCACCATTGAATCTTTGAAAAACTTATCCTCAAAGAACCCAACATCTCTTGATTCAACTATTACCTTAGAATCAAGATCTAGCAATCTGTAAGCTTTAGAATTTTCAGCATAGCCAACAAAAACACTTTTAAGTGCCCTAGGTCCCAACTTGGTTCTTTTATTATATGGAACTCAATGATAGGCTATACAACCCCAAACTTTAAAGTATGACAAGTTTGGTTTTCTACCTTTCCATAACTCATATGGGGACACTTTAGTCCTTAATGAAGGAATCCGATTATGAACATGACAAGCGGCTAACAAAGCTTCACCCCACAAATTGTTTGGCAAACATGAACTTAAGAGCATGGAATTCACCATGTCTTGTAACGTTCTATTCTTTCTTTCAGCCAAACCGTTTTGTTGTGGTGTATATGGAGCACTAGTTTGGTGTACAATACCATTATTTTCACAAAATTTAGAAAAATCACCAGATAAGTATTCACCACCTCTATCACTCCTCAAAGTTTTGAATTTTCTACTTAATTGATTTTCTACAAGAGACTTGTAAGCTTTGAACATACCAAATACTTCATCCTTAGATTTCATCAAATAAACGTGCACAAATCTAGAGCAATCATCAATGAAAGTAACAAAGTATTTATTTCCACCTCTTGTTAGAAAACCATTAAGTTCACACACATCCGAATGCACAAGATCAAGCAATTGTGTGTTTCTTTCAACTTTAGGAAAAGGTAATCTTGTAATTTTTGCTTGAACACAAGTTTCACACTTCTTATTCACATAGTCATTATAGGAAATAAATCCATTATTAGACATGTAATTCAAAACTCTATGATTAACATGTGCTAATCTACCATGCCACAAAGAATAAGAAGAATCAATCAAATAAAGAGAAACATTATTAATTTTATTGATACTCAGTTTAAACAGTCCGTTACAAGAATACTCCTTTCCAACAAATACACCATTCTTAGACAAGATTACATTATTAAACTCTAGTACAACCTTTAACCCCTTCTTATTAAGAATGTCCGATGAGACAAGATTCTTCACAACATCCGGAACATGAAGCACAGTAGTGAGTACCATCTTTGATTGACTTGTATTTTGCATGTATTTTGGGCTTAATATTGGCTAGAATGTGTTGATATGCATGCATTATATGAGTAAATAGGATTTTATTCCTGTTTTGTGGAAAAGGATTACGCTTTGCTCGTTTTGTAGGAATTTATCTATATTTGTAGCATTTTGGCAATAATTCGGGCATTGCAACCGTCAATACTTGACATGTTAGACGAAGTTTGGAGTCGAATCAAGAAGAAGTTGGACGAACTGGGCAAGAAACGGAAGAAAATAGCCAAGTACTTGTTGTTACAGAGCACGGGCGTGCGTGCTCTCTAGCACACCGTGCTCAACCCGGATGTGAAGACCCAATGTTCGGCCTATAAAGACGGGCAGCCTATGCCATATGGGCACGCCCCGTGCTCTTCTCGAAAAATTGGACAATTGCACCCAAGACGGGTCAAGTGCCAAAGAGGCACACGGTCGTGCTCCTCTCATGAGAAAAACAGAGTTTGACTCGTTTTGACTAGGTTTTCGACCCAAACAAAGTACAAATAGACACGGGCGCCACAAACAAGGACACGCTGATTTTTACCCTAGAAACCAGATTAAAGAGCAGTTTTTCCATCGGAAACTTCGAGAGATCGATCAAGACCATAACCACACCTTCGAGGATTGAAGATAGATCGAGAGATCGTCATCATCCCCGAGTCACTCATTCCATCGTATCGTTATTTAAATTAGTTAGATTTTTGATTATGAATAATTTGTCTATGAATTGTTTATCTTCAATGTCTGGCTAAACATCTTGTGATTCCCGGGTTTGGGAGTAGATTAATAAACACTTTTATGTGATGATTAAGGATAATTGAAGTTAATGTTTTCTTTCTCTATTCAAGTACTTTGCTTTAATTCTTGTTTTATCAAAAGGCCTTTGATCTAAACTTGTTTGATATATTGATTCATAATTCTAATCGATGAGTTTCAATACTAGATCTTGAGTACTTGACACAAATAGATTGCATGATTGAGAAGTCTGTGAATATTTGTGAGATCTTATAATCTTTCGAACTTTTGGGAGTTGGATATCTCATGTTGAGTAGAGTTGCTAACATAGATATTCCAATCAACGCTTTTACATACATCTCGAGAGAGGGGGTAAATTACTTTGGTGATTGGTATATAGAGAAGAATATGTTTTAACCTTGGTTTGCTTAATCTGAGCATAAAAGTGGGCTATTAATTGAAACCATAACCCAGGAATCCATCCATCCATACTTGATCTTTTAATCGCTCCTTGCTTTGTTATTTTAGGATTAATTTCTGATTTAGTAGTAATAAAACCAACATTTCAAATTTCGATAGTTTAGATAAAAATAGGACTATTATAATCCAATATTTGGTACATTAATTTATTAATCCCTGTGGATTCGACCTTGCAAACCCTATTCTATAAACTGATCCGTACACTTGCGGTGAAGCTAAAAAAAATAGGCGAACAATTTTTTGGTGCCGTTGCCGGGGATTAATCAAATTTTTAGTATTGATATTGATAAATAGAACTATTCTTAATCTAGACATTTTTCTTTTTTTTTTTTCTTTTTAGTTTGTTGTTTAATTCTACTTTTACTCGTGGTTGACTTGTTTTTTTAGTTGGTTCAGAAAAACATGATCACCCGCCGCAAGGAGAATTAGCACTTTATACCGGAGATTGAGGCTTTTGCTGAATGGCCGGAATAGTGCGGCTACCAAACGGGCGAAAGAAGAGGAATGACACGCCTATTTGCGGCATAGAAGATAACAACGAAGGAAATAATGGGGCGAAAATGGAGGTAACAATCGGGCAACCCAACGGTTCAATGTCGAGTTACCAATACCGGAGGTTCCAGTGGCTCCGGTTAGATTTAAATTGCAAGGTTATTTTTCGCGATTTTTTAAAAATCAATCGCAACTATGGTGGAATTGCCAATGTCCCAATCAATGCAAACAATTTCGAAGCCGGCCATTGATATCGATGGTGCAAAGCGAGAATCGGTTTGGGGGTTTCCGTCTTCGGCCCCAACTCTCATCTTGCGAATTTCATACAGTTTGCAATACTATTAAGATGAATGGAGTGATGATGATGCTATACGTCTTCACCTATTCCTTTCTCTTTAAGGGATAAGGTTAAACTCCCACCCAAACTTTTTTCAAAAGTGTGAACAATCACCATGAGCCGAATCAGGTTCTTGTTCAAGTATTTCCCACCAAGTAAGACACTCAAAGCTAAAAGCGAGATCACTCGGTTTAGGCGGTTTGACTTGAGCCTTTGTACAAGGCACGGAGAGATTCCGGATTTGTTGAGAAGGTGACCGCAACACGGGATTTCCCGAGGATCAACATGCTGTTCCAATTAGGATCTATTTCTTCTACAATGGGTTGATGGGGCACACTAGATCGTTTGTGGATGTTGCGGGGGGCGTTTTATTGCGAGATTTCTCGGAGGATGCGTTCAACTTGTTGGAGGAGATGGCCATGAATAGCTATCAATGGCCCTCCGAGAGGACTAATGTGAAAAGGGTAGCCGATTTGATTCGGACACAATTAAAGAGTTGGATTTAAATGGCGATGACAAACCAATTAAGTGCTTTGACAAAGGCAAACGAGGGAAACGCGGGTGCAAGTAGTGGGGAATTCCTCTAGATCTCGATTGTTTTGAGGAAGCAAATTATGTGAATAACCGGAATTTCAACAATTTCCGTTTGAACAATCAAAATCCCACTCATTACCATCCTGCTTGAGGAACAACGAGAACTTCTCCTACGCAAACACGAAGAACGTGATGCAACCACCACCGGGTTTAATGTGACAAACGTTGTTATTATCTTCCTAAGCCTACCATGGAGGATATGTTCACTTCGTTTATGAGTGAGACGAGGAACAGGTTCAACAAGGACGAGGCAAAGATGGATAAAATCGAAGACCATGTCACCCAATTGGGGTCCCAAATGAAGAATCTTGAGACCCAAATTGGTCAAATAACTACAATTATTGGTGGGCAGCATCAGAAAGGTCAGTTTCCGAGCAACACTGAGGTTAATCCAAAGGACCAAATGTAAAGCCATTCGTCAAATTTTTGGAGTGAAACGGAATACGAGGGGCCGAAAATACAAAATTTTGAAAAATCGCAGATTATACCACGGCCTGCGCCATTGCACGGCCAGCCCGTGCGCATCGCTTGGAACACGGCCAGCTTCCGTGCGCCTATTCAAAACGGCAATCGATGCACCGAGATGCGGAGATTGAGGCAATTGGCGAGGTTGAGGCCGAGGAAGGAGATGAGGAACATCGTGCTGAACAAAAAGGGGCTGAGAAGCTTAAATCTTCCTCTAACTCTGATATTTCTAAACTTAATGTTCCCCTTCCTTTTCCCCAATGTTTTCAAAAGAAAAAGTTAGACGCGCAATTTGCTAAATTTTTAGATATTTTTAAGACACGCACATTAACATTCCTTTTCAGATGCATTGGAGCAGATGCCCAATTACGCTAAATTCTTAAAGGATGTTATGTCAAAGAAGCGGAAGATGACTAGCTTCGAGACAATCAATCTGACAGAGGAGTGCAGTGCAATAATCCAAAGGAAACTACCACAGAAATTGAAAGATCCGGGGAGTTTCACTATCCCTTGTGCAATTGGTGATGTTTTCTTTAAGAAAGCACTTTGTGATTTAGGAGCGAGTATTAACTTAATGCCCTTGTCTAGTTTCAGGCAACTTGGATTGGGAGAGGTGAAGCCATCTACGGTCACCCTACAACTCGCGGACCGATCACTCACTTATCCAAAGGGAATCATCGAGGATGTACTTGTCAAAGTTGATAAATTCATATTCCCTGTGGATTTCTTGGTGTTGGACATGGAGGAAGATAAAGACGTCCCTTTGATACTTGGGCGTCCATTCCTAGCTACGGGGAAGGCCTTAATAGATGTGCAAAAAGGAGAGCTCACGTTACGGGTTAATGATGAGCATGTTTTATTTACTATCTATAAGGCACTTCAATTTCATGATGGTGTTGAGACTTGTAATTTTTAGATGTAGTTGAATCTTGCATTGATGAGTATGCGGATCATACATTGTTTAGGGATACTTTGAGTTTGGTTTGACAAATTGTTTCAACATCGAGCTTGACTATTGATATTGATAACCAAGACTTGTATGATTGCGTTTGTGCTTTGGATAATATGCATCTTGAGGAGCGCAAGAGGCGCACACACACCGTGTTGTTTTGAATCGGATGTTCTACGGGCGCACGGCCCGTGATCGAGCACGCCAAGGTAATATCGGCGCATAGTGATTATTGAGGAAAACTTGAAGAAAGCCTCGTTATTTTTACGACGACCCGTTTGTGTAGTCGATGAAAAAGTTCAAAGGACACGAACTTGCATTGGTTTGCTCATCGAAGACGGGTAGCCCGTTCCCATACGATGATTTTAGGCCAAACCAACCCAAAACTCAAGCCCTTGCCCGAGCATCTCAAATATGCATTCCTTAGAGCGAATAATACGAGTCCTGTGTCGTTTCATCTCTTTTAACTTTAGAACTTAACTTTGATAAATTGCTTAGGGTGTTACGAAAAAATAAGTCGGTGATAGGTTGGTCAATCTCTCGATTTAAAAGGCATTAGTCCATCGATTGTGATGCATAAGATTAGGATGGAAGATGTCTATAAACCTTCGAAAAATCAAAGACGATTAAACCCTATAATACAAGAAGTCGTTAGAAAAGAAGTTTTAAAATGGTTAGATCTTTGGAATTATATATGCTATTTCGGCGATTCTTGGGTAAGTCCAAGGGAATAATGTGTATAAAAGAAAGGGGATGACAAGTGAGAAACGAGAGATGATGAGCTTATAGCGACTAGAGTAGTAATGGATGGCGAATTTGTATTGACTATAGGAAGTTAAATGATGCTACTCGAAAAACATCACTTCCCCTTCCCTTTATTGATATGATGCTTGACCGTTTGGCGGGATATGATTACTATTGTTTTCGATGGTTATTCCTTTATAATCGGATCAAGATTACCCCCGAGGACCAAGAGAAGACGACCTTTACATGCCCCTATGGTACATTTGCATTTTCATCAATGCCATTCGACTTTGTAACGCACCCGCTTACTTTTCAAAGATGCATGATGGCTATATTCCATGATTTCATTGAGAAAATAATGGAGGTTTTTATGGATGATTTTTAAACTTGTGTTTGGAGATTCATATGATCATTGTCCGATAACCTTTCTCTAGTTTTGCGGAGATGCTTTGGAGACTAACCTTGTTTTAAATTGGGAAAAGTGCCAATTCATGGTGCGAGATGGCATTGTTTTTTAGGCACCGAGTCTCTTCGCAGTTTGGAAGTTGATAGAGCGAAGGTTGTTTTGGCAATCGAATGAAACTCCCACCTCCAACAAACGAGAAATCCATTCGAAGCTTTTTGGGGCACGCCGGGATTCTTGTAAGGTTTATCCGTGACTTTTCTAAAATCACTAAACCTTTAAGTCGCCATTATAAAAAGATCTGCTTTCAATTTTTTCGATGATTGTTTGGAGTCGAGATTCAAAGAAGGCTTTGGTGACAAATAGACCAAGATTCTAGTAGTTTAGTTGGAGTCACCGCTTCGAGCTTATGTGTGATGCCGACCGACTTGATTTATTTTAGGGTTTAAAGAACAAGATGTTTGGAGCCATTTACTATGCGAAATTTTGTTTAACTTTAGATAAATTTTTTTAACCGAAAACTACACCACCACCGAGAAGGAAATGCTAGCAATCGTGTTCACATTCGACAAGTTCCGATCTTACTTGATTGGAACCAAGACGATAGTCCACAATACCATGCGGCAATTAAATATCTATTTGACAAGAAGGATGCCAAACCGAGGCTGATTTGGTGGATCCTCTTGTTACAAGAATTCGATCCGGAGATTCGAGATAGAAAGGGTCAAGAATGTAGTGGCCGATCACTTGTCCGACTAGAATACAAGAAGGAGGAGAAAAAGACACGGAGGCAATTAAGGAGGAGTTCCCGATGAGCAACTTCGATGCTACAAGCTAAATTCCCATGGTATGCGATTTTGTTAACTATTTGGTTAACAAAATCTTGCCTCCGAATTTATCATCTTATCAAAAGAAGAAATTCCTCCATGACGTCAAGTTCTACATGTGGGATTTTCCATTGCTCTTTAAGAGATAATACATTTCGATCATCATTCGATGATGTGTGCCTCAAGAAAGTGGGAGGGAGTTCTTCTCAACAATGCCATTCTTCACCTTCCGGGGACACAAAAGTCCGACAATCAATTATCAAATAAAGCAATTTAAGGTATTGCAAAGTGGATTATTTGAATCAACGTTATCTAACGATTGCTATCTATTTGTACAAAGTTGTGATAGGTGCCGAAATTATGATGGGGAACAAATCAAATCCCGAACGACATGAGATGCCTATGACCAATGTGATGGAAGTTGAACTCTTTGATGTGTGGGGATCGAAAAAATCCCTTCCCATCTTCGTCGGTACCAATACATTCTACTTGCGACAGTTAAATCTCGGTGGGTTGAAGCGATTCTAAAGTATAGAAGTCTTTTAATGATACGCGAGTAGTGCTTAAATTCCTAAAGAAAAATATATTCACTCGGTTTGGAACCCCGAGAGCTTTGATTAGTGACGGGGGGTCACACTTTGTGAATAAATTGATGAGCATTCTACTTGCGAAGTATGGGGTCCAAAGCACAAAGTGACATTAGCATACCATCCGCAAGCAAGCGGGCAAAAAGCGAGAGGTAGCCAATCGCGAGATTAAGCGATTTTGGAGAAAACGGTAAACATAAACTGCAAGGATTGGGCGATGAAGCTAGATGACGCATTATGGGCATATCGGACTGCATACAAGACACCATTGGGCACATCACCATATCAGTTAGTATTCGGGAAATCATGTCACTTGCCCGTCGAATTGGAGCATAAGGCGTTTTGGGCTACTAAAAACCAAATTTTGACTTCCAAGCGGCGGGTAAGAAGAGGCTCCTATTCTTAAATGAGATGGAGGAATTCCGAGATGAAACGTGTGAAAATTCTTGGATTTACAAGGAGCAAATAAAAGATGGCACGATCGAATGATAAAGAAGAGAGAGTTTTTTTCCATGAACAAGTCCTATTGTTTAACTCGCATCTTAAACTCTTTCGGGGAAAACTTAAGTCGAGATGGTCGGGGCCATTTGCAATAAAAAAGGTGTTAAATCCTCCGGGAATAGTGGAATTGGTGAGCCGAGACGGAGAGACGTTCATGGTGAATGGCCAGAGGATCAAGCACTACTTGAGTCGGGATCTAAAGGAAGAGGTGACACGCCTCACTTTGCTAGAGCCATGATTGACTAAACAGGCGTCAAGCTATAGACGTTAAATTTAGCACTTGTTGGGAGGCAACCCAATGGTTTTGCTGTTTTATTTCTTCCCATGTTTTCTTGGTTTGTTTTTTTCCCTTTTCTAAGTTAGGATTTAAATTGCTTTCATAGGTTAGAATTTTTCCCTATTTTTTAAAAAAAAAACTGAAAATCGGAAAACAAGGTAATGCTCAAACACGGGCAGCCCGTGCGCTTTATGGCCCGCGGCCGTCTTTCCACACCGTGTTCCTATTTCGTTCGCCCCTAGCACGGGCCACCCGTGCATTTTTTTCCGTCTTTTCGATTTCAAGTTAACTAAACTCTTTTTTAAGCGCACGGGCGGCTTAGTGCCATAATGAGCAATGCTTTTATGTCTTTACAATGCTTAAAACAAAAATCCCGGGCTAAATGTTTTTCACAAACTCCTCCTCTCCTCGCGCACGGACGAACAAAAATCACCCCCTCCAAATTTTTTTCCCAAAATTCTCCTATTATATCACCACTAATCAACTTCCACACTACTCTAAACACAATTTGAACTTGTGGAATTGCTTGGAAGCAAAGATTTGGGGTAGATAGCACCTAGGGTTTCAAAAATCCAACTCTGTTCCAATTCTTGGGATCTAAGGTATGAATTGCACTTTTTATGTCAAATTTCTTGAGGATTATGGATTAGGGTTGATATATAATGCTTGTTTGATACTTTAGCCATGGTTTTGATTGAAATTTTCTATTGGGCATTTTATCGAACACCTTGTGGGTTGTTGAATTATGATGAATTTAGTTGATTTCTTGATGGATTATACATGTGCTAGATTGTTTAGGGCGTTAGTGGCTAGGATTCTCGGCAATTATATTGGTATTTGAGTTGAAAGTTAAATTGTGGATTTAATTGTTGAGATGAGATACTATGCCTTTGTTAGATTGTTGTATTAATTCATCGTTCGTTTTACTTGGCACGTAAGGATTCTCACGATTGTTTTGCCAGGTACTAACTCGAATAAATGGCCGAACCACAAAGAGGTCGGGGTGGACGTTTGAGGAGACCCGCTCGGGAGTTCGACCCAAACCACCCGCGTGCCTATGGACTCATTTTCACCGCGCACGATATAATGGAGCGATGGAACTGGCTCATAACTCATGATTACATTCCCACACGCTACCAAACTCTCGGGATACACGAGGAGGTGTGGCAAATGTTTGAACGAGTTGGTTGGACCGCTTTCAAGCGGGGCAGTGGCCAACATACAAGACACTCACACTCGAATTCTTAAGCACCGTCCATTTACTAAACGCGACCAAGAAATGAGCCCATTCGGAAAATCCACTTCATGGGCAACGTATGGCGGAAATCACGATCGCCGAACCGAATCAAAATTTTGGGGTACCATCGACGCCTGCATCGAACGCGGCTAAAATTACAACGCCGCATGAATTCTCGCGATTGTTGATAGAAACCCCAAAAACCGGCCTCATGCAATATGCCGCACGCACTTCCAAAGCATCGTCACTCTGCAACCCCATCTTCCGTTATATTCAAAAGGTCACGCCCACTCGGTATTCGCTCGGTACAACAACGAGGTATGCAAGTGAAGGAGTTATACCTACTATGGTGTATGCTCACTCGCACCCCTTATAACATGGCGGCATACTTTGTGGAACACGCCGTCTACATACAACAGCATGATGTGGGGAAAATCTTAATTGGGGGAATGATAACCTCCATTGTGCAAAATCGATTTCAGGTTGACATAAGCTATATGGAGCCATTAGCGATTGGAAACATCAACTCGAGCGCTCTTGGACCATTAAGATCAAAGGCAATGAGAGAATATCCTCTCAATTTTCAACAAAAAGTCGGGTCAATTTAATTTCCCTTCCTAACCCGCAGCTTCAACAAGAGGGTTGACAACCATATCAACCGGCTTATGTACTTGAAAGCATATCGAAATCATGCGAGGGTTTGGCGGCATGAAAGAGGCGAAGCGGTAAAATTTGGGTTGCCCGACGAAGAGGACTTGGTGATGGAGGCGCAAAAGATGAGTATGATAGGCATGAGAGGGGATTCGAGCGGGGCTTCCAACAGGGGCTGAAGTGGCGGCCCAAGTAGGGGAACCGATATTCTAGAGAGCTCTCGCCAAGGCGAGGAGCGTGGGGGACAATATGATCATGACAGATTCGGTGCCTTCAAGGAAAGCTTGCGACAGCATAGGAGTGATTTTTGTGCTTTCCAAGAAGTCCAAGACCAAAGGTACCAAGCCCAGAGCTTGTGGAACCAAGCACACGAGCAGCGGGAGTTGGAGATATTGCGGGATTATATAGGATCGAGCATTGGCATATCTCCCAGGGCCACTACCCGCCGCCACCTCCATAGTGATCCAGGTCCTATCCACACTCTTAATTGAAATTCTACCTTCTCTTTTATGCGCTATAATTTCATTCAAGTTTGGGGAGGAGAGGTAATATTTTTTTTTGATAGGTGTGGCGTTTGCATTCATTTAGTTGCATGTAGAGCATATAGGTTGCATTGCATTAGGTGTTTGATTTTTTTATGGTTTTAGCACGTTTATCGCTTTAGCACGTTTATTGCTTTCCTAGTTGTTAGGGAGTGAGTTGACCACTATTGTGTGTTTGTTGTGTTTTGATTGAGATCTTGATCTTGGGAGCATTTGCGGATTGGTTTGTGTTGTTTTGAATTGGATGTTGAGTGTGAGTTGATCGGGTTGAGAATAGTTAATATGGAGCATGTGATTATTGAATCATGGGTAACATACTTTGAATTATGCACTTACAAGCCTGTTAGCTTTTGAGTCTTTACTGCTTTCATATTATGCAGTCTTGTTTGTGATTGAGTATGTCATTCATGTTGATTTGAATTCTAGAACTTGCTTTGGTTTCTCCGTCAAAGTTACATGTTGTATGCATTCATGAAGATGATTTTAGGCCATCTTTGTTAAGTCTTTCAAGCCTTTTTGCCTACCTTATGATATTTGACTTCCCTAGTTAGCCAATTTGAGCCTATCGCCTGATTTTTTGATAGCCACATTTCAAGCTTTAGAACTTAATTTTGATATATCAGTTACCCTGAACTTGGGGGTATAGCATTGGGTGAAGGGATGTAATAAAGGGTTGAATGAAGGGGTGTCGAAAAGTTAGAAAATATGTACATGTTGGGTGCTTGGGAATAAAAGAAAAAAGGAGGAAAAAGTGGAAAAATACTCACAAGGAGTCGGAAAAAAAAAATTCGACTGCAAAATGGTGAGTCGGCTAGAAGTGAAAAATAGGCTGAGAGTTGTGATGTAAGGCAAAGGGGAATAATGTGTATAAAATAAGAAGGGAGACATAGAGAAGTGATAGGATATAAGGCGATTGGGATTACATAGTTAATTTGAATTAGAAAAATGGTTTGAGAAAAACAATGTGTTTTCCAATCTATACGCTCGAGTTGAGTCACTTTATCCATATTTCCCTACCTTAACCAAAGAGCCTTCATTACAACCCTCAATAAAGTCCTTTATGATTTGTGAAATGCATACAAACGAGTGGCGGAGATGTGAGACGATTTGCAAGAATATGGTAATTCTTCATCATTGATATGACTTGAGCGAATACACGTCCCTTATCATTCTAGTGAGTAGAGTATACACTTTATCCCTGAGAGGCGTGATTTGAAGTGTTTTACCTTGATTTTTATAAACTTGTGCTCCGTGTTAGCTCTTTGAAACTTGGTTGGTTTGTGCTTGATGTCTATGGATAGACGGCATAAATTATGATGCGGTGTTCTTGAGTTGCTCTTTTTTCCCCCAATTGTGTTGTCTTGTTTATAAAGTGTTGACCGACCGCCAAGATCGCTTTTAAGTTTGGGGTTTGATTGACTTGTATTTTGCATGTATTTTGGGCTTAATATTGGCTAGAATGTGTTGATATGCATGCATTATATGAGTAAATAGGGTTTTATTCCTGTTTTGTGGAAAAGGATTACGCTTTGCTCGTTTTGTAGGAATTTATCGTTAATTGTAGCACTTTGGCAACAATTCGGAGCATTGCAATCGCCAATAATTGATGTGAAGTACGAAGTTTGGAGTCGAATCAAGAAGAAGTTGGACGAACCGGGCAAGAAACGGAAGAAAATAGCCAAGTACTTGTTGTTATAGGTGAGCACGGGCATTTTGCATCTGTAAATCAAATCCCGTGCTCAACCCGCAATGTGAAGACCCAATGTTCGGCCTATAATTTTTGAAAGCCCGTGCCATATGGGCACGCCCGTGCTCTTCTCAGAAAATTGGACAATCTGTTCGGCACCCAGCACGGCTGGGCGTGCCAAAGAGGCACGACCGTGCTCCTCTGTGGGAAAAACAGAGTTTGACTCGTTTCGACTAGGTTTTTGACCCAAACGAAGTACAAATAGACACGGGGCGGCCACAAACAAGGACACACTAATTTTTACCCTAGAAACCAGAGAAAAGAGCGGTTTTTCCACCGAAAACTTCGAGAGGTCGATCAAGACCGCAACCACACCTTCGAGGATTGAAGATAGATCGAGAGATCGTCATCATCCCCGAGTCACTCATTCCATCGTATCGTTATTTCAATTAGATTAGATTTTTGATTATGAATAATTTGTCTATGATTTTTATCTTCAATGTCCTGGCTAAACATCTTGTGATTCCCGGGTTTGGGAGTAGATTAATAAACACTTTTATGTGATGATTAAGGATAATTGAAGTTAATGTTTTCTTTCTCTATTCAAGTACTTTGCTTTAATTCTTGTTTTATCAAAAGGCCTTTGATCTAAACTTGTTTGATGTATTGATTCATAATTCTAATCGATGAGTTTCAATACTAGATCTTGAGTACTTGACACAAATAGATTACATGATTGAGAAGTCTGTGAATATTTGTGAGATCTTATAATCTTTTGAACTTTTGGGAGTTGGATATCTCATGTTGAGTAGAGATGCTAACATAGATATTCCAATCAACGCTTTTACATACATCTCGAGAGAGGGGGTAAATTACTTTGGTGATTGGTCTATAGAGAAGAATATGTTTTAACCTTGGTTTGCTTAATCTGAGCATAAAAGTGGGCTATTAATTGAAACCATAACCCAGGAATTCATCCATCCATACTTGATCTTTTAATCGCTCCTTGCTTTGTTATTTTAGGATTAATTTTTGCTTTAGTAGTAATAAAACCAACATTTCAAATTTCAATAGTTTAGATAAAAATAGGACTATTATAATCCAATACTTGGTACATTAATTTATTAATCCCTGTGGACTCGACCTTGCAAACCCTATTCTATAAACTGATCTGTACACTTGCGGTGAAGCTAAAAAAAATAGGCGAACAATCTTCTTGCCCGAGGTGAAGTCCAAATGAACATCTCCTCTACCAAGTACCTTGGCCCTCACACCATTTGCAATAACTACTTGTTATCCATCCAGAATTTCATAATTCTTGAATTGTTCCTTGTCATTGCAAACATAAATCGCAAAGACGAATCATACCACCAATCCTTAGAAGAGGTTGGTGTAGCCAAGTGGAGTTCAAATCACAGTACCAGAGATAACATTGCTATAATTTCGTAGCATCTTCAACAAGATTAGCACTAGAAGCATTAGCATTATTAACTTTTTGCTTCTTGTTGGATTTGCACTCGGGCTTATAATGGCCTTTCTTACCACGATTATAGCAAACTCTATTTTTCTTTTTCTTGTCTTCCGAATCAAAGATTTTCAATTCTTTCTTTTATTCTCAAACTTCTTCTCATGAACCATATTCACTCTAGGATCACTATCAAATTCTTTCTTATGAAGAATCCGAGCACCTTCTTCAATTCTTAAATGTTTCAAAACACTAGATATGGTTAAAAATTCAGAAGTATGAAGTAATTTCTTTTGATAATCATTCCAAGAAGAAGGCAATTTAGCAATTATCGCACCTACTTGCATAGATTCAGAAATTTCAACCCCATAATCTTTAAGTTTTGAAACTATCACTTGCAGATTATGAATTTGATCCATGAGAGAAGAAAAATCATCAAGCTTGAATTCAAAATAATTTTTAATTATAAACTATCTGCTCCTTGCTTTTGTGATGCATATTCACGTTCAAGTGTTGCCCAGATTTCCCTCGGACTCTTCACAGCGGTGAATAAATTGTAAAGGGTGTCTGACAAGGTGTTGAGAATATGACCCCTACACATCACTTCATCCTCTTGACGCTTCTCCCTTTGTTTCTTCACTTCGTCAGATTCGCCATCATTTGGTAGAGGGATTTCTGGAAGATCCGGGTTCAGAACATAGGCAACCTTCAGAGCAGTTAGGAAAAACATCAATTTGTCTTTCCAACGATTAGAGTTGGTGCCTGTGCCATCTAGCCGGTCCAACTTCACAAAGTCTTGATTCATCACTTTGATTGCAGATTCTTGAGTAGACTCCATGGAAACTCAAATAACACTTTAAGATTGTTGAAGAATTTAACCGGTATGAATCGAACACAATAGAAATTGGAGAAAAACAAAAGATACGAGATTTTGGTATTACAACTTTGAAGGGAATACAACAAGTCTAAGGCGTGTTGGACACTTTCCTTAAAGTGTTATTTGCCCCCACTACTTGCTAACCGAGTATATGGCAAATTACTTCTAGGATACAATAGACTAATAAAACAACCAAATAACAAGTTTTTGGATTGTTTCTACAAGAAAAAAGAATGCTAAAAATT
Source organism: Rehmannia glutinosa (assembly GCA_016081115.2). Classification (NCBI taxonomy): domain Eukaryota; kingdom Viridiplantae; phylum Streptophyta; class Magnoliopsida; order Lamiales; family Orobanchaceae; genus Rehmannia; species Rehmannia glutinosa. The sequence goes on along the minus strand of JABTTQ020002479.1, from coordinate 184,648 downwards.
AGTTAATCTTGCCTTGCTAAACTATTTATATATATATATATATGATCTTGTAGCATGATCTTGTAGCCGTTGATGATTTTAAGAGGCACCAAAAGTTTACACTCATTTGAATTGTGACTATTCATGAGAAATGAGATGATTCATGTCCCATTCGGTGCTTCTTGTGACTTTCAACTCCATTCCGTGGTTGTCCAACATATGCAACTTTTCTATTCAAATGATGAATGTTCCGAAACGTTGCGTCAATTTGTAGTCCCTCGAACAACTTTGACAAAATGAAAACCAGGCTTCCAATGCTACTGTACTTCAAAGCTAATACTCACTTTAGCTAGCTAGGCATTTTTTTTATATCACAAACTAATTATAACAGAGATTAATGAAGAAAAAGGATGCTTCTAGAAAGTATTTGGAAGCATCCTTGAATGTTCTTTAGACTTTTAATTTACTTTTAACTAGCCGCTTCCTCACACCAAAAGTGGCAGGTATATATGAATAATATTTAAGGTAAATTACAAAAACTACCCCTAAGGTTTATCCTAATCACAAATTATTTGATTTTAATGTCAAGAGTTTTAGATCTAGTTATCATGTGATACATTTCTCCTCCTTTTGGTTTCTATAAGGGCCTAACCAATGATTCAGTACTGAATCTCATTAGGAAACCTTATTATTAGGAATTGTTAATCAATTTTTAAACATGTCCAAAATTTTCAAATGCCTGTCATTCTGAACATTTTCATATGTTTTTCATATTACAATCTGATTATCCGCTAAATTCCCCTCTTAGCTAACTCATTGAAGAGAAGAGTTTATTAACTGAAAGAGAGCAAAGAGGAAAGTTGTTGAGTTTTCTTCTTTTATTAATATAGGACATCATAAAAATGAGTTCTGATTGTCAGGATGTATGCAAGAATTCAAAATGGCTTTTTAACTCAGGGGGTTAATTGATGGGCATGAAACTTTCATCCAGTTCGCTACTAATCAACCTGACTGGATGGAAAAGACAATGATTATGTGTCCTTGTAATCAGCAATGTCGAAACATGAATTTTCTTGACGTGCCCACACTGAAATATCACTTGGCGAAACATGGTTTTGTGCCGAACTACCATATTTGGACCTTCTAGGGAAAATGAATGTGAGGCCCAATGTTGATCGTAGTATTGGTGGTCCATATTCTGTTGACAGTGAAGAACCTTCTAGTGCATACCATACAATGATTTTATATATTATTGTCCTGAACTTAATACGGATGAGACAAAGGAGCCACCGAATTCCAGAGGCCCAAATGTTGTGCGATATGTTGAAAGTTGCTGAAATACAATTGTGGCCTCAGTGTGAAAAACACTCTCAATTATCTTTGGTAGCTCGCTTAATGAGCTTAAAGTCAAAGAATCGCATTCAGAAAAGTGTTTTGACCAGATTACGGAGCTCGTGAAAGAGATTGTTCCAATGAACAATCTAGTCACTGATAACTTCTACGACACCAAGAAGTTAGTGTGGGGATGGTGTGAGACCCCACATTTAGATGATGATGTAAATATCAAAATCATAAATATTTGTTCTTCAATTACCTCTATATAATTGAGTGGTGATAGTATATGGATTTTAATTTAGTTGTTTAATTAATTGAATAATCACTTGGATTAATATAGCTATCTTAATTAATTTCATAACAACTAGGACTAGGGATAATTCCTGAAATCTTGGTATTAGTTACTGAGATTAATTAGTACTTTTAGTGGTTTCAAAGTTAGACTTATATTATCAAGACTATTAACATTAAGATGATTATGATTTTTTTTTAAAACTAGGAAATTTTGAAATAATTAGAATTTAGAAATCACTTTGCTTAAATTTTTTTTTAGCAATATTTAGTATGAGAGAACTTATTTAATTATTGGGCATAGAATTTCATTAAATCTAATATTGATGGACTTTTATCACATAACCCATTTAATTTCAGTTAGTCTAAGGCCTCACCCAACCAATTAGCCAAGCCCATCATATGACTTTGAAAAGCCCATTCAAATTCTTAATCTTATCTATTAGTTGCGGATAGATATCACATATGCTAATATATTGGAAGATAGGTTCTTCTCTTCTCTTTTGTTTTTATTATTTACCGACGCACTTCCCCTCCTCTCTTGGCAAACGGCCACCGCTAGGGAGAAGAAAACAGGATTTCTTCCTCCTTTTCCTACATATGTTTGTTCTCCTTTATTTTTATTTTTAGTTTTTATTTTTATACATATAAATACACACGCACCACTCATCACCACTGTCTCGCGGTCGCAACAGCGCCGCCGTTGAATCGCCGCTGCTCGTGGCCTCCGTCGCCGTCAAGGGCCAAGAAGTTGTATTTCCTTTCTTTGGGTTCTCTTGGTGAGATTTGAAACTGGAGATTTCGCCTAACCTGCAGAGATAAGTATGGTTATACTCGGTGGCAGATCCAAGAATTAAGAGTAGGGTGGGCTAAAAAGTAAATTTTTTATTAATATATATAACAATTTTTTTTTAATATTCAATGAAATTGTGAGCATAAAATTCATCAATTATAGAAACTATATAATTAAGCATCAAACAATCTTCAAAAAAATAATGTCTCATTTTGTTATCAAGTGCCGTCTTTGCATGTCTTATTGCTGAGAATATTCTTTCAGTTGTTACAAAATTTCGTCGTCACATGTTTTATTAATGAAATGCTCTTTCAAGAGACAAATGCACATTTGAATGGGTTAGTCTCAATTATAATTTCAAAGATGAATATTTTATCTTACCCAACAAATAGGTAATAACAACAAATTAATTAATACAAGAAATAATTATAAGAATAAAGAAAACTTCATACTTGAATCTTGAAAACTGTTTTGATATTTGCTTATTTCAAAGCCATTAAATTTAAAACATAAATAGATTTTTTTTAATATGAGTTAGTTGGGTTGTACAAATAGATTTAATTGGGTGGGCTGAGAGCAAAAAAAAAGGGAAAATTACACAGAATACGTTGATTTTTGTACCATTACCACACAATACGCTCCAATTATTTTTGTGCCTATTTTTTTACTTTTGTACTTAATTTTTTTAACGCTCCTTGCTATTTTTTGATTATTTTTATTTTTTTCGTTTTTTTGTTCCCCGTTTTATATGTGATATAAGTTGTTTTGAGGTTGTTTAAATTTGTTTTTTATTGTTTTTTTTATGTTGTTTTTTTTTGTTGTTTCGATGTTTCAAAATAATTTTAACCTATTTTTTATGTTGTTTTTTATTCATATATTATTTTGTACATTGTTTATTGTTTCGGTGTTGTTTTATAATATTTTTAATGTTGTTCTAATAATTTTTTTGTTGTTTTTATGTAAAACAATTTTTACCTATTTTTTGGGTTATTTTTATTCACAAGTTTAAATATTTTTTACGTTGTTACGGTTGTTTCAAAACATTTTAATGTAGTATTTAATGTGTAAATACAATTTTTTTTTTACCTATTTTTAAGTTATTTTTATTCATGTTTTGTGTTTTAAATATTTTTATGTTGTTTATGGGTTGTTTCCACACCCTTTTAATGTTGTTATGATATTTCTTTTTTTATTGTTTTTGATTAAGTTTTTGATGTTTAAATACAATTTTTTATATTTTTATTAAAAGAAAACAATGTTGAAACATTTAATTACATTTGAAACAAAACAACGCTTGAAACACATAAACAAACATTTGAAACATATTAGAACCAATGTTGAAACAAAGCGTAAAATTTTTCTAAATTTTTTTGGAGCGTATTGTTGTGTAAAAAGGAGCGGGAGCGTAAATTTAGGTAAAATTGCACCTAAAAATGTAAATTTAGGTAAAATTATACCATGAAAGCGTAAAAATTTGTATGATATTGACTTTAAAAAGTGGGTATTTACCAATTGCCCAAAAAAAATTGAGAAATTAAAAGGAATGGTGGTTGAAATTTGGATTTAGACTATAAAGAAAAATAGTCCATACATATACATATGAAGCCTCGGAGATTTGCATTTTTACGGGCTTCAACCCGATCTTGGCCTAATTACGCTCCCCCCGGTTATACTTGAACCAAGGATTTAGATAATAATATACCTATAAATAATAGGTTATTTCTTTTAGGAAATTTTAAAATTTGAGAACTGATTTGTAAAATTAATAATAAATCTAGAATAGTGGACTGTAATTTTTCTTTTTAGAACTAAATTTAATTAGTTTGATCATTTAAACACTGGCAAAAACTTGTGTCGAGACGGTCCTAAACGGTTAAAACCAAACAGACGGATCCTAACCAAACCCAATAGCATTAGCAAAACGATGGCATTTTTGTAATATTCCGGGTGATGGCATACTTGTAATATCGATACAATAACATAGTATCACCGGGCTCAAAAAGTATTAGTTGTTTCCTTAAAAAGTATTAGTAATCTCCCTTAAAAGTATCAGTAATTTTCATAAAAAACATATTAGTAGTTTCTTGAAAAACATTTGAGTATTCCCTCATAAAGGTATTTAATAATTCATCTAAAAAGTATTAATATTACCCCTAAAAAATATTATTAGTCCCACTGAAAAGTATTAGTTATTTCCCGGAATAAATATTATTAGTGTCCCTAAAAGTTATTAGTTTTTCTGTTTAAAAGTATTAGTAATCCCCCTCAAAAGTATTAGTAATTTCATAGAAAAGTATTAGTCTTTCCCTAAAAGATATTTTAATAGTTTCTCTGAAACTAATAATATTTTCCCCAAAAAGTATTAGTAGTCCCTCTAAAATGTATTTGTATGTCTCCTGAAAAGTATTAGTTTTTTTTACATGAAAGGTTATTATTGTTTCCCTAAAAATTATTAGGTTTCCCATGAATCCTTTTTACTATTTCACCTAAAATGTATTAGTATTTTCCCTAAAGAGTATTACATGTTGAACTAAAAAGTATTACCGTTTATTCTCACAAAAAAAATGCAATTTTAAGTGAAAGTATTATATATTTAAGTAAATAATATTATTGATTTGCAGAAAAGTATTACAAGTTTAAGTGAAAAGTATTACGCGTTGAACTAAAAAATATTGCATGTTGACTTTGCATATTTTGGAGGAATGAATTGTTTCTCAACAATCTTTTTTTCATTTTCCTAGTGCAAGCAGCCTCAAGTGGTGGAGAATATTTGCAGAATCCACCAAATCTTGGAAATTCAGTACGCCACCGCAAGGGCTATCAAGAAGATTTGCAGAGCCTAGCGAAGAAAACGATCGATAACTGCAATTCTCGACTCCAGTCAATAGAAAAATTCCCCGATCTAAAAATCCCAACAATAAAACGTGGAACTCATAAATCAAAATATGAAACCCCAAAACTCGAACAAAAACGAGCTTTGCGACAACAAACTCAACCAGAAATTCACCGGAAAACAAACACCAAGCCGAAGTTTCGAAGAAACCCAAAAAACGATTAAAAAACTAGAAAAAACTTGATAAATATGTGTGTCAGGCGTGTTTGTGGGGAGTCATTCAATTCACAAATCTTTTTGGAGTTAATAAGAATTGTAACAATTCGGGAGGACTACAATTGATTAATCAACTGTTTACGCACCACCTTGACGGGGGAGTAGATGAATTTAAGAATTGAACCCATAGAATTGCATGAATTAGTTTTTAAAACATTATTCGCATTTAATATTAAAGTAGCATATTCAGATTATGTGCTTAAGGTTGTTCCTAAAGATGTTGAAAATACTTGTGGAGTTCATAAATTTATTTTTATTTTCTTTCCTTATTTTCGATTTTTTTAGTTAGATAAAATAACTTGATTTTTGGTCGCTTCAATAAAATTAAAATACGATGTTATTATAGCCTAAGTGTTTCGAGATTCAATCCCTGAGGAATACGACCTTGCTTGCCATTATCCTATAAACTACACTGTACACTTGCAGTTGTATGAACCAAAATATTTTTGGCGAAAACGTTTTTGGCGCCATTGCAGGGATTGATTAGATTCTACTTAGGTATAGTAATAAGCAGTTCAATCTAAATTGAAGCATTTTTGGTAAATATTTTGTCTTTTTTTTTTTTTTCAATTTTATTTTATTTTATTTTATTTTTGTCTTTTTCTTCTTCGTTTCTAACATCGTTTTTGTTGAATACGAGAGACTCGAATCGTTGGAGATACAAGAAGCCCAAATCGCAAAACATGAATCAAAAGTGGGAGGTCAACATCAAAAGGGTAAATTCCCAAGCAGTATTGAACTTAATCCAAGAAAAAAGAGCAACGCCATTCGTCTGATGGATGGTACAAAATATGAGGGCTCAAGGATTTCAACCGGTTCAACGACAGTGATGTTAGAAATCTGAAGTCTGGCTAAAGACGTAAAATTTAGTGCTTTGTGCGAGGCGACCCAAGAAACATCGCGACAAACTCCGGGGCAAAAAAATGGAAAATAAATGAAAAAATAGAAAAAAAACGAAAAACAAAGTCAGATGCGCACGGGGCGTGTGGACGGACACGACCCGACCGTGCGATCTGCTCCTCTAGTTTCAAATTTGACGGACAAGCTCCCGGCTTCACCGGAACAATCCAGGTAAGTACTCTTTACGTATTCCTCTTTTCTTTTGATAATTTCCTCATATGTTCGGGACGAAGCATATATTAAGTTTGGGGGGATTGTCAAGAATGCGTAAATTAGTACTGTTGCATATTTTGCATTGCATCTAGGACTGCATGTAAAGCATTTTGCGTTATAATTTTCAAAAAAAAAATCGATTTCTTTGGTTATTTTTGTTTTATTATTTTAGCACGTTTACCACTTTAGCATGTTCAATTGCTGTTGTGTGTGGTTTTAATTCAGTTTTTATGCCCAGCTCCCGTATGATTTTATCAGGGGTGATCACGGTGCGGTTTTGCGGTTGGTTTTTTGAGTAAATTTCAAACCGAATTGCTATATATGGTTCGGTTAAGTAAAATTTTCAAATCGCGGTTTTATGTAGTAAAACCGAAGGTGCGGTGGCGGGCGGTAGCGGGCGGTTTTACGGTTTTAATTAACAATAATATTATATAATTTATAAATTAATATAATTTTGTTATGATCTTTTAAACAAAAAGCCAAAGAAAAATATTATAATTGAAAAGTGATTTTTTTAAACAAGGTGTATTTTTGTGGATAAAATGCACAAATATCTTTTATTTCAGTTACATTCAATATATGATGCAATGTTGTTCTATTTTAATACAAAACATAATGCATTGTAATAATATTAAAAGAATGTAAAATGCATTATAATTTAGTATACAAAGTGTGAATCTAATATATATCATTCATAAAATTTATTCTTAATATAGTTATTGTCTAACTATTTAACTAAATACAAAAGAACAATATTTTATTTTTGTTCTTTAAAATAAGTGGATAGATTAGGATTATCATACTTTAAAATAGTAAAAAAATGGGATAGTGGTTGATGTTTCCAGTTTTTGTTCTTGTAGATATGTTTCCTCCTCTTTTCAAATGCTTTTGGTCCGCTAAACAAGGTGTCCCATTTTTGCTTTGTGTCTCCAAAATACATGACAAAACCGATGTATAATGGATGATGTAATTGCTCGTTTCAATGTATACAGGTTGGGGACATTACCTAATCCCCTCACCCTTCATTAGGGTGATTTATACAAAAAATAATATAAGGGTGAGGTGCGGTTTTGGCGGTTTTTTAAAACCTAAAACCAAAACCGCACCAACAAAGCGGTGTGGTTTCTATCTAATATTTTGAATCGCGGTTTTGGTCATAACTTATTATGAACGGTGCGGCTTAGTGCGGTACGGGCGGTCCGGGCGGTTTTTAAAAATTTATGATCACCCCTAGATTTTATTATGAATATTTTATGGCATGGGATAACATACTTGGGGGAATAAAGTGATAAATTGTTAGGAGGAAAGTTATTTGTTTACTTGGCATGTGTTAAGAAAATTGGGTATTTGAGCATGTTGCGAAAAATAAGCCTGTGAGATTTTGTGCCTTAAACTGCTTTTTATTATGCAGACTTTTTTTTTCTTGAGTGTGTCATTCATGATTGATAGAACTTCTAGAACTTGCTCTGGTATCTTCATTGAAGCAATGTGTGTGTGCAAATTTTGAAAATGATCTAAGGTCATCTTTGTTTAATCTACTTAGCCTAAAAAGCCTACCTATGAACTCATGATTCCCTAGTTAGCCAATTTTGAGCCAAAACTTTTATTGTGAGCCACATTGATCTTTAACAATTTAAACATGTTTTTATCCCTAAAATTTCTTGAGCTTATAGCAAATGAATAAGTTTGGGGGAGATGTGGTGAAAATTTGTGAAAAAAGAGAGGAAGTGGCAAAAGAAAGAGGGATGAACAGTATCTGGATAAATAAAAAAAAAATATACATGAAGCTCGAAAAAGAAATATATATATATATATATATCTGAAAAAGAAGAGAAAAATCGAGAAAAGCAAAAAAGAAAAAAATATGAAAAAATGAGAGAACTTGAGACTAAAGAAAAAGAAAAGAAGGCAAAAAGGCCTAAGAATGAAAAAGGAGAAATAAGGGTAGAATTGAGTTGAAAAAGAAAACTGATATTATTTTGAAATTGGGTTGGTGAATTGCAAGTCTGTGTGCTTAAATTCTATTTGCTCAAGTCAAGTGACTTAATCCAAATTTTCCTACCCTTACCAAAGAGTCTACATTACAACCTAATAAAAGTCCTTTTGATTCTTAGATTGTGCACACAAAAGTGGTAGAGATGTTGGACGATTTGCAAGCCTATGGTAGTTCTACATTCACTGAATTAAATTTGAGCGTAAATACTATCCATACACCTCTGAGAGTCGAGTGATACACTATCTTCTTATGAGTCGCATATTCAGTGTGTTTTGGTTGGTTTCCTTTGTTGGGCGTGATACTGCGTATTCTTGTAACTTCTTACAGGAAATGGAGCTAAATTGGATAAAAAGAGATATCACGTTCCAAAGTATAGGTCAAAAATACAAGCAAATATGTGAAGGAGAGAAGCGTGGACGATCAAACAAAATGGAATTTCCTTTAAAAACGTCCAAATGCGCTAACAGTTACTAACACTGGCAGGGTTTAGTATTTTGGTCATAACTTTATCTACAAAATTTCTATTTCGGTGATTTAAGTGCCTATAGAAAGCTAGGAGAAAGGAATACAACTTTCATGAAGACCCCAGGAGCAAATTCGGAAAATAACATGGACAAAAACACATCACACGGCCGGACCGTGTGGTGTCACACGGCCGTATGAAAATGCCAGTGACACAACCGTGTGAAGAAGGGAAGAAAACAGGGGACAGAACCAGGCCCGCACGGCCAAACCGTGTGAAGCCCACACGGGCGTGTGGAAAAGGCCAAAAAACCACACGGTCGTGTGGTGCCACACGGCTAGGACGTGTGGGATGCTGCCAAACGCATTTTTCGGAGTTCTTATCCCGTTCAAACTCTATAAGTGACCTCTCCAAATACCTATATAAAAGGGACCAAGTATTGCACGAAAATACATCATTCCCTACAGCAAAAACACATCAAATAACACAGGAACGAAGGAATCGAGGATCTTCTGAGCAAAGAAGGGTAGGTCGCAAAGAACACTACAAGGCTTTCACATCTAGGGAGCACAAGAGCTTCGAGGGCTTAGAAGGGGAATCCATCCTGACAAGAAGGGGTTTTCTTTCCATGTCTAAGAACTCTTGTCTGTGCTTATATGATGTCATAATGTTGATTCGAATTTGTCTATGAGTTTGTAATCAATGTTTGACATACTTTTTTGGATCTTAGGGGCATAATCGAAACTGTGGATTTGTATTAAATATGATTACTTATTTTCTTAAATAATTCATGCGTTCTATTTTATGAATTCGAGTGCTTATTTATAATTACTTTTTATTTGGCCAATAATTTGCATGTCATATTTGTTAGTACAAAATTTCGGACGATGAGTTCTAACAAAGACATCAATCGAATTTAGACATGAAACATGTGTGACAGACGTGTTTGTGGGGAATCATTCTATTCACAAATCTTTTTGGAGTTAATAAAAATTATAACGATCCGGGAGGACTACAATTGTTATTAATCAACTGTTTACGCACTACCTGGACGGGAGAGTAGATGGATTTAGGAATTGAACCCATAGAATTTCATGAATTGGTTTTTAAAACTTTATTCGCATTTAATATTGAAGAAACATATTGAGATTATGTGCTTAAGGTTGCTCCTAAAGATGTTGAAAATACTTGTGGGGTTCACAAATTTATTTTTATTTTCTTTCCTTATTTTTGATTTTTTTAGTTAGATAAAATAACTTGATTTTCGGTCGCTTCAATAAAATTAGAATATGATGTTATTATAGCCTAAGTGTTTCGAGATTCAATCCCTGAGGAATACTACCTTGCTTGTCATTATCCTATAAACTACACTGTACACTTGCAGTTGTATGAACCAAAATATTTTTGACGAATAACCGTCAAACCGAAGTAGTTGATAGAAATTTGTCTAAGTTGTTATAGGCTATTATAAAATGGAATATTAAAACTTGGGATGAGTGTTTACTACATATTGAGTTTGCTTACAATCGTGTTGTTCGTTATGCATCAAAATTTTCACCATTTGAGCTTGTCTATGGTTTTAATCCGCTAACCCCATTGGATTTATCACCTTTGCTTGTTTCTAAGAGTATTAACTTAGATGGGCAAAAGAAAGCTAAACTTGTTAAACAGTTGCATGAGAGGGCAAGGCTCAACATTAAGCACCGAATAGAGCAGTACACCGCACAGATGAATAAGCACCGAAAAAAAGTGGTATTTGAACCAGAAGATTGGGTTTAGATACACACGTGGCCTGAGCGATTCCCGGCTCAGTGCAAGTCTAAGTTACAGCCACATGGAGATGGTTCATTCCAAGTGCTTGAGCGAGTCAATGACAATGCTTATAAAATCGACATGCCGGGTTAGTTGGTATTAGTGTTTCTTTTAACGTTTCTGATCTTAGTACATTTGATGCAGGTTCAAATTTGAGGACAAATCCTTCTCAAGATGAGGGGAATGATGAGAATCTCTGGACAAAAGACCCGGTAGCAGTTCCAATTGGACCAGTAACAAGAACTCAAGCAAGAAGGTTCAAGGATGCATTTAATGGGTTGATTCAAGTTATTCAAAAGAAAACTGAGAGTGCATTACCAGTGGAAGATGATATTCGGGTGGTCCAGTTGATGTGTGTCGTTTCAAGAGGCCGCTTCAGACTGAATAAGTGACGGATGCAACATTGGGAATACAAGTCATTTTGCGTCTTGACAACTTTGTAATCATGTTCTCAATGGTGTCTTGTATTTTACTATCGTAGTTAGTTGTTGTTTAAGTTATTTTGAGTCATTTTCATGTTTTGGAGGCCTAATAAACTTATAAGGCCGCGTGTTAGAATGATATTTCGAGTTAGGGATGAGAAGAGGGCCACACGGTCAGCATGTGTGGTTTCATATGCCCGTGTGCATCCCTTGCCACAAAATAGAGAAGCCACACAGCCAGGTTGTGCGAAATTGCACGCCCGTATGTCATCCTGATCACACAGCCAGGTTGTGCGAAATCACACGGTCGTGTTTTGATTCTGGCCACACGATCTTCCAGTGTGATTTCATATGGTCATGTATGGGGGTGCCTGAGTCCGCAGATTTTCTTGTTCTTTAGGTCTATTTGTTTCCTTTTCGTTTTTAAGTTATTTCTTAGTTGGTTTAGGGTTTGGGTTCCCTATATAAGGTAAACACTTGTTCTTTTTATTAATCAATCAATTGAATTCATATTTTCTCTCAAACTTTGAGTGTTCTTCCAAGTGCTTCAAGATTCAAGCTTATTGTTGCAGTTATCGACTTATCAGGAAATAATCCATAATTGCTTGTGGCGTCTACGCATATCGAGGTTCTTGCTTTGCTAAGCAACGGGTCGAGATTTTTCACCATCTTTAGCCGAACTAGTGAAAATCTTGGGTTAACAACATATTGTTGTTTGGGTCGTGTGCATGATTGTTGCTACGGTTCACATGATATATACACCTTTAAATCCTAATCCTACAACACATGCATCAATACTTATCCTACTAGAACTCTAGTTACATCAAAACACATATTGTACAAGGTCTCCAAATATAATAAAAGAAACCGACGTGTTCAGCTAATATTCATACTCCTCAGTATAATATATCTTAGGCCATCTCCAACTTATTGCACCAAAGTAGGTGTCAAAGTTACACCAAATTTAATTTTTTGTGTATTTCGTTAAAATCATCTCCATTGCTCCAAATCTTACATCAAATGAATATTTTATTCTTTCTTTTTCATTTTATAGTGAAAAAATTTGTTTATTTATACAATTATTTCATTTACTTCTAATTTATTACTATTAATCTAATTAACTAAAAATATACATTTAATTAATATTAAGTTAATTAATTATATTACAAAACTAAATATTACAATTAATATTAGTATCACTTTTAGGTTAATTATAATTGGTTGTTAATTATTATTATTTATAGAAAATATTAATTAATTATTAAATCATGTTATATAAATTAATTATAAATAAAATGAGGATACAATTGGAATTTAAGTTTGAAATAGAAAAGAACTAGAGGGCCAATAGGGAACATTGTAGTATACCAAATTTAGTGTAATACTATTCACTACACCAAATTTGGTGTATGGTTTAGAGTTGGATTTGATAGAATTTTTTTGTAAGGTTGGATTGGGTTTAGAGTTAGTGTAGGATATTTAATTGGGTTGGAGATGACCTCCGTCTTTGCACTTTGTCCTACGTGTGTCAAGCTTCATACTTTTACAATAAGTCTGCCACGTCATAGGAGTTAACTGACTTGCACATGACAAATACTCACCAAAATACACAAATTAAACTTGACAAATAATGCCAATATTATGTCCAAGAATTTTGGACTTAACAATAACATTTTGAGCTTAAGCTCTACTTATAAGTCAAAAATTTAGTTATTTCATTTTGACATTTTCTTTTTCAGTTTAACGTAGACTACTCCATGGCTATCCATTGAATATTAATACCTTAACATAAACAATATATTTGGTATATAAAAAAAAGAACTTGTTATTTAATTCCTCATCAATTTTTGTAATATTTTTAATAATCAAAATACACAGACTCGGGACTTCCACTAGCTATCACAAAATGCTGGAAAGAAGTATTCATCGAAAGTTGCTTTATCACCTACTAAATCAATGCAAGAATGCAACTAGTATATTCTTCTTCTTTTTCACAATAAATAGGAAAATGTATTGTTTCAATTATTCCTTACTATAATAAAGAGGGGATAAAGAAGATGTCATTTCAATAATTCCTCCTATAAAGTCGAAATCTAAGATAGAATATCTCTATTATTTTGACAAAGACACATATGACCTTTGCCAAAGGAGAGAAGGCATTTTGGTGAGATTGTCCATTTGAATCATTGCATTGCCCTTAAGAGCATGAAAACTCATGCATCAGGTACATGTACTTACTGCAAATTCACCTGTTTTCTTTATTGCTCTTCTACGACACAAACCTAAATTTGGTACAAATTACTTAAATTTTTGCCCTTAATTGGGGTCAACATTTGAGTGTTCTTTGTCAACCGGGGCCTATACAAGAATCCAAACATGTGGCGATCACAATTATGTTGAGACTCAAAGCTCGTGTAATGTGGTAGAAATGAAATTGTTACATAAGATTAGTAAATTGTTCTTTTACCCGATCGACGTCACATAATTATGTTTATGAAGAGATTTTGAAGATCTTTTTAGGAGATAATTAAAATACACTGACCTTTTTTACGACGTGCAATATACTTTACCGACAATTTATGAAACTAGATAGTTAGTGACGTAGAACGAGTCGAAAACGAGTTTTGTACAATGGATCGAAATAATAGAGGCAAAACTAATAAAATTGTAATTTTTGGAGATGATGTCTGACTCCTTATGAAAACCACGTTTTCCTAAGGGAAACGAAGAGATTGGAGGATCAAGTTCTTCAAAGCCCGTCGTTCAACATTTTTTGATACATGCGTGATTCCTCTAGGGCTTAATTCTAGTTTTGTGATTCTCATCCCCAAGATTCTAGAGGCGGTCAAAGTTGATCATTTTCGGCCCATTGTTCTTAGCAATTTTTTGTTTAAAGTTATTGTTAAGATAAAATATTTTTATCATGATTTTGATGATTTTGTTCAAATGAGTTTTTAAACCAAAACAATATCCCTAAATGTTGTCTAAATACTTCCGATCGATTTAAAATATTTTTACTATTTTTCGGAGTATTTCTTGGAGTTTATTTTCGATAAAAATTGGACAACACTTTTGTTTCAGTTCGACCGGCCGCCCTATAGGGCAACCCGTACACTGAGTTGAGTTTTGAAACAGAAAAAAGGGACGTATGAGAAATCGGGGAGAGCGACCGGTCGACCGACTAGGGGCGGCTGACACTGGAAGGCCCTCTCAAGTTCTCGTCTTCTCTCTGTTTCGTTTTTAAACACCCCCATCCGGTCAATATCAAGGGCGACCGGTCGAACCCCCCTCCGACCGGTCCCCCTGTGTAAAAATCGCAGCAAACTCATTTCAAACTTATCTCTGCGCGACCGGTCGAACCCCTGTTCTATCAACAAACTATCCGTTGCATTTTCTGCATGACTTTTCCCTAATTTGTGGGATTGATTTCTAACAGCTATAATCTTGATTTTAAATGATTTCTTTTGCAGAAATCACTCCCCAAGGAGGAGCCAATGTCCTGAAATCAAATCCAAGACCTCTCCTATAAATAGAGGCTTCATTCAAGCAACAAGATACAACACATTACACAAGCAAAAGAGCAAACAAGCAAACACTTTCATAAATCTTGTTGTATTAGCCTAAGCACTTGCACTTGCACTTCTTTGAGGTCTAGGCTTTCAATTCTTGATTACACTTGTACTCATATTATATTATTCATTATTGAGTTGTAATTTTGAATTTGGGTTATCATTCAACACAAGATATCTTTGTGAGTGTTCTTGTGGTAAGAACACATTTGGATGATCTAGGTGATAGGTGCAAAAGGTTGTGGTGATCTTCTTATTGAAGAGTGTGGTGCTCTTCAAGGTGTTGAAGAATTTGGTATTCTTCAATGTTGAAGATTGTGGTAATCTTCACAAGGTGCCGTTGAAGGAAGATTGTGGTAATCTTCAAGGGAGATTGTGGTAATCTCCAAGGTGGTGTTGAAGAAGAGTGTGATGCTCTTCAAGGTGTTGTTGTAAGTTGAATTTGTATTAATTGTGGTAATTAATAAAATTATTTTTCTTTTTCAAACCCATCCCTGATATACTTTGGGGTGGTAGAGCACGAGTCCCTAGGTGGGGTGAAGCTCTATAAATCGACGTGTGTTGTTTACTTTCCGCACCTTTATTCTTGTCTTGCGTATTTGATTCGAAAAAGAGGGCATAATCGAAAAGATGGAAATAATCTATTCACCCCCCATCTAAATTATCGTAGTCGCTGGACTTACAAGTGGTATCGAGCCAAACTCTTTGGCAAGCTGACTTAGAAGTGGTATCACACCACTATTTGATTCCAAAATTTTACTTTTGGAAATAAAGCTGGAATGTTATTTACATCGCGAGTAAAGAGGAACGATCATCATCAATGGAGAATCCATTCCTATGAAAGATCACCATACACCTCCAAAGTTCTCAAAGAGCTCCCCACCAAGAAAAAATCATCTCAAAATGGTAAAACCATTTTTATATTGATCTTATTTGGAATATGATCTTATTGAGAATTGATCGGCTCATGAAGTATGGCAAAAATTAGAAGCCATTCATGAAGTATATGCAAATGATAGGAGCAACTCAAAAGCATATACTTCTCAAAGGGATACAAGGTCAAATCTAAGGAACAAGCCTTTTACAACCTCCAACTATGAAGTAGTCGAACAATGTTTTATGGGCATCGAAGAAGAAAACGAGGTATGTCTAAAACCCTCTACTTCCTATGATATTGTTATACAAAATGATTATAGTGATTTGCAAAATGATTTTGATGACCTTCAAAATGAATTCCAAGGTTTACTTGTTAAGTACAAAAATTTGAAAAAGGAATTCAATGTTTTGAAAAATGATAAGGATAGTTTATTTACTTCCAATAAATCACTATCATGTGCTCACACCACCACACTTGATAAGGTTAGAAACCTTGAAAAAGAAAATAGTACTCTTGTTGAGAATATTAATTGCATGAAAAAGGATTTATCAAAATCCAACTTGAGTACCGATAAAATGATCGATATTGTTGATGTTCATAATTTTGAAAAATTGAAACAAGGACTTGATCATAAGCCTAGTGTTGTTAATTATGTGAAAAGAAATCAAGTCCCTATGCATGTTGGTCATTATGCTCCTAAAATTATTACTTGCTTCTATAGTGGTAAAAAGGGTCATACGGTAAATACTTGTCGGGCTAGAAATAACTCTAATTATTGTTGGAGACCTAAGGGTCTCAAAGCTAATCCCAAAGGACCCAAACACTTGAGGGTACCACAAAGCGATGTCATATTAGGTACCCGGCGGAATAAAAATCAAGGAAAATTCATACCACCTAGAAGACATCAAATGACCGTCTCATTTTATCAAAGGAGAAGACATCACCACAATGAATTTCCAAGAGAAAGACATTATCAACAATGGGAAGGATAAAATCCTTGGAAATGGAACAATCGGAGAAGCCATCATCAACAAAATAATTTTCAAAGGGGAAGATATCATCAACAATGGGAATGGCACAACCCATGGAAATGGCGAAATTGGTAAACCGTATCTCCCTATTTAAATATACATTTTATTTTTTATGCATGTTTTTATTTGTGTCTAAATTGCAAAATGAGTTTTCATAATTTTAAAATTAAGGTCTTCAATATATATATTTGTGGTTTTAAATTTTTTTGAAAAAGGAGACCTTGTATGATCTTACATTAAACTCTTGTGTATTTGCTTATTGACTTAATTGTTTTATCATCTCTTATGGATTTTTATGGCATGAGCTTACTTGTGATATCTTTTATTGTTTTAGCCTTGAAATGTGTTTTATGTAGGGTTGGAAATGAGATTGTATCATATTTATTTTTATAATAATTGAAAAGTTGGTAGTATACTTGTTTTTAAGATATGTATAGTAGGATATATATTTCCTCATCCTCTTCAAGAGATGCTTCCATAAACTATCGAAACATAAACAAACAAGGCCATATTTCATCATTGGTATTCATCCTATAATTGGTATTCATCCTCGATATATTTTTGTCATATGCCTATGTGCTTGTTTTTCAAGTTATTTCAAAGTATTTCATATAAGTGTCATTAAGAGGATTTTTCGATTTTTGAAAGGCACTATTCTATAAAGCTTATTTTATCCGAGACTTGTAAAGGATCATATTTGATTTGATAAAATATTTGATTTTTTATCCTCTTCTCAAAATTATGCATTTGATTGCTCATATTCATTCTTGTCAAAACTCTTGTTCAAATGCTTCTTTTAAATGAGGTCTCAACTATTTGCTCTCGGAGTTTCAAATTTTAAAAGAGACCTTATATAACTTTCTATAAGCTTATTTGAACTTACATGTTGTATTATATTCTTGATGATTTTCTTTAAGCATAGTATGTGTTACTTGCTATAATATCTCTATTATTCGATATTACTATGCTCTTGTGCAAGATGTCTTGATAAGATTTTGCAGGAATTTTTGGTATTTTGGAACAAGATAAATGACCAAGACAAGGTTAGTAGATCAATGTTATTGTCAAGAAGAAGGTATTGATTTTGATGATACATTTGCACTCGTAGCACATTTAGAAGCTATTCGCATTCTAATTGCTCATTCTTATTTTAAGAAAAATTTCAAGCTTTACCAAATGGATGTTAAATCCAATTTTCTAAACGGTTTTCATTCAAGAAGAAGTCTGTGTAAAACAACCGGGGTTTGAAAATTTTTATGGGCCAAAATGACTTTTATAAAAGGCCTTATTATGTTTAAAACAAGCACACCATGTATGGTTTGATAGACTTAGCTATTTTTGCAAAATGATTTTACAAGAGGTAAAACTCATCTACTCTCTTTGTTTTTGAAAAAGGGCAAGAATGTTTACTTGTACAAATTTATGTTGATGAAATCATCTTTGGTGCTACTTATGAATATTTGTGCAAGATATTTTTCTAAGTCAATGCAAGGTGAACCTAAGATGATCATGATGAGGGAAGCTCAATTTCTTTATTGGAATTCAAGTTCAACAATGCCAAGAAGGTGGTTATATTCCACACTCAAAGTATACAAAAGAAGAAGTAAGGCATTGAATAAGAAAGAACCATCTCAACCTCTATGACTACCATGTAAAGATTGACAAAGGTTGAGGAAGACATATCGGTCGACAAACATATTCGAGGTATGTTCATTCACTTTTATAGACTCGACATTCCATATGCC
The DNA here is from genome assembly GCA_016081115.2 of Rehmannia glutinosa. Classification (NCBI taxonomy): domain Eukaryota; kingdom Viridiplantae; phylum Streptophyta; class Magnoliopsida; order Lamiales; family Orobanchaceae; genus Rehmannia; species Rehmannia glutinosa. The sequence continues at coordinate 166,113 of JABTTQ020002479.1, read as the reverse complement.
TTATGTCTATATGCTCAAGCTCAAAAATAATCCCAACGAATCTCATTAAAGTGCCGTTAAAAGAAATTTCAAATATTTAAAAGACACTTCTTCTTATAGCTTGTATATCCAAAATTTTAAAATGATCATATTTTTTGGGATAACAAGTCCAGTGATTACAATTTTTCAAAATATGGTTCGTTACAATCAAACTAATCATATTGAGATTCGATATCTTTTTCTAAGGGATTGCATGTTTAACAAAAACTTGAGATGTGTTTAATTCCGTCTCAAGGATAACTCGCGGATTTTTTAATCGTTTACCGCCGAGTATTTTACCTCATTTCGAGCTTGATTATGACATAATGTATATTGAATGATGTCTATGTTTGCATTTTGCACATTTTTTTAAACTTAGGGGCGAAAAATCGGATTTTTGGATCAAATTTCAGATTTTCAAAACAGAATTAAACCAAATGGGCGCCAGGCAGGTCGACGGCCCACCGCCGACCGGTCTCCCAAGCCCTTGACCGGTCACCCACTGTGAAAATTTGGTTAAAACCGCCTTTGTTCTTGTATTTTGGCATTTTATTGTTTTTCCTCTCTATTTCAACCCCTTTGTCATTTGCACACACAATTCACTCCAAATGTGTTTTGTTGCATAATTTACATATTTTGGGGATTATCTAGCTCGTTTATCATCATTGTTATTCATCCTCACCGATTAAATGGTAAGAATTCTACTTCCTTATCTCAATTGGGTTGAACCCTTGAGAACTTGGCTTATATATATATTTCTTGATGCAATTCTTATATATTTGTGTTGAGCATGATGATTGTTGATGGATAATATATATAAAATTGTGTTTGGTGATGAAAGACTTGGCTTGATTACATTTACAAGGGCTATATATATCTTCTTCAATTTTTGACGCCCGCCAAGTGTTCGATAATATGTTTCAATGAAAAATTCATCACCTACATGATTCTCTCGTTTTCAAATGTCTTATATATTTATAGAGATCATGTTTTGCTACTCAAATTAGCTTTCATTAGCTTCTACAAGTCGTATGATCGACTTTTTCCTCCTATTTGGTCTATAAGCTTCAATGATAGCTCAATACATCGGTTTAGTTGCGATCTTTGATATGATTATATGATGTTTTTATCGTGCTAACATTCTTTTTGATGATTTCAAAGGGGGAAAAACAAGTTATAAGATTATTAGCTCAAAGAAGCTAAAATAAGCTTGAGAAAGAAGCTTTAAGCTGTGGCTATTAAAAGCCATAAAGTGCAGAGAATACTTAGTCCACAGCTTGTATCACGGACTTATTTGTATGGATTATAAGTATTTTTGACAGGGGGAGCTTCAATGCTCATGTTATTCAAGCTTATCTTGTAAAAGCTTGAGCTTCTAGCTTATGCAATATTTCTTATTAATGTGCTTATTGATAGGATGAGCTTTTGTAAAATGTTTCTTAAACGGATAGTTTACTCATAAAACTGGAAAAATGTTGTGTTTTCAAAATCGTCCTCGTGAAAATTGTTTTGGTTTGTAATCATCAAAAAGGGGGAGTTTGTTAAGATAAAATGTTTTTATCATGATTTTGATGATTTTGTTCAAATGAGTTTTTAAACCAAAATAATGTCTCTAAATGTTGTCTAAATACTTCCGATCGATTTAAAATATTTTTATTATTTTTCGGAGTATTTCTTGGAGTTTATTTTCGATAAAAAAATTGGACAACACTTTTGTTTCAGGCTCGATCGGTCGCCCTAGGGCAACCTGTACCTGAGTTGAGTTTTGAAACATAAAAAGGGGACGTATGAGAAATTAGGGAGGGCGACCGGTCGACCCGGAGGTCGACCGGTAGGGGCGATCGGTACCTGGGAAGGCCCTCTCAAGTCCTGTCTTCTCTGTTTCGTTTCTTAAACACCCCCAACCGGTCAATATCAAGGGCGACCAGTCGAACCCCCCTCCGACCGGTCCCCTGTGTAAAAATCACAGAAACTCATTTCAAACTTATCTCTCAAGCTGACCGTCGAACCCCTTGTTCTATCAAAGAAACTATCCGTTGCATTTTCGATTATGTTTTCCCTAATTTGTGGGATTGATTTCTAACAGCTATAATCTTGATTTTAAATGATTTCTTTTGCAGCAAATCACTCCCCAAGGAGGAGCCAATGTCTGGAAATCAAAGCCAAGACCTCTCCTATAAATAGAGGCTTCATTCAAGCAACAAGATACAACACATTACACAAGCAAAAGAGCAAACAAGCAAACACTTTCATAAATCTTGTTGTATTAGCCTAAGCACTTGCACTTCTTTGAGGTCTAGGCTTTCAATTCTTGATTACACTTGTACTCATATTATATTATTCATTATTGAGTTGTAATTTTGAATTTGGGTTATCATTCAACACAAGATATCTTTGTGAGTGTTCTTGTGGTAAGAACACATTTGGATGATCTAGGTGATAGGTGCAAGAAGATTGTGGTGATCTTCTTATTGAAGAGTGTGGTGCTCTTCAAGGTGTTGAAGAATTTGGTATTCTTCAAGGTTGAAGATTGTGGTAATCTTCACAAGGTGCCGTTGAAGGAAGATTGTGGTAATCTTCAAGGGAGATTGTAGTAATCTCCAAGGTGGTGTTGAAGAAGAGTGTGATGCTCTTCAAGGTGTTGTTGTAAGTTGAATTTGTATTAATTGTGGTAATTAATAAAAAAAATTCTTTTTCGAAACCCATCCCGGATATACTGGGGTGGTAAAGCACGTAGTCCCTAGGTGGGGTGAAGCTCTATAAATCGACGTGTGTTGTTTACTTTCCGCACCTTTATTCTTGTCTTGGCGTATTTGATTCGAAAAAGAGGGCATAATCGAAAAGATGGAGATAATCTATTCACCTCCCCTCTAGATTATCGTAGCCGCTTGTACTTACAGTTATCACTAAAATTATTTCCTCCAGATGAGCCCCGATCACGGCATATATCATCTCACCTATTTAGTTTGGATTTATTGTGGGTCGTCGTATTCATGATTGTGTCTCTATCGTATCGGAGTGCATTAATTGTTTAGATCGTCGGGTGTATGGTGGTAATATGGCCATCAAGGTGGACATTTGAAAAGGCGTTTGACACCTTTTCTTGGGATTTCGTGTTGCACGTCTTGAAAGCTTTTGGTTTATTGGATAGGTTTTGTGATCGATTACTAGCATTCTTTAGTCTGCTAGACTCTTGATTCTATTGAATGGCTCACTGGTTGGGTATTTTTGTTGTTCTCAAGGGGTCCGTCAAGGGGATCCTCTGTCTCCACTTATTTTCTCCATTGCTAAGGAGGTTTTGAGTAATCTCATTAGTCAGCAAGTTCAATCCCATGCTCTCATGGGTATTTGGGATGGCCGCAATATTTTCTTCCCATCTCACTTGTTATATGCGGACGATGTGATTATTTTCTGCCAGGATTCCAAAGCCAATGCTAGCATTATTTCGCGCATTCTTTTGGATTATGAACAACTATTTGGGTCAATATGATAATCAGGACAAGTCTATGATTTATTTTGGTAAATTTGTGCATCATAAGCGGGCTATTCTTCGTGCTATTAGGATGCAGGAGAGAAGTCTGCCTTTTACTTATTTGGGGGTTCCGTTATTCAGGGGAGTTCCTAGATGGATGCATTTGGAGCCTATTGTGGATCGTATTATTTGAAAATACAGTAATTGGAAGGGGCATTCACTATCTATGGCGGGTCATGTCTTCTTGTTTCCTCCAGAGCAAATTTTTGGATCAGTCACTTGAGCCAAAGGCCTCTCCGGTTAATTCTTCACTTTCGTATGGTTTATGTCCATACATCTCCTCTCTAAAAAGAGACTCATGCTGGATTATTGGGGACGACACCTCTATATCTTTTTGGTGGGATAATTGGCTTGGTTATAGTATTGCAGATAAGATGGGTGTTCCTCTCAGTTTTCGTAAGAGATTATCTCAGACGGTTTTCTAATTATTTAGTTGATGGTTTTTGGCACTTCACTTCCTTGTTCATTCTGAATTGTGAGGATATTGTTATGGATATTTTGGGTATGTCTGTTGTGGGGTGGGGATGATTCTCGTGTCTGGTCTAGATCGGTTCATGGCTCTGTTTCTTCTCGTATTGCTTATTGGCATCTTCACACGAGTTTTCCAGTTGTCCGTTGGGGTAAGTGGCTCTGGAATCCTGGTATCCCGACACGAAGATCTATGTTAGTCTGACGTTTGATTCATAACAAGCTTCCTTTATGGGGTCATTTGCAGAAGCGCGTGATATCTAAACCTGCGGTTTGTTAGCTATGTTTTCAGCATTCTGAGGATCTCGACCACTGCTTTTTGGACTGTCCCCTTGTTCATTCTAGTTGGGATTATTTCACAGTCCTCTTCAGTGTGCAGTTGGATTTTTCCTCTGGCATATGGAGAGTCATTCTTCAGAGTCTAGATGTTAAAGGAAGTTCTCAAATTCTCTTTTTGTGGAAGTTAATGTTGATTACTTTTCTTTGGATGATGATCTTATCGTAATAGGGTTGTTTTTGAGGATTCCAAGTTCTCGGATGTTGCTATACGTGCTCATGTGCTTTTATTTATTGGGAAACACGTCATGTTCCTATGGGTTTCATGCATAATGATTGCCTTAATCTTTTCATTTTGAGGAAGTTGGGTATTTCGGGTTGTCATCGACGGGCTAAATCCCCCCATATTAGTCTATTGGAATCTTTCTCCGCCAGGTTGGATTAAAATTAACACAGATGGGAGCGCTATGGAGTCTCCGGGGGATTCTGCGTGTAGAGGTATTTTTCGTAATTGTTATGGTTTTGTTCTTCTTGGTTGTTTTACTTTGCACTTGACCTGCGGCTTCACTTTTCCTCGCGCAGTTACGGGTGCCATCACGGCTTGTGAAATTGCTGTGGATAAAGAATAACAATACATTTGGCTTGAAGTTGATTCTTTATATGTCATTTCTATCTTCTCTTCCTTCTCAGTGGATGTTCCGTGGGTCCTTAGAGGGCGACTTTTACTTTTATATCGTCGCCTCCGTCTTATTCATTTTCGGGCTTCCCACATTTTTCGTGAGGCTAATCGCGCATGTTGTGGGTAACGTTTGGTGGGATGCCGCTCCTAATTTCATTCATGATCGTACTTTACCATATCAGATATTAGTTTGTTTTTATCCTTCAGCCATGCAGCCGGCTTGTGGTTGCTTGCCTTTGTTTTGTTCGAATTCTTTTTGTATTGGGGGTACTCTTTTTCTTTCTAAGTGTTTTTCCACAATGGTGGGTTTTACCTTAGAAAGTTTTAACGAGGCCCCATCTCAGACTAGTTGATCGGTCTTATGATCAGCATACTCTTTTCTTTGTTAATTTATTTTGGCCTTCAGCCTTTTACTTAAAAAATAATTTCTTTTTCTTTAGAAAATCTTTCCACAATATTTGAAGAGTACTTAATCAAAACGAGAGGTTCAAAACCATATTCCTATGGTACTCGTTTATTCATAAATTCAGCTGCTTGTAAACCTCTGGGCATGGTTTTATTCAACGTTTGTTCAATTACTCTTTTACCAGCACATATATAGGGATGGCAATTCGCCTCCCCTCTCAAGACCCGCCCTGCCCCGCGATCCGTGGCGGGGCAGGACGGGTCTGAGCATTGCCTACACCTCGTGGGTACCCGCCCCGCCCCGTGCATTTTATTTTTATTTTTTTATATTTTTAATGTATATTTTAGATGTATATTATATAAGATAATATAGTTTTATGTATTTAATATATTTAACATATATAATGACAAATTTTATAAATAATATATATTTATAATATAAAATATAATATTAAAAAATTATTAATAATATTAAGTACAAAATAAAAATATTTATAAAAAAAAATCAACACAGGCAACCCCCCTCCCCGACCCATAGCGGGTCGCTCTTACCCCGCCGCGTCCCATTGCCATCCTTAGCAAAATGGGACTCAAATCCATTTACGATCCCGAGTTTCCAGACACATCGCACTTTTGCTCGGGTTCGAGAGTTGGTAACAAAAGGATTCATTTTATTGAATATCACAGTAATCAAATTTTCCAAGGTACCAAAATGAAAAAGTAATTTATTATCAAGAACAAAAAAATTGAAATATAAAATTTTCAAATATCAATTGCAAGGGATATGACCTAAACTACAACTTACAAATGGTCGAGCACAGTCGGTACTGCCCTGAGGCAAAGAAGAAAAGTGGGTCATTATTTTTGGAGCTCAAGATCGGCCCATACTTTGAAAATACACATTAAAACATATCGGCTAGTCCGACCCGAGCCCTTTTGGGCCTCTGAATAATTCAGCTGGACCCGACTTTTTCATCGGATCGGTTGGGTTGATTTTGACCACTCTAAACTAAATCCCATCCTACAGACGATTATCTACTTTAGTTTACCAGTTTCAATCAGATCAATATGAATGACAGTCTGAATTCATTTTTCCCAAGAGTTTAAAAGAATGATACAACAATATCATGATTTCAATACTCTATCCTTTGAAAATTATCAAAAATAATGAAAAAATAAAATCTATACTATGAATATATGGATATGAATATTGATAAAATGGGACATTATTTACAGTACATTTTTTTTTTGTTGCTTTTTGCCTTTTTCTAAAGAAAATTTAGATCCAGTACCCAAGATTTAGGACATTATGTGATGGAGTCATCGCCATTTGCTCATGGGCCACTTCCCAGTTCCCAAGGCTCAAATCAAGACAATAAATTAATTAAATCGAAGAATAAAAAAGTTAAGAAATACCAAATTCCATTTAAATAATGCCACTGTCATCTTGATTCTCGTCATACCATCACTCTCCAAAGCTCACAATTGCAGACAACAACATGGTTGCACAATAAATTACGTCAATTTCTCCAACTAGTTGCCCTGCTAGCTATGACTGAAAAATCCTACTCCATTATTGCCTACCAATATATTGCAATTCTCAAGAAAAAACACCACGTGCCACCACTAATATTATACTCCTTCAAGCGTCACCCTTTCACATTTCCAACGAAAATCCCGCACTTTTTTATTCTTTTCTTTTTTCACTTTTTGTTGGCTTTCTTTTGTTCTCCAGTTGAGTTTTCAAACTTAACTAGGATTTTGGGTGTTTCATTTACTCTTCGTGTAAGTTCATTTGCATTATTCTCGAGTTCTATTTTTGCTGTTGGTCTGTATTTCTCGTTTTTCCATTTTTCGAAGCATATTTTTTTGTGGGTTTTCAAGAAAGTGTCATTTTCTTTAGTTATTTGCCCCTCTAGCCTTGATGAAATAATTACAAAAACAAAGAATCAAAATCCATGGAAATTTCAAGATTCTTTGTGTCACTTTGTATATCATGGAGTTTCTTGATCTGGGGTACACACCAGCTACAATCCTCCCAAACCCAAGTGCTTTTTCAGCTAAGAAAGCAATTAGAGTACCCAAAGCAGTTGGACAATTTGCTCAACCCTGGGATTGATCTCTGTTTCTTGTCTTCTCTCCAAATAAACATCACATGCCAAGATAGCATTGTCACTGAGATCAGAATATTTGGTGATATGCACACAAGGCTATCACAAAATTTCTCCATGGACTCACTTGTAGCAACCTTGTCAAGGCTAAACAGCTTGAGAGTTCTCAGTTTGGTGTCATTAGGCATTTGGGGTCCCATTCCTGACAAAATTCACAGGCTGCAATCTCTTGAATACTTGGATTTGAGTTGGAATTTTCTGTATGGTTCCATTCCTCATACTGTTTCAAGAATTGTGAATCTTCAGATTCTTAAAATGGATGGTAATTTCTTGAATGGTACTTTTCCTGATTGGTTTGATTCATTTTCAAATCTCACAAGTTTAAGTTTGAGAAACAATATGTTTAGTGGTCCCTTGCCATCTTCAATTCAGAGAATTACCTCATTGACAGATATTAATTTGTCGAACAATAAAATCTCCGGTAAGTTGCTGGATCTCAGTAGCTTATCGAGGTTACGTTGGTTGGATTTGAGCAATAATAAATTAGATTCTGGACTTCCAAGTATGCCTAGAGGCGTGATTGTAGTTTTGCTTAGCAACAACAGTTTGTCAGGTCGAATTCCTGAGCAATATGCTAAACTGAATGAGCTTCAACAACTTGACTTGTCTCATAATGCTCTTACTGAGACGGCTCTTGCAGGGCTTTTCGCCTTGCCTAGTATCGTTTCGTTAAATTTGTCGTCAAATATGTTAACTGGATCGCTTCCAATGCATTTGAGTTGTGGTAATAAGCTTCAAATGGTAGATATCTCTAATAATAGGTTGAGAGGCCTTTTGCCGTCCTGTTTGAATTCGAATGTGAAAACTAGGGTGGTTAAGTTTAGTGGGAACTGCTTATTGGTTGATTTAGGACACCAGCATCCAGATACATATTGTGTGGTGAATTCCAAAGAGAAGAAGGGATCGCGTGGGAAGAGTGTGGGGATATTAATAGGTGTAATTGGTGGAATTGGTGTAGTAACGTTGTTTTTGGCGTTTGGATTTCTTGTATTGTGTCGACGATATTGTCCTAGAGGGACGTCAGAGCAGCACTTACTGCAAAAGGCAGTGCATGAAAATTCTGTCACAGGGTTTACAGCTGAGATTCTAACAAATGCCAGTATGTTATCTGATTCCACGTTTTTGATGGGGTTCTCTTTTTCCGACTTCATCAGCCTTTCTGAAGATCTTTTCTTTATTGTGCAGGGTTTATTTCTGACGCAGCAAAGTTAGGCTCGCAGGGTGCGCCAGCTCATCGCCAGTTTTCACTCGATGAGCTAAAGGCAGCTACCAATAACTTTGACAAGTTCACCTTGTTGGGTGAAGGTTCAACTGGAAAGGTAAAAACTTCGGTGACAGCTATTCTGTAATGATGCTTCAGTTTGCTTGCTAGTAAAGAAAAGTCCAGTATTTTGGTGAATGGGCATTATTCTCTGCATTGATCTTCTTACTGATATGATGTTAGCTGATTATCGAAAGGAGTTTGTGTCGATTGTTTCGCTTGTGAAGTCATATTTTTTGGAAAGTTGCTTCGTAGGCATAATATAAACATCTCTTAGGTAGTGAAATAGACTAATTTTAGCTGATAAATGTATAATAACTAAACTCTTGCTGAAGGATTACTAATTGTGCTTAATTTCCACTTACCATAAAGAATTTAGCCGTTGGCTCAAGTATCTGCAATCTATATTTTGTAAATCTCAGCCTTATGAATTTGGGCGTCGTTTCTTTTATTCTCAGATATACAAAGGAAGACTGGAAAATGGGGCCCAGGTAGCAATACGATGCCTGACGGTGTCGAGAAGATTTACAATCAGGAATCTCAAACTCAGACTCGATTTGTTGGCTAAGCTTCGGCATCCTCATTTGGTGTGCCTCTTGGGACACTGCATTGAGAGTGAAGTACAAGATGAATATGGTGCCAACAAGGTCTATCTTATTTACGAATACGTACCAAATGGCAATTATCGAGCTCATCTTTCTGGTGAGGGTCGTGTAGAATATAACTTTTGAATATCTCATCGCCTGGAAACTGGCAACTTTAGTCCACAAACTGAAAGTACTCTTTTAGAGAAAATTTTCCTAACTGATATGAAATAAGATTACTTTTAAGATTAGTAAACCACATTATGCATCAAAATTAAGATTCCTAATAACTAATATTTGCCCTCAGAAACTAATTCAGAGAAGGTGCTCAAATGGTCTGATAGACTGGCTGTTCTAATTGGCATTGCTAAGGCTGTTCATTTTCTGCACACTGGAATTATTCCTGGTTTTTACAGTAATCGGTTGAAGGCAAACAATATCTTGCTAAATGAGCATCGAATGGGAAAACTGAGCGATTACGGATTGTCTGTCGTAGCTCAAGATATCGACAAGGACAAGGTATTTACATACTCGATGCACATTCTCAAATTGGTTAAAAGATATTAAAAAATTACATTGTATACCACTAATTATTCTATCTTATTTTCTTGGTTGCTAGGAAGAAGATGGCCTTAAATCATGGTAAGAATACCATCTGATTAGAAAGTCAATGCAATAAAGTGCAATCATTAAAACCCATTTGAGATGTGGCAGTACTTTTTCAATCATAACCATCGTCTTTCTTTTTCTTTCTTTTTTTTTTTTTTTTTGAGCAAGGATTTTTTTTTTGTTTTTTGAGAACAATGATTTTGGTATCTCCGGAACTAAAATATTGCTCATCTATATTTTTGCAGGCAAATGAAGAGCCTGGAGGATGATATATATAGTTTTGGGTGCATATTACTCGAGTCACTTGTCGGGCCGTCAGTTCTTGCTAGAAAGGAGTCGTTTCTGCTCAATGAAATGGTACATAAAAGTTAGGGATAATTACAAAAACTACCCTTGAGGTTTGAATTAATTACAAAAAACCCAGAGATGTTTGAAAATTACAAAAAAAATCCATGAGGTTTGATTATGTGTTAAATGTAAGGGGGTAACTGTAATACTTTTACAAATGTTTTACAAATGTAAAGGGAGTGATTGAAATATTTTTGCTTATGAAGGCGGCAGCGTGTAAAAAAAATTCAAACCTTAAGGGGTAATTTTGTAATTATCCCTAAAAGTTACGAAAACAAGAAATACTTGTCTGACTATTTAGCATACAAAACTTACTTAGGATTAATTATGCTCATGCTCATTCTAAGCATTTATCTTTCGACGATTTGGTTTGCACTCAACTAGTTTCTGCAATTTACAGGTTTCTTTAGGCAATCCAGATGGGCAGAGGCGAATAGTAGACCCAACCGTACTCGCATCTTGCTCTCAAGAATCACTTTCGATTGTCGTATCTCTAACCATCAATTGCATATCTCCCGAGTCATCAACTCGCCCGTCTTTTGAGGACGTTCTTTGGAACTTGCAATATGCGGCTCAAGTTCAGGCAACATCGGATGATCAGAGAAGTGGAAAAACACTATTGTCTCCATAACTTTTTCTTCTCTGCATTGGTGCATGTATCTGTCAATTCGGATATTTTTGCATCTCTTAGTCTTTGAGATCTTAAAACTATTCTTCATCGGTGGTACAAAACGTCTTTGACACCTTGTCAACTGTAAATTATGCCTTTCTGCAATTGTACTTGCTTTAATCACAGAGTATGAATTTTAATTGTTGAATTGTGAATATTATTGATTGCATTAACAACATCATGAATGGAATACATGTTATTGTAAGCTTTCAGGATGCATTGATAGTGTTTAACTTAGCCTTGAATTCTATCATTTTATTCAAAGGGATTATATAGTTAGGGGCAATATGAGAATGTTTTGTCCTACCTCTTTGGTAACAAATCAACCATAAGCCTAAATATTAAAAAAATTGAGAGAGAATGATTGCATCATTACGTTTATTAGGATATCTGTAAGCAAATAAGCACATATTTGCACATAATCACATAATAAGGAATCGATGATACTTTTCAATTGGGTAGCGGAATAAATTTATCGATTCGCGTTTTGTTAGCCCTTGATCTGGATAGCTCGCCTACAAGCCCCTCTCGAACTGCACTTGAATATATGTCGTCCTTCACTCCATGTGTCGCTCCACTTGATGTGAATACTATTAAAGCACCCACAACTGTTGCACACCTTAAACCCTCGGAGACCTTGAGTGGTAATTTTCCAAGAAGAAACGTAGAGAGAAAAATTCTACGTATGAGATATCTGTCTTTTCGGAATTAACGTGTGTGTAGGAATGAGGGAGAGATCATCTTATAATTGTAAGATATCTCAATCCCTGCCATAATCAAATCCTATTATATTAGATGCAATCCCAAGATGCATGTTAATCAATTAAGGATCCCTTTGATTTGGCACAATCTTTCCTATCTTAGAAGATATGGATGCAATTTTCCAATATCTGATCCGACTCTTTCAAATCACACTCCCATAATTCTCATCTCACGTAACTTCTTTCATACAGGGAATAAGGTGTGCGACCAAGCGAGAGCGTAAAGGAACAAATGAGGAGAGTTATATTAAGTCATCACCCAACTAGCATAACTCTACAACTCAGGAGACTCGCTATGTACCCCAAACTATGTGGTCGCACCAAATCAAGCATCTCTGACCCCTCAATAGATAGAGCATGCTTGACCTCCCAATATGTATCTATGCTCATGACTATATCAAAACTTATTTTCAACTTAGTCGGCCGGCCTATGAGCCATAGAACATAGTGCGTTAGTTTTTCCTCGGCCTCTTATGCCAATCACCTTGGTCTTGACATGACTTTCCTAGTTATGGGAATCCATAATAAACACATGCTAAAGAGCTCATCAAGCTGACATCATGACAAAGTCCGAGTCCCAAAGGGCACTAATAAACACAGCACACAAAGGATCCATTGCCATCCATTCAGCCACTCGTCTTATAAGGTCGTCGCAAAGCACATGTAGTATGAATACATGCTATGATGGAGCTTCCACTCAATTCGGGCATGTCACGCTCTAAACATCATACGAGTCTTAGTCCAGTCGCTCATCTAGCGTCTGACCTGCGCATTACAGAATTCGGTCCCCACAACATCTTCTAATAATTCGCATACTCGGCTACAAACAGACTTTATGAAGTTTGGACGCACTCCATTTCGATCAAGTATGATCTCATCTTGGCTTCATGCCAAGGCGACTATTGTTAAGCTTTTGGCCTTTCACGTTGTTCCTAGTGTGAAGACAATCAATTGCATCCCTCTCATTGGTGCGAACATGATCAATGAGTCTCATCTTGCTCGCCAAAGCGCCAAGGTGAATACCCGTGTGACTAGGTAATCTAAGTCTGGGGACATTATCAATCATTAAACACAGTACACTAACAATTTAATAAGAACAATAAATCTTATTAATCAATTAAATGTTCATACAGGCCCACAAATTCAAATCCTACACAGTCCCATACTTTTAACATGCCTTTGGAACACGTTTACGCGCGCGAGGGCTTAGTAAAAGAATCAGCGACCATGTCACCATTAGGAATATTCCTGAGAACTATTTGACTTTGCGCAACATTCTCTCAAATAAAGTGATATCTGGTATCGATATGTTTGGTCCTCCCGTGGTACTTGGGATCCTTAGCATATACTAGTGCAGACGTGTTGTCACAATAGACAACAATCAGATCATCAACATCTTGTTTGTAATGCGCAGACTCAAGAAATCTTCTCAACCAGTTACCTCTTGGATCGCCGACATACAAGCAACATATTCAGCTTCCATGGTGGATAAAGATATACAAGGCTGCTTCTTACTACACCAAGTGATAGCAGCGCCTCCTAATATGAATGAATATCCCGATGTGGATTTGCGTTCATCTCTATCCGTTGATCCATCGGCATTGCTGTAACCTACCAAATTTAAACTACCCCCATGATAGCATAAAGCTAAATCACTTGTCCCTTTCAAATATCTAAGTATCCTCTTGACTGCAGCCCAATGAGCGCGTCCAGGATTACTTTGATATCTGCTCACCATCCCAACTGCAAAACATAGGTCTGGTTGGGTACACATCATTGCGTACATCAGACTCCCTATCGCATTTGCATATGGAACCTTAGCCATGCATTCCTTTTCTTCATCTGTTTTTGGGCATAAATCTTTGCTGAGAATGCAAGTCTTTTCCATGGGTGTGTCAACAGGTTTAGCATTATGCATACGAAATTGTTCTAGAATCCTATTGATGTAAGTCTATTGAGACAAACTCAATAATTTCCTAGAACAATCTCGGTGTATCCTAACACCAAGTATGTATTCTGCTTCTCCCATGTCCTTCATCTCAAATGTAGAGGACAACTACTCTTGTGTGGTGATAATCATCTCCATGTCATTTTCAGCCAATACAATATCGTCCACATACAGTGAGAGAATCAAGAATTTTCTCCCACTTCTCTTGACATACACTCAATGGTCTTCTTCGATCATCGTAAATCCTATCGAGGTGTTAGCTCGATGAAATCGATAGTACCACTGTCTGGATGATTGTTTCAATCCATAAATGGAACATTTTAAGCGGCATACTTTGCGCTCTTGTCCTTTCTGCTGAAACCCTTTAGGTTGATCCATAAAGATCTCTTCGTCCAATTCTCCATTGAGAAATGATGTCTTCACATCCATTTGGAATAATTCCAGATCAAGGTGGGCAACAATGGCCAAAATAAGGCGAATTGAGGCAAACCTCACCACCGGGGAGAATGTCTCTTCATAGTCTACACCCTCTCTTTGAGTGTAGCCCTTCGCCACAAGACGAGCTTTATACTTGTCGATCGACCCATCTGCCTTGCGCTTGACTTTAAGAACCCATTTGTTCCCAATGGTCTTGCGTCCAGGTGGAAGATCAACTAGCTCCTAAACTTGGTTCTTAGCCATCGAGCTCATCTCTTCCTCCATAGAAATTATCCACTCTTTAGCATTAGGAGAAGTAACAACCTCTTGATAAGTGGTTGGCTCATCAATATCCATAGGAGCACACATGAAAGATTGCCCCTCAATTTCAAAACATCGTCGGGGTACTATTCCACGATTGCTTCGACGCATAAGTGGATTTTGAGAGTCTTCCTCCAGTGTGTCACTCCCACTGACTCTAGGACCACTACCATTGTCCCCGTCGATAACTGGATGAGATTTTGAAGTCTCACCCTCGCCAGGAATCATAGCATTGTCCTTGGGATCTTGCAACTCATACAGTTCTAAATTCCCTCTTACTTCTTCGATTGTTGGAAATTCCTCCTCGAGGAAGTTAACATCGTGGTATTCAATCTCAGTCATTCCTCCATCAGGATGTTCACCATACATCACATAGCCTTTCGAGTGATTGCAATATCTTATAAAGACATGTTTGATCGCCCTAGGACCAAGCTTCCCATGCTTATGAGAAGTGTTGTGAACAAAACCAGCCGACCCCCAAGGGCGCAAGCCTTCTAAATTAGGCTTTCTGCCATTCCATAACTCATATGGTGTCGTAGGAACTGACTTTGAAGGCACACGGTTTAATATGTAGGCAGCAGTCAAAATCGCATCTCCCCAACAAGATATTGGAAGATTAGCTTGCGCCATCATTGATCTGGCCATTTCCAGAAGTGTCCTATTCCTTCTCTCCGCAACACCATTTTGTTGCGGAGTATATGGAATGGACAATTGTCTTATAATTCCTTTTTCTTCACATAATTGTCTGAACTGATCAGACAGATATTCTCGCCCTCTATCAATACGTAAAACTTTGAGGTTTCGTTCTCTTTGGTTCTCAACCTCGGCCAAAAATCGCTTAAAATAGACAAGCGCACTGACCCATAACGCGAATAATCATCACTGAAAGTGAGAAAATAGGATGCACCGTGTCGTGCCCTCACATTCATAGGTCCGCATATATCTGAGTGGACTATTTCAAGAGGATGAGTAGCCCTCTTTGCCTTACCAAAAGGCTTCCGGCAGGCTTTTCCCGCCAGACATGGTTCACACACAGGAAGGTTAACTTTAGCGGTGGCCTAAAAGACCTTCTCGAGCTAGCTTTAGTCAATCTTTCTTGTCCTATGTGTCCCAACCTCGCATGCCATTTAACAGATTCAGAAATAACATCAACATATGAAGAAACAAAAGAAATACATTCACTGGATAGTTCTAACATGAAAAATCCATTACTAATAAATCCTACGCCATAAAGGTCATTGCCAAGAAAAATGGATAACTGATTTTGATCGAACAAGAAAGAAAAACCATGTCCTAAAAGTGCTGAAACTAAAAGTAAATTACATCGAATGCTAGGTGCGTAAAGCACATCACTAAGGAGTAGCTTGCGCCCAAAGGTCTTTGAGCTTGAGCCGTATGACCAACTCCAACAACCTCCTCATGTGCGCCATTCCCCATAGCAATGTAATGGCTGCATACTGGCACTCGATGGTAATCTACAAAACCTGCTCTATCTCTTGTCACATGTTTGGTTGCTCCTGTGTCTATAATCCAACCATAGAGAGAATTAGCAACAAAAACATGTGAACAAACAAAAGAGTCAAAAGAGCTAGAAGCGGGTCTTACCTTCTTTGGCTCAGTGCAATCACGAGCAAAGTGGCCCGGCTTTCCACGTTGACGTTTCGTGGTCTTTTCACCTTGTGGGCCCAAGTTTTGGTTCTTGGCACCACTCTGTCCAGCACCCTTCGGCTTGTTCCAACGTTTGCCTTTGGGGGGCTAGCTTGCGTTGTCCAGCATGTGCGACAAGAGCAGCTGTTTGTGCTCGCTCCGCCTCTCGGCGGTCAGCCTCAAGCCTAAGATGACTGGCGACACTGTCAAAAGTTTGGATTTGCTCGTTATGTATGAGCACAAGCTTAATGTGTACCCAGGTCTGCTCAGGTAGCAACCTTATGACTGGCAAAACTTGTTGTTCATCAGTGATCTCATTTCCAGCATTTTGAAGCTCGCGAATCATATCTTTCATCACATCAAGATGCTGGCTCATCATGTGTTTGGGGTCAAGTACGTACTGGTTAAACTTGAGGGTTAAAGCCCTCAATCTCGTTGTCGAGGTAGTACTGTACGTGACCTTCAAGCCTTCCCACAGCTCCATAGCTGTTGGATACTTTTCAAACTCACGGATCAGATGGTCGTGCATGCAGCTCAACATAGTATAGCGTGCACTCCTATCTTGATCTACCCACTTATTGTACGCATCCAGATCGCGACGATATTGGGCATTTGATCAATTTTCTAGCTCAATAGGCATAGCCATAGCAGTGGTGAGATGGTCAATGATTTTCATATGGTGCAGCAAAAATTGAACTTTTCTATGCCACATAGTATAGTTCTGGCCATCAAGTTTGCCAGAGCCATAAAGATCAGAAAAAGCTATTTGGACATCCATCACTGTATATAATGCGCAATTTGTTAGGTATTTGTCTAATTTAAAATTTTCTATTTTGATTCAAATAAATTTTTATTATGTTCTTCAAATCAATGAGATCGAAAATTCGCCGCAAAAGCTTATAATCATCTCCCACCGAGTTGAAGACAATAATAAAAATTTAAATAATCCATGAATAGAAACATTGTCCATAATAATTATGCATACATCACATACAAGAAATAATTGGGTGACATTCGATGCTCACGTCGAGATAATTTTTGACCTACGGTGGTGATTAACAAAACATACCCAAAAATACATAGCCAAAAAAATGGCCCCTCTAATACATGAGTCCTAACAAAAAATAATAAAATTACAATTTGTTGCGGACCTACTACAAGAATCTAAGAAAAATAAATAATTTGGGACTTTGTATCACCACCGTCTCCAAAAATTACCTCTCAAATAATTAACTAACTAAACATATAAACATGAGCATCCAAAAATGTCCATAACCCGTACACATAAAATTGCATAATTATATATTGGGATTAATACATCCATCACAATCATTAGATAATTAGTTCTAATGTCAAAACAAATCTGCAATTTATATGTTCTCATCAACAAAACATCAATGCAGTATAAACCCACATATCAGCGCACGTGTCACTTTAACAGTTAAAATTGCAGATTATTACGTAAACAAAAACCAACTCAGCGACCTAAACAAGAAACAACATTCAGCCTTCATCAACAGAGAAGAAACAAGAGGAAATTACACAAAATACCCTGATTTTTAGAAAAAAGACAAAAATACCAACCCATCACAAAAATACCCCACCCGCTCCATCCCCTGACAAATATACCCTACATTTGTCTGTATCACTCCGTCATGGCTAAATTAATCCTCTTCGATGGACAGCTTCAGGAATTTGGGTGCACCGGTAGGGGACACTGTTCCTTGCAGCGCGCCGTAGCTGATGTAGTGTCTGGTGTCTAGGATGCGCCTTTTCAACTTCGAATCCAGCTCGAACTCCTCGTCTTCATTCTCGAGGCACTCGATGGCGGTTCCCCTGCATCCAGATCTCACGGTCGGCATCAGCCACGCCGCCGCCGCAGCATCGTGGTCCCCACCTGCCGACACCTGGGAGGTAGGATAGACATAATTACGAGGAGTACCCACATCATTTTCGAACTCCCAGCCATTGAAAAAGAAAGCTGGTCTTCAATTAAACCCAAAATCATTGCTCGATTTGAATTCTTGTTGATGTACTGTATCCGGCTAATGAATTGGTTTCTCTCTCTAAATTCTTTGTGTGGTGATGGAATTTAATGAGAGATGGAATTGGGAGAAGATGGGACTGAAATTGGTATATATATGTGGAAGAGATGGAAATGAGAGGGGTAATAATTGAGCAAAGGAGGCAGGTTTTCAGGAATATTACGAATATACCATGGGAAATTGAAGTTTGGCTTATTTATGGTTGCCCACTACTTTTCTTGGTTTCTTTTTTTTTTTGTGTTGAATGCAAATTTAAATGATTTGTTGATTTTGTGTTGCTGATGCATGATTTTTCTGTGTTCTTTTATTATTTTGTGATTTGAAGTTTTTCGTTTGTTTCGATGTTGTTTCGAAGTTGTTTTAACTTTTTGTTTCTTTTGTTCTTTTATGTATTTTCCATTTATTTTGTTCTTTTTTATTGTTTTTGATTTGTTGTGTTATCTATCTGACTGTGTATCTTTTTTTTATTTCTTTTGTAGTGAATGTGGGATTTTTTGTTGCTTGTTATGTCAAACACTTTATTGTTGGGGAGGCTATGGACGTCGAAGCGTTCGAGATAGAGAATGAACAAGCAAGGATCAGTCATCTGCTTCACGATCATGCTAAGTTGAAGCTGCAAAATGGTGATGACGATGACAACGACATTAAGATTCTACCTCCACTTCCTAATAATTTTAGAGAATTGTTGTTACGTAAATCTTAATGATGGTGTAATCAGTTGAAACGTGTAAGCAACATAAATGAAACATGTAAGAAACAATTGTGAAACAGGGGATCATGTGATAAAAGTTTGTAGTAAATTTAAATTTAGAGAAATAGTGTAGTTTTCCCCATATACTCTTCAGCTTTTTTTTTTTGTCATCCTTGTAAATGTTGATTTTGCTTCATTTCGATGTATGCATGTCTAATCTTGAACTAAAGATCTCACGTACTCTAGCAAAGTTGTTACTAGTAGGTCTCTCCCCGCTACAGTTCATGCATTCAATAATTCTACGATGTTGGAAGTCAATATAAAGTATTTTTTGGTTTGACAGTGGAGTCGTGTCCATTTCTCGTAGCCGATGATGGACAAGTAAGCTCAAATTTTTTGAATTGAATTTGTTGTTTCAAGATTTTCGTTTAGGGTGATGAATGTGCAGTCCATTGGAATCAGTATTCTTGTTATTTCAAAGTTGGTATACTCTCTATTTTCTTCTCATTGTCCATTGTGGCATACCACAGCTGAGATTTTCTCCATGCAACTGTGGAATTCAATGAAAAGTTGGCTAAGTGAAACATATAAAAAACATAAATGAAACAGGTATGAAACAACAAAGAAAAACAACAAACATGTTTGAAAACAAAAAAAACAACGCCAAAAAACAGCGGGAAAAGAGTATTTTTTGTCAAAAATCAGCGGAAAATGGGTATTTTTATCAAAAAACAGCGGAAAATGGGTATTTTTGTCAAAATTCAGCGGAAAATGGTATTTTTGTCCAAAATCAGTGAAAAATGGGTATTGTGTAGGAATTGAGTATAGAAAATGAGGTATTCATGTCCTTTTCTCAAGAAACAATACAGCAGCCCAGGCCCATTTTCAATTTATCAAATTGATACTGTCCATAAAACATGTACACGTACAAGCCTTAATATCAACAAAAGAAAACAAATCTCTTGGCGAGGATTTCAATGCAGGATGAGTTTTTATAATCAAAACTTTAAACGGCTATAACTATCTCGTTTCTTATCTGATTAACATGCAAAATATACAAAATTAATCCTCTCATCGAGATCTACAATTTGATACTAATATTGCATATATAAAAATAAAATTCCAGATTCAATTTTTCTTGTTAAAAAATAAAAAAAATTGAATCTCGTTGATATGACGAATCAAATACATCAAATAGGCGAGAACGAGACCCTAATGACTCTGATACCACTGTAAGCAAATAAGCACATATTTGCACATAATCACATAATAAGGAATCGATGATACCTTTCAATTGGGTAGCGGAATAAATTCACTGATTCACATTTTGTTAGCCCTTGATCTGGATATAGCTCGCCTACAAGCCCCTCTCGAACTGCACTTGAATATATGTCGTCCGTTACTCCGTGTGTTGCTCCACTTGATGTGAATACTACTAGAGCACCCACAACTGTTGCACACCTTAAACCCTCGGAGACCTTGAGTGGTGATTCTCTAAGAAGAAACGTAGAGAGAAAAATTCTACGTATGAGATATCTGTCTTTTCGGAATTAACGTGTGTTTAGGAATGAGGGGGAGATCATCTTATAATTGTAAGATATCTCAATCCCTGCCATAATCAAATCCTACCATATTAGATGCAATCCCAAGATGCATGCTAATCAATTAAGGATCCTTTGATTTGGCATAATCTTTCCTATCTTAGAAGATATGGATGCAATTTTCCATTAATATCAAATTTTAATTAATTACAATTAATAGTTCTAAATCAAAGCATACAAAAGAAGAAATTACTAATATAATAGATTAATTTTCACATAAACAACCTAAAGTTTAAGGATGCTTGTTGAGCTGTATGTGTGTTGGTCATTATTTAGAGAAATGTTACTTCTTGGAACACGTTTTTTTTCTTCATCTTTCTTTTCTTTACAACGTGTTAAAGGCTTGTGTAAATAGCCTGTAGTCTCTTTTTTTTAATAGTGATTAACAAACTCTGTTTTTCGGTTATTCGAGTTAAGAGGAAAATGTTGCCCAGATATTTCCATTTCATATTTCTTACTCAATTTATTCATGGTGTCAAGAGTTGAATTCGATCCGAGATTTCGCGTTTTGTTAGCCCTTGATCTGGATATCTCGCCTATAAGCCCCTCTCGAACTGCACTTGAATATATGTCGTCCTTCACTCCATGTGTTGCTCCACTTGATGTGAATACTACTAGAGCACCCACAACTGTTGCACACCTTAAACCCTCGGAGACCTTGAGTGGTGATTCTCCAAGAAGAAACGTAGAGAGAAAAATTCTATGTATGAGATATCTGTCTTTTCGGAATTAACGTGTGTGTAGGAATGAGGGAGAGATCATCTTATAATTGTAAGATATCTCAATCCCTGCCATAATAAAATCCTACAATATTAGATGCAATCCCAAGATGCATGCTAATCAATTAAGGATCCCTTTGATTTGGCACAATATTTCCTATCTTAGAAGGTATGGTTGCAATTTTCCAATAATATCAAATTTTAATTAATTACAATTAATAGTTCTAAATCAAATCATACAAAAGAAGAAATTACTAATAGAATAGATTAATTTTCACATAAACAACCTAAGGTTTAAGGATGCTTGTTGAGTTGTATGTGTGTTGGTCATTACTTAGAGAAGTGTTACTTCTTGGAACAAGTTTTTTTCTTTTTCTTCATCTTTCTTTTCTTTACAACGTGTTAAAGGCTTGTGTAAATAGCTTGTAGTCTCTTTCTTTTTTAATAGTGATTAACAAACTCTGTTTTTCGGTTACTCGAGTTAAGAGAAAAATGTTGCCCAGATATTTCCATTTCATATTTCTTACTCAATTTATTCATGGTGTCAAGAGTTGAGTTCGATCCGAGATTTTCGTCATGGATTGCAGTGGTTTCTGACAATATTGATCGAAAAGATTTGACTAATTTGAGTAATCGTATTTTTTCACATCAATAGTGAAAGAAGAAGATCATTTTCATCTTCATGGATTGGACCATCATGGTATGGTTCTTGTTACTAATCCACTTACTAGTAGAGCTGGCAATGGGTCGGGCTGGCCCAACCCAAACTCATCGGGCCAATTCATAAAATCGGGTCAGGTCGGATCGAGCTCACCTCGAACCTCTGTTTTCTTAGCCCAATTCAGCCCTATCATGGGCTACGGGCTATCGGGCCAAAAAGCCCAAGTTGAAATATTAAAAATTTATATATTTTTAGATTAAAAAAATAAAAAATGAAACATTAATACACATTATAAAAAAGAAAAAAAAACAAACAAAAATTAACATGGTATAGGGTTATAAGAGCAAACAGTAGTATTTATTAGGCAAATGCATGACTTTTAATGAATTAACGAACATGTATTTGCAAGTTGATGAAATTATAAGGCAACATGTTATTACAAAAAAAAATGAAGACCAAAACTTTTAATTTAATGACCCAATAGGTTATATATATATATATATATATATATATATGTTGCGGTCAAATTTAGAAAGAAGTTAATAGTATATATTATTGATTGTTATTTTAAAGATTAAAAAAAAATTGAAATAGCAAATAACTGAAAAGTGAAAAGTGAAAACTGAATTTCGAAAAAGGAAAAGAAAAGGGAAAATTGAAAGTAAACATTGTTTTGTGGGAAAAGAACACCACTTAGGCACTTAGGGGATGAGGCAATGATCTGGCTAAGGTAATAAGCCATCACCCCATCAGGTATGCTCAATTACTATTTTTTTTTGTATTGGGCCGGGCCAGCCCGAAATTACGGGCCATTTTGGCCCAAGCCCGATCATCCCGACGGGCCTACTGGGTCGTGCCATTTAGGCCCGAATTTTTTTGGGTCTTTAAAAGCAAGGCCCAACCCTAAATGTGGGCTAGCTGGGCTGGCCCGTCGGGCCGGGCCAATTTTGCCAGCTCTACTTACTAGTACTAACTATTAGTCCTAGCGAAGATCAATGGTGATCGTCTTAGGAGCTAAGACAAAATTAGGCTTAGTTAATGGGAAGATTGAGAGAAAATTCAGCTCGATTTGAGCAGTGGCAAAAAAAATAGATCTAATGGTGATGAGCTAGTCATTGAATTGGATATCTCGTGATTCTGTTGATACGTTCATTTATGCTAAAACAACTCGAGAACTTTGGGTGGATATGGAACAATAGTTTGGTCAATGCAATGGAACTTTGTTGTATCAGCTAGAGAGAGAGAGAGAGAGAGAGAGAGAGAGAGTGAGATTGGTAGCATTAACCAAGTGAATGCATCTGTGATTGCCTATTTTACCAGACTCAAACGACTATTGGATGAATGCAACAACTTGGTGCTTTCATATATTTGCACATGTGAAGGAAATAAGCAGAGTATTGATGCATACAAAATTGATGCAGTTTCTTATGGGGTTGAATGACTCTTTTCAGTATGTTAGAAGTCAAGTTTTGATGATGGATCCATTCCGGATGTGAACAAAGCTTACTCGATGATACTTTGAGTTAAAAGCGAGGTCGATTCGAAGGCATTTCTAGAAGGATCGCAATGAGCATCTATGTTGGCTAATGCATCAGGCACATGGAGAGGGATGCATCCTAAACCAGCAGGAGCTAAAACTGATTGGCAAGGAAATATGAACAAAGATATGTATACAAGAATTAAGAAGGAGAAGAAAAAATTTGTGAGTCAATATTGCAAAATGACAGGTAATGAAATCAGTGATTGCTTTAGGATCTATGGATATCTAGAGTGGTACAAAAAACCGAGGGAACAAAGAGAAAGGAATGTGGCGAATCTTGTTGTAGTTGAACCAACACAGGAACAAAAGGAATACCATTAAATGACATTGGGAATATCATCAAATATGAGGTAGCAAAATATATGCACACCATGGGTAATGGTGGTGCTACGAATGCTGGAAGTAGTGCACCAGATGATAATGTAGCTGGCTCAAATGGTGGTGTGGCATTTGCTCATTTTGTTGGGTATATAGGTAGCCAAATTCCATTTGATTCCACTATGCATTGAGTACATTTGAGAAAATAGGTAGTACTTCTTGGATATTGGACTGAGGAGTAAGTAAATACATGTACATTTTTGCCACACTTTTAACTAATCTTGCACCTATTCATAATCCAGTCACAATATATCTACCAGATGGTTCTTCTAATTAAGTTACTCATAGTGGTCAAGTTATAATCTCTAAACACCTCACTTTGACTGGTGTTTTTTGTGTTCCCTCATTCAAGTATAACTTATTGTCTGTCAACTTACATATTCTTCAAACTGTCAATGTACTTTTTACCCCTCCCTTTGTGTGATACAAGACCTGAGGACTGATGTTTTGTTGGCAGTATGACAAGCTATTTATATGTCCTACAAGCTGGATATTCATCTTATCACTCATCCATTCCCTTAATTCCATCATCTGGTGAATTTCAATGTAATAATGTGTTATACATGTGGCACAAGAGGTTGGGGCATGATCCTTCTTCTTACACATTTATATTTTCTTAAACCTTTCTATACTGACTCCATGTTTCAACATATTAAGAATTGTGAGGTTTGTCATTTGTCTAAACATCATAAACAACCTTTTCCACTCAGTACGTCTTATAGTTTTGCCTTGTTTGAATTGGTTCATGTGGATGTATCGGGTCTATTTCATTCTAGAACTATATTTCTTAATACACCTTGTTTCTTGACTTTGGTTGATAATCATAGTAGGGGGACTTGGAGATTTCTTATGACACATAAAAACTAAGTTTCTTCTTTACTGGATCAAATTCATTTTGATGATCTAGATTTAGTTTAATACTTCTGTAAAGGTCTTTAGGACTAATAATAGAAGTGAATTCATGAATAGCAGTTGTGCCCGTCTCTTTTATTCTCATGGCATTTTGCATCAAAAAAGTTGTGCATACTCTCCACAACAAAATGGCATTGTGGAGAGGAAGCATAAACATCTCTTACATACAACAAAAGCTCTTCTTTTCCAATCCAAACTTCCTATTGATTTCTAGTCATTCTCTCTTCTCATAGTATACATATATCATCCGTAGGCTTCCCAGCTCCATACTTCATTGGAAAATCCCATATGAGCTTCTATATGAAAAACCTCCATATTACACCCTTTTATGGATGTTTAGCTTTTGCAACAAATATCTTACCCACAAGTCCAAATTTGATCCAAGGGCACACATGTATATTTTTCTAGGGTATGGATTAGGAAATATTGGGTACAAGTTGTATAACCTCACAACAAAAAAATTTTGGTAACAAGAGAAATGCATTTTCAAGTGAATATATTTTCTTCTTGTCTTTGTTCTGAGCATGACCTTTCTCATCAGCCATTATTCCCTGCACCAACTTCTACATATAGTCCTTCTAGACCAGATGTCTCAGCAGATTCCATCTTTGAGTCTAACATCTCATTCTCATTTGTCTCAACCTATTGCCTTAAGAAAAGGCTCCAGGAACATTTCCAAAGTTGTTAGGTTCCAAGATTATATATGTCAATTACAATACAGTTGATATGTCCTCCACTATCATATCTTATCATGTTCTCACTTTTTCATTTCATATTTGTCCTCATCTTGACTCTTCTTATGTGTGTTTTCTTGCTAATGTGTCAATATACATGAACCTACTACCTATGCTTAAGCATGCAAAGATCCTAGGTTGATTGAGGCCATGAATAAAGAATTGGAGGCCTTGAAAAGAATGAGACTTGGGAACTGACCTATTTACCCTCAGGGCACAAGGCCATTAATTGCAAGTGGGTTTATTATTAAGTCAAAATGAACCCCGGTGATATTGTTGAAAGTTTTAAGGCCTAGTTAGTTGCCAAAAGGTATCATCAAGTCCATGGGATTGACTAAGCAAATAGTTTTTCACTTATTGCAAAACTAAAACTGTGAGTTTTTTCATTGTTATGGCTACTATGAAACAGACGGATTTTGCACCAGCTGGATATAAATAATGTGTTTCTGCATGGTATTCTAGATGAAATTTAGGTTCACCTATAGAAGATTATCTCAAGGCTCATCCTAGTCAAGTGTGCCTTTTGAAGAGAAGTTTAATTGGATTAAGACATGCGTCAATGCAATATCATATTACATTTCGGAAATTGATTGGGTATGGCTTTAGTCAATCAGTGCATGATGACGGCTTGTTTGTTAAACACTCGCAGTCCTCATTTTTGGAGTTATTAGCCAATGTGGATGATGTCCTTGTGACATGCTAATCCTCAAGAGATGAGATGATCGCTTTAAAGCATTTTTCGGATGTTACATTTACTATCAATGATTTGGGGGTTGCTAAGTATTTATTAGGGCTTGAAATAGCTTGAATTATCACTGCTACCTATTTAAACTAACGCAAATATATTTTGGATATTTTGGCTGACACAATTATGCTCCATTGCAAACCTGCATCTACTCCATTTCCTCAAGGATTAAGATTGGTAACTCAGTCTAGAACACCTTTAAGAGATCCTGATAAGTACAGACGAATCGTTGGCAGATTATTTTATTTGAACCTAACTAGACCAGATATTACTTTTTCAGTACAAAAACTTAATCAATTTGTTAACAAGCCATATAGTTCTCATTCGAAGGTTGTAGTTCAATTGCTCAAGTATTTGAAATGTTATCCATCCCAAGGTCTTTTCTATGCGATTGATTCTCCCTTCCTTCTCAAAGCTTATACTGATGTTGATTGAGGGACTTGTCAAAATACTAGAAGGTCTATCATTAGCTACTATATATTTCTTGGCACTTCTTTGATTTGTTGGAAGTTAAAGAAGCAATCTACGGTTTTTAGATCCTCAGTAGAGGCTGAGTATAGAGCATTGAGCACCACAATTTGTGAAATTCGGTGGCTTACTTCTCTAGCTCAGGATTTCCATCTCCAGATACCCACTCATATTCCCTTACTCTGTAGCTAATGAAAAATGTGATAATCAGGGGGCACTGTACGTTGTAGCTAACTCTATTTTTCATGAATGGACGAAACATTTGGAGATTGATTGCCACTTGGTCTAGGATCAATTTAAGGCTTTAGTTTAATTGTCCTTCAGAAGGTTCCTTCATCCCTTTAGCTTGCGGACATGTTTTCTTAGGCTCTAGGTCCGTGTTTTTCCGGTTTTAGTATCCAAGTTGAGCATGCTCGACTTCCATCATTGCCTGTTGGGAAATTAATTTTTAGATTTTGATGAATGCCATGTAAAACTTAGAATAGAAAGTTGGCACCCTATTTTCCTTGTAATTTGCATTGTAATAGATAGAAATTTGGTCAAAGGTTTGAGTTAAGTCACTATGCTTGAACATGCAAGAAGTCAACGGAGACTAGAAGGAAAACTCACGTGAGGCAAACAGTGCGGCAAGGAAGAAAAGACAGAACTCGGCAAGGAGCGGTGAGTGAAGTATCGATCAAGTCAACTCAAGATAGCCAAGTCTCAAGTTGAAGTGACGGATGAGTCATCCATGATTGGAAGGCTGACTCGAAGTCATCTGGAGAAATCAAGGAAATGCAGTCAAGTCGAGACAACTGAAAGAGATCCATTGCACAGAAGTCAAGAAAATTACTTAAACAAGTAATACTCCCATATTGCCTTTCTTAAAGTGCTCGATCCCGAAAGCGTGCAAAAGGAATAAACCAATGGGAAGCACCACTTGCACTTGTGTCGAACTCGAAAAGTCAAGACTCATTCAATACGAGGAAATGTCAATTCCAAGAACGCAACAAGACAAGCCAACGACCACAAGTGTCTTTTGAAAATTAACCTATCTCTTCAACGGGCAAATTTTCAAAAGAACACTATAAAAGGCTGAGGAATCACCTTGAGAAAAGGTTAACCTTGTTACCTGAAACTTTCAAGCTATTATTTGAGCTGTAACCTACTGAAATATTCTCAAGTCATTCAAGTTCAATCCTCAAGCCTACACTACGAAAGAAATCAATCCAACACGTACCAGTGAAGGAAAGACCACTTCAATCAGTTGAAGAGGAAACATCTGAAGAATCAAAGGGGTCTACATTCCGCAGAGGATTGTAGAAAGGTTCAAGGTCGAACCAGTCTCAAGCTATTGGAGGGCTTCGTGATCAATTCCAAGAAACTTGAGCAAGTGAGTCAGTAGTAGCAAGCGGTATTGCCCTGTGAAGAAGGCCGAGTCGGACGAGAAGCCAACCGTGTGTGACCAAGGCATCTCGGATCGAGTCCCAAAGGATCAAGTCACCGTGTGATCAAGACTTGCATCTGGGCGATAACCACTTTGTACTCGATCAATACTTAGTGGATTCCTCCAAGAGTTGGAGAAGAGAGGATTAGAAGAATTATCCCATCTTCGAACCTTTATAAAATTTATTGGTCCTTTACATTTCAAGCACTTCAATTCTGCATATTATTTTATATCTGCTGATAAATTTGCTATCCAATTGATATTTAACAAAGTGCTAAAACCAAGTGTCAAAACAAACTTAAATCAAATTCAAGGGTGTTAAATCTTCCGCTGAAAACATATCACAGTTGAGTTAAGCCTTAGACTAAGCAGCTGAATTATTCTATCAACAGCTCAGTCGAGTCTGTTGAGTGGCTAACTCTGCTGGTTAACTAACTTAGTTGTCCATCAAGGACTTAGCTGTGAAGTATTAACTCTGAACTATTTTAAAAGGACTAAATCGAAAAATTGATAAGGTTAATTCAACCCCCCTCTAAACCTTACTCTCACACCCCTTGGAACCTACATGGCCCAACTTGATGGGGGATGTTGAGGTGTATGTGTGTTTGTCATTACTTAGAGGAATGCTACTTCTTGGAGCACTTTTATTTTTCTTCCATTTCATTACAACATGTGTATTAGCTTGTAGTCTCTTTCCTTTTTAACAGTGTTAAGCAAACTCCACTTTTTGGTTATTCGAGCTAAGAGGAAAATATTTCCCAAATATTTTCATTTCATATTTCTTTCTCAATCTCTTCAATGCTTGGGTGACCTTATAAGGCATTTTTAAAACACCTCAGAATATGTATGCCAACTTATAAATTATAGTAGACCATTTGACAAAAGAATTTAGAATTTAAACTTGCATGCTCCCAAAATGAGTTGTCAGCGTTATATACTCATTTAATAAATGTCAAGAGTTTCTAGTTTATTTTTAAAAAATTAACAACCTCGTTCGATATTAATCACATAATTACGATTTTGTTGTTACTAATACTTTATTTATTTTTATGATCTTATTTTATTAAATTACTAGTTATTTGTAAAATAAGGTTTGGTATTTTATTAACTCCAATAACAGCTTATAAGATATATTAAATAATTTTATCCAAGCACATAACTTTATGGTGTCGTTTTCACTGTTTAGGAGAAAAATTTTGGGAAACTGTATTTTGGCCTTTGGGTGCTGTCATTAAAGAATATGTGAAGAAGAAAAATGTTTTAGATCCTAAGACAACTCCAACCCAGTGTCATTCCATCACTTTATGCCAAAATAAAGCAGCTGATTGGATCCAATTGCAATGCCCATCTCTTGCTCCATTTTGGTGCATTTGTTCCTGCGCTTAGAGCTGGCAAAATTGGATCGTCTGATCAGCCTGCATATAGGGTTGAAATGTGTTTTTAAGGGCCCGAAAAGTATGTGGCCTACTTTGGCCCAACCAAATGACATGAAACCCAATTGGCCTGACCAAAAATACACATAAATAGTGTTGTTGGTAGGGGTGTGCACAAAACTTGGAGATCGCCGAACCCGAACCAAAATCCGAACCAAAAAATATCCGTTGATTTTTTTACTTTTCCCGAACCAACCCATCCCGAAAATTTCATGGTATGGTTCTGGAAATTTTTTAAATATCCGTATTGAGAATCATACCGAACCAAACCGAACTGTACCGAACCGAATATCCGAAACTAGAACTGATTTTAAAATAAATTTTATATATACATATATAATATTTTTATCTTATATATATTTTGATATTGAATTAACTAAACATTCCTTTGAAATTCAATACTATATAATACTAAAAATTATCAAATTAAAAATTTGACATATTTTATCAATATATCAAATGAACAATTGAAAATATATTTAATTCACTAATAGTTAGGTCATATTAATTTATTTAAACGAACCCAATAAATAAAATTATAAAATCATATTTAATTTATAGAAAATGTTTAAATTTGATGATATTTTACTTATTAAGGATCATAACTAAACTCATCCTCTAATCAAGAAAATTAATTGAATTAAAATTAGTTAAATTATTAGTACATTGCACATAAACTAGAGTAATCGTCTAACCAAGAAATTAAGACATTGAGACTATAGATTTTTGTTTCATATTAGTTTATCAAAGTTATTAATCAATCATATTTTTCTTAAGTCAAGAGCCCATGACAATGTACCAAGATTATAGAATATTATTGTGTAATAGAGGCTACTAAATTTGTCATTCTTTGAGATTCTATACTTTTACTACTAATACAAATGACATAATATTTGAAACATATTATGTTAAAATCAAAAAAGAAAAATCAATACTTTTAACTATAAATTAGATAAAAATGATTTAAAAGTTAAATTGATATTAAACTAATACGTAGTATAGTCTATATCATGAAAGAAAGATCTAGAATTACAATATTAAAAATTTAGCACTTAAATATGAATTAAAGAAATTTTATGTATAAGTTAAATATAAAATATTAAAAAGTTAAGCTCGTATATTACGAATAGTTTTAGTATGTATTTTTGAAATTGCACTAAAAAAAGATTGAAAGTATAACCGTTTAATGATTTTTACATTGGTTTTTCTTTTCACCTTTTTTGTGTGTTTTATTTGTGAAATATTTGAATCTCCGTTTCTCCAAACCATCCCGAACCGTTCTGTACCGTCCCATTAGAACCGAATCTCCATCCCGAATCGTACCAAACTTTCGGGACGATTTGGGACGGAGATTTTTTTTATGGTTCGGTTCTGGAGATTTAATTTTGGGATCTCCGAACTTCGGGACGGTTCTGGAAATTTCTAAATCTCCGGACCGAACCGGACCGTGCACACCCCTAGTTGTTGGCATAGTAGGGTCACAAGAAACGATGACCAGACGAAATTCCAGTTTGATCTGACCTGCCTCATTTTTATGACTTGGCTCGATGGGCCATCTCCCCCGCCCCTTGCCCGCTCTAGCTACTATATTGTTTTATTTTTTGGTTAATAGATTAAACGCTTTTGTTGTACTTTAAAATAAAATTTATTATTACTCTAGTTCTATTTTTCATAAAAATATTTATATTTTTTATATATGTATAAAGTTATTTTTTATAAAATTTAATTATTTGTATATATATTTACGAATATAAATTATTTTAATGATAAGTTTTAATTGTCTGTTTCAGTGTTTTATTTGATGTTTTTCTTTTTTTTTTTTTTTTGGGGGGTGGTTATCTATGATGTTTTTACTTCTCTACCTACATCTTGGTATTAATTATTTGATATACTCTAAATTATATTATAATAGTAACACATATTAGTTAATTAACTAAATATGTATTTATATTACTATATTAATTAATATTCGATGAGAATAAAATAGTTCATGTATTTGAAATAGCAAGGACTATATAAAGAATAGTTTCATTTGGTGCAAAATCTAAAGTAGATGAGTAGGAGCTTGATTTTAAGTTTATTGTAGAAACTTTATTATTTTAGTGCAAAAACTACGTTAAAACAATGTTGGGTTGGATGTGGCCTAAAAGATATTGGAAAGACATTTAGTTTCATTCTTATAAGACATTTTCAAATATAGATTTTTGGTCAATATTTGTTTTGGTTAGTGATGATATAACAAAGGAAATGGTTATTTCATTAAAATAATGATTAGAAAGTATTTTTGGGTAATATTTTTTTCCCATGCAACCACCAAACACATTTATTTTGGAGGATGAAAACATATTGATAATAACAATACCACGAATATTACAGGTTGAGGATAAGAATGTGCATGTTACGGTATAGTTCCGGAGATTGAGATTCTAAAATCTCTAGAATAGTACGAAAGTTCGGATATTTTAAAACTTGATATATGAAATCGTACTATAGCTAAAAGATATCCGTACCATACCATCCCAAATTTTGGGACAGTTTGGTACGGAGATTCAGTTATAATGGACCGACTTGCTCTAGAACAAAGAGTCTAAATTGGAGATTATCCATGCTTTAAAAAAAATGCAAAAAAGATAATCAACATGAAATTATTAGTTAAATTATACTTTAGCTGTTTAATCCATCATAAATCATATGAATTGCCAAAACATATCTAGTAATATTGCTCATGTTTGATATCTAATGGTATTGATTTTCCACTAACCTAACACATTAAAATTATCTGTATATTTTTCAGAAAGCTCCTCAAGATACCTCTCTAAAATTAACATGGTAAGTATAATACACGTGTCAATTCCCTTTTTTGGAATAGGCAACCAATTTTAATTCCCCTTTGCATATTCTCCTCTTCTATAAAAAAATCATTGATATATGAAATGATGTTTATATAAGTTTATATTCTCAATGTCTCAATTTCTTGATTAGAAGATTAGTTTAAGTACAATTTACTAATCATTTAACTAATTTAATATCAATTAATTTTCTTTAAGATGATGACTCTGGTTATGATCATTAATAAGTCAAATATCATCAATTAAAATATTTTCTAAAATCACATAGAGTCCGTCGATTTCTGGCCTTTTCTTCATAACAAAATATTTTTTAGTCATTTTTTTCAAAAACATATTTTTAGCCATTTTTTAGCATGACTAGATACCGAGTTGTGTACCGCATCAATTTTTCAAAAAATGGGCAAGTACCTCAAGAGAAAATACATAAAAGATATGACTATCAGTGTTTAGTTAAAATGGCTCAACAAACATGTTTTTAAAAACACATGGCTATTTTTCATTTTCACAAAATATAAATGGCCAATTTGTCCTATTACCACTATCACATATGATTTTTAATTTAACTTATTGAGTACATTTAAATAAACTTGTATGATAGAAACTATTTTTTGATAAATAATTTAGAAACCATTTTTTGATAAATAATTAATATAGTGTAACTCTTAATGAATTAAATTTCTACTCAATTATTCATTTGATATATTGATAGAGTATGTTGATTTTGAATTTGATAATTTTTAGTATTATGTTTTATATAGTATTTAATTTCAAAGAATATGTAATTAATTATGTATATGTAAAAAAATCGTTAAAATTGGTTCTAGTTTTAGAGTTTTGGTTTGGTATAGTTCTCGATGTGGATATTGGAAAAATATCCAGGATCGTACCAATACAAAATTCGGGACGGTTCAGTTCGGAAAAATTCAAAAAATCAACAAATATTTTCGGTTTGAATATTTTTTTTGTTCGAGTATCGGTACAATTTTTGTAATTCTCAAGTCCCGTGCAGACCCCTAGCTAAAGGTGTATAACATTACGGGTGTCTAACGAGTTATTTGATGTTTCAAGGATCACAATCTATCTGATGCTAATATCTATATCTACCTCTACGAGATGAAAGGATAATTCAATTTTTTTTAGAGTAAAGAACAATTTAAATTTTAAATTTATAAATTATAATAGTTTCAATAACATATTATAGAAGTAGTAAATTTATGTGAAACCTTGGGAGTTACATCTAAAAATTATTATAAATGAAAGCCATGCTACACAATTTGACAATGAGTGGGTGAGCAAAATCCTTCTTTAAATTTTGGCAACAAATACATTGCATGTGGCAAAGTTTGACATGATAAATATAAAACCCTTTTGAAATTTCCATATGCTAATTAGATAAGTTAACATTTTCTTATTTCTAAATAATAGAAGTTGAGATTAAGTGTTATTTGTCCTTATTTAAAATTAAAAGGATATTTAACTATTGTTTTCACTTTAACTACTTGTCCCTGAAGCGTTTCATAGGAGCTAAAATGTCATTTCCCTAAAAATAAAACTTCATTGCAGAAAACACTGTTATAATATATATAAAGACAAAATTATTTTTTAAGTCCTCTAAGTGGATGTGCTTGAAGATTCGGACCTATTTTTTCTTCGTCTTTGGATTTAGTCCTTTAAGTGGGTAAAATCCAGATTTTTTGTCCAGTTGCCTATTATAGCACATCAAAGTGACTGGTTATACTTATATGAAATATCATTTTTTCAAAAATTAATATATCAATTATAATGAATGAGATAAATGCTTATTTGGCAATACACTTGGCAAAAATGGAGGAAACAAATAAGAACAAGTCTAATTGGCATTATAATTAAATTAAAATTTAAATAAAACAAAAAATGGTTTTACTTATATAATATATTTAAATTATTTCTTAAATTTTAAGAACATAAATAGTTCCAAAAATTCACTAATAATTTTAATGCAATAAAATTCAAAATATTTTAATTAGATAAATATATTTGAAATTCAATCAATAGAAATAAATTTTACATAATGTTAGGAAATTTATTGTATAGATTTTGATTATGCTTAGAAAAACTTTGTATTAGGAAGTTGGCATGCCCCAATTTTGTATTTAAATTCTACTTTTTAATAGATAGATTATTAGCTGAGGTAAATAGCAGCTAAATAGAGTATGCAGAAGACTTGCTGAAGAATGCAGAGAAGAATCAGTTGAGTCGCAACTGAGTGGATCAGAAGACCTTCAGTCAAGTACATCGGCTAAGTCTTTCAGAAGACTTACAACAGAATCAACCAAGGAATGATGGAGATGACTCAAGTCAAGGGATAAAGTAGCTAAAGGACTCAGAGACAACTGAAAAGAGTCCGTTGTGATAAAGTCAAAGAACTTACCTGTTTTGGTAATGGTGGCAGACCTGCAACCTTAAAGTATTTTTGCTGAAAGAGTGCAAGAAGCTTAAGCCAATGGGAAGCCTGCAGAATTTTGATATCTTTTCAGAAGCCTGCAAGTATCAGTATAACAAGGTTCGGTCAACATCAAAGCTACAGAAACAAGAGAAGCCAACGAATACGAAGTAAGAGTTTGAACTTTTTCTATCTCGTCAACAGACAAAATTTGAACTTCTACTATAAAAGACTGAGGAATGTTCAGAGAGAAACAAGAGAGCATTCGTACTAGCAAGAGACACAGAGCTGAGAAGCATTCAAGCAAGAGCTGCAAATACTCTCTCTCAAGCAATATTTAAAAATCATGAATCCTAAACCGAAGACACTTCATCCAACACTCTCACGTGGAAAGATAGAAGTATGGTGTTTACTGTGAAAGTTATGAGAATGATGAGCAATGAGGATTTCTGACTTATTTGAATAAGATGATGAACACTAAGCCAATCGATATTACCATTGATGACGTATTTGTATTACAAGATATAAGAATATTTTACCCAGGCGAAATGCCCAACATACCACCAAATAGACAAGTGAAATTTATAATAGGTCTGATATTGAAATATAAGTTAGTAGACTAGTGTATCACCATGAACTACAAGGACTAGTTTGATTAGTAGAAAGACGCATGTGTACGTTTGAAGGTTGATCACATGGTGACGATTAAGGACATTGACCTATCAAAACCGAATTTATTAAGCTAGTATATGCATCATATGTTTGTTGTGATGCTATCTAATTTTTGAGCAAGCACCAACATTATTTATGGACCTGGTGAACGGAATGTGTCATTCTTACTTGGGTAATTATAATGGTATGTGCATGGGATGTTTTATTTTATTTAATGATTGGGAAATGACACGAGGAAATATCTGATGATTTTATTGGAGGCACTCGATGGAGAGAAGTTTTGGGTAGATTTAAGAAGTTTAAATTTTAACTGGACAAGTGGCCTTTTGAATATTTTGTTTCAACACGAGGAATCGAAGTTGATCATATTAAGTGCATAGTCGTAAGTGAACAGAAAAGCCAACCGATAAGTTTTAATTGATAAACAAGAGCATGAAGTTTATGTGCTCAAGAAAGTCACATAATGAGATTTATCTGACTCCTGACTTAAAAATAATAATGCCAGTACATGCCATAAAGTTTTAGTGACACTATTCGTATGGACAAAAGTATGAGATATAAACTTATCATAAGGACTTGAAGTATGTCTTGGAGTTAGCAAGGAATTGTAATTGTTCAAATTATGTGTCACACGAGGAGAATGAATACTATAAGTGGTGTTTTATACACAAACGGTTACAAAGAGCTAACTTGTATGATTTTGGTAATAAGGAAAAACCAATCATGGCCTTACTAAGTTAAGAACTAACGACAGTAGTGACAACAATAGCTGTGTAATCCACCCAACAATCAGAATAGTTTAAGACTTTAGATAATGATACGTTTTTGGTAAAAGTGAATTGAGAAAAGACAACACCAAGGAATTTGATATGATAAATGATGATGCACATAGATTTTAAACCATTTAAGTATTGAAATTTTGCGAAGACTTTCTCATGTTTGAATTTTGAGGATGAAATTTTCTTAGTGGGGAGAGTGTAATACCCGATATTGAATTTTTTAGAGTAAATTTTTCGCAAATTTAAGGGTCTAGATTGTTAATTTTATTATTTGGGATTTTATAGTAAGTTAAGAATTTATTATTTCGAGAATATAAATTCGGATAGAAGACCTAAGATTAAGTTACGGATCTCCCTATTTATTTCAAGCCACATTAAAATATAATTGATCCTTATTTTAGTGTATTTTCGGCCCAAATTGTAAACCCATTCAAAAAGCTCATCAACCCATCTTTCCTATATATAGTTCATTTCTAAATTTAGAAGTTTCCAAAAATAGAAAACTTCCAAAAGAGGCAAATCATTTTCTCTCTCCCTCTCAGCCTTTCCGACCAGCTCCAATCGCCGACCGCCGGCCATCGGCGGTGGAAATTAACAAACCATACATTATTCGAACCCTTTTGTCACCCTCGTTCCAAATCCGAGGTCAGATTTTCATTTGAATCCCCGTTCGCGGCAAATCGCCGATAAAGTTGGAAATTTGAAATCTTTGACTCTAGATCTACGGAGATCCTACCGTTCGATTTTCATAAACCTTATAGTTTGAGAAAGCCCGTTCCATGACGTTTCTAACGCCACCTCCCACGCTAAGATCACTGCTCTAGATCTCCGGGAAATTTCCTGAGAAAATTATGCAAAATCCTTCGCGAGCTCGCCGGTGCGGCCAACTTCGGCGATCAATTCCCGACGATCCACTTGTCAGAAATTGATGGGTAATATACTGTTTTGTTCATATTTTCATGTACTTCAAAACTCCTCAATCAATTTTATGATCAGATTTATATTCTTTTGTGAATTGAAGTTGGAAGTTGACGAATTTCTCCCCTCAAATCGTTGTCACTCTTACCTGCTCCTTCCTACTGTTCGTGTGTGTTTGTAGGTGTGTGTATGTGTGCAGGTGTGTGTATGTGTATGTGCAGGTTTGTGCTTGTGTGTGTGTGTGTGCATGTGTGTGTGTTGGGGGTGAAGGGCGAGGGAATAATGGAGTTTGGGGGAGGCTAAACAGAATTAGAATAAGTTTTGGGCTTGGTTGCAATTTCTGAAAACTTCATTTCAGCCCTCTATAGTTTCAGTTTAGTCCACCCAAATTAACCATTTCATAATTATAATTTGACCCCAACTCAGAATTTTGAACTAAATTTTTGGATTTTACTAAAGTGCCCCCAACCTTTTTAATTAAAATTCCTTAAGACATAACGTTCTCATTTTCGATCCAAAAAGGGACAAACGAACTCCATTGAGTCCAAATTCGAACCACAACCTCATCACACCCTCCTTATATATAGGGTTATCTCAAATTCTAATATTACCCTTCCATCACCTAAATTCAATAAATGATTTCCGAATGCTCTTTTAATAGTCCGTTTCGCTCATAACTTCTTCAATTCACATCCAAATGCCCCCAAATTTTAGGGATATCTTTCCCTAGTATATTTAAGTTACGATAAAATATTATATTTCCATTTTGGGTTCCTAAGATATACTATGCTATTTTGTGTAGGAGACGATATTGAGCCGACAACTAGGACTTGCATCTTGCACTATCATTATGCACGTCATTAAGGTGGGGTTACCTTTACACTTAACCGTATAATATTGATATTCAATGCAAGTTGACTGTTTAATTAATCATGATTAGTATGTTTTGCATGAATCCCATGTTGCGGTTGTACCGTACATGTTACATATTTATGTGTTGTGGTGACAATCACTTCACATTATGAGCTCGTACATATTACAAAGTTACAGTCCGTCCGTACAAATGCCACGTATGATGCATCTCTGCTAGTTATAATTAATTATGCAGTCACTTAAGTGTACCCCACTGAGTGTAGTGCAAAACACTCACCCCACTATTTAACATTTTCAGATACAGGGCAAAGTATATATGGCGACCTGGGCTCAACCATTTCTTAATAATTCCAAGATCCCCGTTTTCTTTTATTTATGATGTAACAAGTTAATTTTTATGTTTAAATTAAATGTGGGCTTATTTACATTTTGTAAAATTAATGTGTCGAGTTGTGAGTCGAAACTTGTGTTGAAACTATTTTCACTGCTTACTTGTGATAAAGTTGCGTCTGTGAGCGCGATGTTTATGTGAATTACTGGTTGTTGGTGTTAAGATCTTAAAGGAATATTAAATGTCGGTTTGGAGAAACTTAATTCCTATTTTGTTATAAATAATAATAATAATAATAATAATAATAATAATTTGGATCTCAACTCGTAAATTTTCTAAAATAGTAACGCCTAAAAGAAAAATAACTTTCCAATATATTTGCAAATCGGGCGTTACACTACCTAACACCATCTTCTAGACTTTACTATGCACATTTGGGACCTACAAGTGGTATAAGAGCAGTTGGTTCAAAGAACCTTCCGCGACTGGTTACTAAACTAGATCTCTTTTTTTTTTTAGAAATACCAACACTTGAGTTTAAAAGTTTTATCTAAGTTATTATCATGGAACAAATCAATCTCGTATTTCCATGTTTACCATTGAGGAATTTGATGACTGGAAAATTTGTATGCAGGCACATCTCTTTGCACTTCATGATGAAATGTGGTTTGTCATCGAAAATGGACCCATTACAATCACAAAGGTGAATACATCTATAAGAGCAGCAGGAGATGATGCTGAGAGAGCTGTTGAGGTTGATAAACCCAGAAGTGAATGGATAAACGAGGATATAAAAAGATACAACTTGGATAATGTGGCTAAGGACATATTATACAAAACTCTGGATAAAGCCATGTTTAACAAAGTTAAATCCTGTAGGATAGCCAAAGAAATTTGGGAAACGTTGACTCTAATTTGTGAAGGTTCAGAATAGATAAAGAAAAATAAGCTCACAATTGCAGTTCAAAGATTTGAGAATTTCAAAATGATGACTGGAGAGTCATTAGATCAGTTGGATATACGGTTTACAGAGATAACAAATGAGTTATCTATTTTAGGCAAAAAATATACACAGAAGAAAATGTGTATGAAAATTCTAAGAGCACTCCCAACTGAGTGGAAAATAAAATTGATGGCTCTAAGACTTAACCAAGATATCAAACCATGAGCTATTCTCTGATTTTAAGGCTTATGAATTCGAGCTCAAAAGGAAAGAGCAAGATGGGATAGTTGCACCAAAGACAGTTGCACTGATAGCTGGAGAATCCAAGTCAACTGACTCCAAGGACATCATTGACAAAGAGGAAATTGCCCTGATGATCAAGAGGTTTAACAAGTTCTTTAACAAGAATATAAGAGGAACAAAGGAGAATCCTCTAGAAGGTATTCAACTCCCTCAAAAAGAAAAGAGGAGAGAACCCACAAAAGAGCTGAGAAAAAAGTGGAAGACTTATGTTGGAATTACAGACATGCAGGCCACTTTGCAGTTGTCTGTCCCTATCCACAGTTAACAAATACAGAAATGATGAGGAAAAGAAAGTCTTCAGGGAAATGAGACAAGAAATAAAGAAAGCAATGATAGTTGCAGAGTCAGAGACAACCAAGTGCAAAGAGATAGTTGAGTCAGACAACAGTGAAGCTAACTACTCTTCTAATACTGAAGAAGAGGCATTGATTTGTCTCATGGCCAAAGAACAAGAAGATGAGGTAATTACAAACTCATCTGACTCAAATTCCGATGATAGTGATCATGACACACACACACATCATCACCCATTGATCTTTATGATTCATTAAGCAAATAATAAAAGATTTTGAGCACATTAAATCCTCACACACACTTTTGAATGAGGAAAATAGCCAACTCAAAAGCCAAAATCACAGCTCAGTACTCTAAGTCACATAGCCGATGAGAACAAAGAGTTAAAGGCTGAGATAGCAAAGGTAAAATCATACCTTGCTGCAAAATAAAAGAGAGAACAAGAGCTCAAAAGTGTGATTGCATCACTCATCAAATCATCTAAAACACTAATGAATTGATGATGATTCAATAAGAAATTGGAGACGTAGTAGGCTTAGGATTTAATTCCTTTGTTAATGCTCAAACGCTAAGAGTGTTTTAGAAAAAGGATCATGTTAGGAAATTTATTGTACAGATTTTAATGATACTTAGAAAACTTAGAATTAAAAGGTTGGCACCCCATTTTCTATATGTTATTTCAACTTGTAATAGTTAGAATATTAGCTGCGTCATCAAGCAGCTAAGTTGAAGATGCAGAAGACTTGTTGAAGAATGCAGAGAAGATTCAGTTGTGTCGTAACTAAGTGATCAAGAAGAACTTAAGTCAAGTACATCAGTTGTGTCTTTCGGAAGACTTACAATAGAGTCATCTAAGAAATGAAGGAAGAGACTCAACTTAAGGGGTTAAAGCAGCTGAAGGACTTAGAGAAAGCCGAACAAGTCCGTTGTGCAGAATAGTCAAGACTTACCCATTTTTGTAAGAGATAGACCTACAATCTTAAAAGTTATCTTGTTAAAAGAGTGCAAGTAGCAGGAACCAATGGAATGCTTGCAGAACTCTGGTACATTTCAGACGCATGCAGGTAGTTAATACAAAGGTTCGGTCAACATTAAATGCTGCAAGAACAAGACAAGCCAACGAACAAGAAGTGAAGTTTGAATTTGCCTCTCTCTTCAACGAAAAATTCTTAAACTCTCACTATAAAAGGCTGAAATTTTCAGAGAGAGATAGGACACAAGAGAGACACAAGTGACATAACGCAAGAAATCAAGCAAAAATCTGCAATACTCTCTCAAGCAAAATTCTCATATCCTCGGGCCTAAACTCGAAGTCATTTTATTCAACACATCTTTGTGAAAGATAGAAGTCATACTTCAAAGTTGAAGAGGAAACTTGTTTTCAAGAATAAAGGAATCTGTTCTTCCAAGAAGTGAAGAAAGTTCAGTGAGTATCTAGTTCTACCCTGATTCGAATCCGATGGAAGGCTGAGTGATCAAATCCAAAAGATTTAAAGAGCTGAAGTAGTGAGGCAGCTGTCATGTGAAGAGCTGAGTCCCAGGAGTGAAGCCAGCTGTGTAATCAAGGCTTGCTCGGACTGTTTGTACTTTTGTAACAAAGTTACAGTTGCATTAGTAAATTCTTCCTAGAGTAGGAGAAGAATGGAGTAGAGGAATTACCCCATCCTCGAACCACTATAAATATTTGTATCATTTAATATTCTGCACTTTAATTTATGCAATCTACTTCCTCAATATTTGCTATACAACTGATAATAACAAGTTTAAAAATAAGTGTTGATAGCCAAAACTTAAAAAGGGTGTAAAGACTTCCGCTGTAAAAACCAAGAAAACTAAATTTATAAAAAAACCAACTTTACTCAGCTGAGTTACTCTATAAACAACTCTCTCAGAGTCTGTTGAGTGGTTAACTCTCCTGCTGAAGTTTGACCCAGATGTCTCTCAAGAGACTTAGTTGTTTTCTTGTGATAAACTCTGATTGTATTTAAAATCAAAAAATTGATTAAGTTTATTCAACCCTCCCTTCTAGACTTAACTCACACCCCTTGGGACCTACAGATCATCAAGCAATTGGGGAGTCCAAAAGTCTAAAAAATCATATGTTGCACCCACATATCATCTCGATCACATACATTTGGCCTAGGATAGAAAGGCAAAGAAAAGAAGCCAGCTGAGTATGCTGAAAGAACAACTGAAACTAAATTCAGAAAAGTTCATCAGTAGACTCCGAACAGGAAATATTCTATTAAGTCTAAACAGAACTATCAAAAAACCTAGAAATTTCAACATAAGAAATCATATGATGGGGATGGTAGAAATTATCCAACTCAAGTTGATTGGAATCCACAAATAAAATATCAGCAAAGTCCTAAGGAAAATAAGCCCAAGTGGCAAAACCTCAAAATCAATATAAGTCATTCCCAATGTGGAGAAATTAGCACACTTATGTACCCAGACACAATGCACACCATGCACTATATTTTTCATACTTTCACAACAAGGTAAACACACAAACGTATAGACAAAAGAGACAGTTTTATGTACCAAAAGCACCAAATCATTTTGCTAAAATTTATTATGACTATGGAACTGAAAATGCCAACCCCTTAGAGTTAGATCATTTGGCTATAAGTTGGTTGGAACACCTTATAGTGCTAACCCTCAAGACCCAAACATATATGGGTACTTAAAGTTTGATTTCCTTGATTGCAGGTTCAAGGAACAGTTGAGTGCCAAGGAACCCGGTACATGGATAGTGGTTGTTCCAGATATATGACAGGGAATAAAAGCAATCTATCAAACTTCAAGGAATCAATAGGACCCAAAGTTATATTTGGAGGAATAAAGCTCCAAGGGAAATAAAAGGCATTGGATCCATAAAAAAATGGCTTAGAGATCATAGATGTTGCATATGTTGAATGGATGAATTTTAATTTGCTAAGTATCAGTCAACTCTGTGGTAAGGAATACGACGTTGGATTAAATATGGGTGTTTGCCAAATCAAATATGCTGAAATGGATAAGATTGTGCTATCAGGAATCAGAAAGAAAAATATGTATGTACTAGATTGGACTACTACTACACCAAACACATGTTTATTGCCAAAAGGCACAACTGAAGCAAGTTGATTGTGGCACAAGAAGTTAAGTCATCTAAATTTCATGACTATCAACTAGCTTACAAGGAGTCATTTGGTTGAAGGGTTTCCATATTCAGTATACAAGAAGGAAAGTATATGTGATGCATGCCAGAAAGGGAAGCAAATCAAATCACCTTTCAAGGAAAAGTTGAGTCCTTCATCAACAAGGATTTTGCATTTATTGCATATGGATTTGTTTGGACCAGTGGAACCAGTTAGCATCAGTGGAAAGAAATACACTATTGTAGTGGGGTATGATTTCTCAAGTACGCATGGACCATCTTTATGTGTAAAAAGAAGGAAACTTTGCAAAAGCTTCCTCAGCTAATGAAAAGAGTTCAAAATGAGAAGAGTCAATACATTATCAAGATAAGATCCGATAGATGAACTGAGTTTGTCGATGGGATTATAGCTCAATATTGTGTGGAAAATGGAAGTGCTCATGAGTTATCAGCTACAAGAACCCCGCAGCATAATGGAGTGGTTAAAAGAAAGAATAAAACACTCAAAGACTAGAATGACCATGTTAGCTGAAGCTGGATTGCCAAAGAGATTTTGGGATGTAGCAATCAACACAACCTGTTATACTTAGAATATATGTATGATCAATTGGCAATTTTTCAAAACCCTTGCGAAATTTGGACGGAAGAAAGTCAAACGTGGGATATTTTCACATGTTTAGAAGTAAATGCTTCATTCACATAAATGGCAAAGATAATCTGAAGGCTTTTGATGCTAAAGTTGACGAAGGAATCTTTCTTGGATATTGAGCTGAGAGCAAAGCTTTTAGAGTACTGAATAAAAGGACAATTGTCACAGAAGAGTCAATTCATGTGGTCTTTGATGAACAAATGTCAATGCATAAGATATTGATGAGTTAGCTGAAAAGATGAATCAGCCAACTATTCAAAAGAGTCACTATAATGTGATAACTCCCAAAAGACTTGATCCTAATGAGGATGATTTAGTTGAATCTCAAAGGAAGCTGGAAATATTGCAGTTGAATGAAGATGATCAGGAAGAATTTGTTCAAGACAACTTAGCTGCAAGAATGATTAACCCAACTGACTTACTCGGCCCGGATGTGATGAGATGGCCGAGATCATCCACCTGAGTTAGTGATTGTAAATGTTAGAGAAGGAATAAATTTTAAAAATATGGAAGAGTAAAAAAGTAAAAAATTTCAATTTATAAAGTAAGAAAAAGATCAAGAACTCAACATGAAGCAATGTTCACTTTTTTATATCTCAAATTGAACCAAAAGATGTGTTAGAAGCATGAGATGACATACATTCGATACAAGTTGTACAAGAAGAGCTAAATCAGTTTGAAAGAAACAAAGTTTGGAAATTGGTTTAAAGTCCTACTCACCAAAATGACATTGGTACTAAGTGGGTATTCAGAAACAAGAAGAGGGAAGAAGGATTTGTGGTAAGAAATAAGACAAGATTAGTCGCTAAAGGGTATTGCCAAGAAGAAGGTATAGATTTTGATGATACATTTTCTCTAGTTGCCAGATTGGAAGCAATAAGGATGTTTCTTGCCTATGTTACACACAAGAACTTCACAGTTTATCAGATGGATGTGAAGAGTGCATTTCTTAATGGACTATTGGAAGAAGAAGTATATGTGGAACAACGTTGAGGTTTTGAGCAAAAGACCATTGAAGATAAAGTATCAAGCTAAAGAAAGCACTTTATGGATTGAAACAAACACCAAG
The DNA here is from genome assembly GCA_016081115.2 of Rehmannia glutinosa. Taxonomy (NCBI): domain Eukaryota; kingdom Viridiplantae; phylum Streptophyta; class Magnoliopsida; order Lamiales; family Orobanchaceae; genus Rehmannia; species Rehmannia glutinosa. The sequence continues at coordinate 121,401 of JABTTQ020002479.1, read as the reverse complement.
AGCCTGATATGATACAATGTCTCAATTCCTTATAGACAATGGTTTTACCAAATGAAAGGTTTATTGAACCCTATTGAGAATTCAAGATGGAGAGATCATCTTGCTTGTTCAAATCTATGTGGATGACATGTTTTTTGGATCCACAAACAAAGAGATGGTGATAAATTCTCAAAACTATGCAATAAAAGTTTGAGATGAGCATGATGGAAGAATTAACATTCTTCTTAGGACATCAAGTCAAACAAATGAAGGATGGAATCTTCATAAGCCAAATCAAGTATACAAGAGATTTGATGAAGAAGTTTGGCATGGAAGAGAAGTAATCTGTGAACATTTCAATGAATACCTCAATCAAAATTGATATGGATGCAGAAGGCAAACCTGTGGATCAAACAAGGAATATAGCACTCATTGGATCATTGCTCTACTTGACTGCCAGCAGAACTAACATCATCTTTGCAGTTCGTGTATGTGAAAGTTTCAATCTGCACCAAAAGAAAGTCATATGATAACAACAAAGAAAATACTGATATATTTGAAAGGAAGCCAAGAAGTTAGATTGTGGTATCCTAAAGAAGGAGGCTTCAAATTGATTGGATATTCAGATTCGGATTATACTGGATGTAGGGTTGATAGGAAGAGTACATCTAGTACAAGCCAATTTCTTGGAAATAGATTAGTCTCTTGGTTTAACAAAAAACAAAATTCAATAGCTACATCAACAGCTTGAAGCTGAGTACATTGTTGCAGGCAGCTGTTGTGCCCAAGTCTTATGCATGAGACATCATCTTAGAGACTATGACATTGAAGAAAAAGAAATTCCAATTATGTGTGATAACACAAGTGCAATTGATAAAACTCAGAATTTAGTATTGCACTTAAGGACAAAACATATTGATGTCAGATATCATTTCGTTAGAGATCATGTTGAAAAGAAAGACATCACATTGGAATATGTCTCAACTGAGAAGCAATTAACTGATATATTCACAAAACCTTTATGTGAATTGAGATTTGAAGAGCCAAAGAATGAGCTTGGATTGATTAAGCTAAGTTAATAAGCTCATAAGAGTCATTCAGCAAAGTGTGAAGTAAGCAAATTGTGTTTCAAAAGAGTCTTACTCATTCAGCAGAGTAAAATCAGCTAAAATAGTTGTTCAGCACAGTGAAGTCAACTGACAACTAAGTCTTATCAGTAGACTGGAGAGTCAAGCAAGCCAAAATGAGTCAGCAGACACATTTATTGGCTAAGGGATAAAATATGGTCGTTTTCATTAAAGCGGGAATGTTTTGAGATGATGTCAGCACTATTTAATGCGACACAGTAAAAGCTGCTACAGAAAACATATGATTGGCCATAAATACTTTGGGCATTAAATGCGAGAAAATAAAGATACTTTTCTGGATTAATCTCAACCTTTGATTAAATTAAAAAATGCACGATCCCAAAAATGTCTCCTCACATTTCATATATATTGGAACAGTCTTTTCTCTCTCTCTCTCTCTCTCTCTCTCTCTCTCTCTCTCTTTGACATTGCATTCAAACACTCTCTAAAAACTCCAAAATTCTCTCTAACGAAAAACTCCCATCCGAAACTTGAAACTCTCAAAAATCACCATGGCACCAAAGAAATCATCAAGCTCTGCACTCGACTTCGCCAAACTATTAGAGAAAGTGTACTCTAGTGCACTTATTGATGCAAAAGGGTTGGTTAAGCAATTAGCAGACCAGAGAAGGGCTGAGAAGATCGTCAAGCACCTTGAAAAATCCGGACTTTTGAAGTTCCTTACTCTACAGATTCCATAGACCTATCTTGAAGAGGTGGCAATATTTTATGTGAACGCCTCTATTCACGATGATGGAATCCATTCTTCTGTGAATGGTAAAGAGGTCAAGATAACTACAGAAGACTTGACTGAGCTCCTTCATTTTCCCAGCAACGGACTCAAAGAGCTGAAGGATTATGAGTTCAATCTCCAAAACGTTTGGGAGGAGATTGCTGTAGAGGGAGTTGCTACTAAGTATAATGCATCAACCACGAAGGATGTTATCAAGGATGAATACCACAAGATGATGGATGTGGTAGCTAAGTGCATGGACATCAAATTCGGCTCTTACAATCAGCTATCCGTTGCAAAGCTGACTGTTATAGCAACCATCATAGAGGATATGGAAGTCAACTGGAGTGAGTACATCTTTGACAAGTTGTGTCAAAATGTAAAGAATATGGAGGTAGCTGAAGGGAAATTCAAGAACACCTTGGGTTATGAAATAGTCCTCGGGTATTTGCTCGAGAAGAAGGGCTTGCCTCTGAGGAAGGGGAAGCCATTTCACTTGAACAAGAGATTATTTAAGGGCAACTTGTCAGCTGCTTCGAACAAGGCCATGCTAAGAAGAAGGGTACTTCTGAGGGGGAAACGACTGCAACTGTTCATGTTGCCACAACTGCCCTAGCTCCAGCCGTTCCAAAGAAAAGAAGAACAACTGCTCCTCACAAGCCAGCTGTTAAGAAGCAAAGCACTCAGCGGCATAGTGGGCTGAGAGATAAACCAGAGGAATCAGCTGTCAGAGTTGAAGCTGAGGATTCTGAAGAGACAGAATCAATTGAGATTCCCTTAGAGAGGCACTCCAAGTGGAATAAGGACAAGCAAACAGCTGCAGTTGCTCCTGTTGTCGAAAGAGCTGCAGTCGAATCAATTGCTATGGACATAGCTGCAGTAGAGCCAGAAGAAGTCAAGGTCGAAGAGACAGCTGCAATGATCATTGAAAAGGCAGCTGTTGAGACCGTTAATGAACCTGTTGTGGAGGTTAAGCCACATGAAGAATAGTGAGCTATCAGGGATGAAGCTGCATCTGAAGTACCTGAATCACTTGCTTATCCTGACACTGAAGCTAGTCTGTATATTTGGAGAATGTGGAAGTTGAGCAAGAGCTGTTTTTAGTTCCAAAGGCTTGATCGAGGAAGAAGAATGGATTCTTGAATTCCTAAAGAATGCATATGTTTCAAGCTTTGAATGAGGAATATTCCAGCCAAGTGTTGCTTGAGAAGAAATATGAAGGACGAGGAAAGGCACTGGAAAAGGGCAAGAGTGTTGAACCTCATAAGTGTCCTTTCATTGACGCAAATATTCCAAATATATACAGCAGTGATGATGAAGCAGATGAAGGTGGTGATGCTGTGGAGGCTGCACAATTAAGGCAATCATTAAGAGAATCCCATGAGATGGCTGAGCGAGCACAACTGTCTGGGCTGGAGAAACATCATCACCCACCCTAATCATTGAAGGTGTGGTGAGAGACAAACCTATTCTCTCATCACCAGGTCACTCCCACTCTCATGAACACATTGAAAATCAGGGAATTGGCAATGAAACTGGAATATAAGTGGTTGATTTGGTTGAAGGTTTGCCAACGGGGAACCCAACAGAGCCATACCCGAATACTATTGTTGAGACAGCAGAGACATAAGTAGTTGAAATAAGAGAAAGAACTAAGTCCCCTGTGACAGTTGACCCCAATACAATTCAAAATCAATCATCTAGTGAGCCAGCTGAGGGGAAAATTGAGCACAATACAATCCAAGTCCTTTTGGAAATCCTGAAAGGGTTGTAGGGGAGGATGAAAATCTGCAGTTAGGAGACGAAGGAGAAGTTGTAGAAGAAGTAGGAAGTTCCTTGAAGGCCAATGATGTTACAGTGGTTGATACTGTTGTAAATGAGGCACAGGTTAGAAGAGATGAAGCCACAATGGTTGAGACTGTTGTGGGCACTGAAAGTGCAATCCCAGTGGTTGAGACTACGGAGGATGCCAATATTGTAGAAGACCCAAAAAGTGCAATCCCAGTGGTTGAGACTACGGAGGATGCCAATATTGTAGAAGACCCAGCAGCGGCTGAGACTACTGCAAGGAATGCCCAAGACCCTTTAGCGGTTGAGACTGCTAGGGGGAATGAAGAGGTAATTAGGGAAGATCACGCAGTGGATCAGAATCTAGATTCAATTGAGCCTGTTGATGAGTCTATGGTAAAGCTGTCAAGAAATTTTGTTTTTACAATGTATTTGTAATATACACAATAATGTAAGTGCCTGAATATACATGAATAAAAATTGCTATATTCATTTTCAATTCTTTATTTTTCACCACAGATGTTGTAATAGTTTTGGCATCATCAAAAGGGGGAAATTATTAGAAAATTTATTGTATATATTTTGATGATGCTTAGAAAAACTTTGTATTAGGAAGTTGGCATACCCTAATTTTGTATGTAAATCTACTTTGTAATAGATAGATTATTAGCTGAGTCAAACAGCTAAGTAGAGTATGCACAAGACTTGCTGAAGAATGCAGAGAAGAATCAGCTGAGTCGCGCTGAGTGGATCAGAGCTTCAGTCAAGTACATCAACTAAGGGGTAAAGCAGCTAAAGGACTCAGAGACAACTGAAAAGAGTCTGTTGTGATAAAGTCAAAGAACTTACCTGTTTTGGTAATGGTGGCCGACTACAGCCTTAAAGTGTTCCTGTTGAAAGAGTGCAAAAAGCTTAAGCTAATGGGAAACCTGCACAACTCTGATATCTTTTCAGAAGCCTGCAAGTATCAACTTAGTAAGGTTGGGGCAAAATCAAAGCTGCAGAAACAAGACAAGCTAATGAATACTAAGTAAGAGTTTGAATTTTGTCTGTCTCTTCAATGGACAAAATTTGACTCCTACTATAAAAGGCTGAGGAATTTTCAGAGAGAAACAAGAGAGCATTCATACGAGCAAGAGACACAGAACTGAGAAGCATTCAAGCAAGAACTGCAAATACTCTGTCTCAAGAAATATTAAGTAATCCTCAAGCCTAAACCGAAGATACTTCATCCAACACTCTCACATGGAAAGATAGAAGTTGTTCATTAAGTTGAAGAGGAAATCTTTTGTGAAAGCAAACGGGGTCTATATTTCCAAGGATTGAAGGAAGTATAGTGGGGTTCAAGGTCGAACCTGATTCAAATCCGAAGGAGGGCTGCATGATCAATTCATGAAGATTTGAAGAGTTGAGGCAACTGTTTTACGAAGAGCTGAGTCCTAGAAGATTTGTTGGTTGTGTTATCAAAGCAATCTTAGACTGTACTTATGTAACAAAATCATCATTGCATTAGTGAATTTCTTATGGAGTAGGGGAAGAGTGAAGTAGATGAATTACTCCATCCTCAATCCACTATAATTTTAATTTCTGCGTTATTTAAATTCCGCACTTTAATTTCTTCATTTTATTTACTTGCTTCATTTGCTATCCAACTTGACAATAACCAATCAAAAGTATAAATGTTGATAAACCAAGGTTAAAAAGGGTGTAAGACTTCTGCAATAAATCAAGAAAACTAATTTTCTAAAAGTTAACTCCATTCAGCTGAGTTACTCTATCAACAGCTCTCTCGGAGTCTGTTGAGTGGTTAACTTTTATGTTGAAGCTTAACACAACTGTCTTTCAAAAGACACGGTTGTTTTCTTGAAAAACTCGTTAAAAGAATCGAAAAATTGGGTAGAGTTTATTCAACCCCCCGTTCTAGACTTTAATCTACACCCCTTGGAACCTACCTACACATCATTAGTTTAAATTACTTCTTATTTTTTTTAAAAAATAAATTATTTAAAAGAAATTCGTATTGATGAATAACTTGGCATTTTTCGGACAAAATAAATTTTTTCTTCTTAAATTAGTAAAATTTAAAAAACTATCTATCACAAAATGTAAATATTTAGTAATCATTGCATAGATATAACAAAATATATTTGTGCAGAAAATGCACTAATTATTTGTGCAATGATTACTAAATATTTTACATTTTTTTCCGGAAATTATTTATTTTTAAATATTTTACATTTTGATTTATTTTGTCCGAAAGTTATTTATAAATATGATTTTTTAAACTATTTATTTTTATTAGAAAAGAAGTAATAATTTAAACTAATGATGTAAAATCTATTTTTATTATTGAATTTCATATATATTTATCTAATTAGGATATTTAGAATTTTATTTCATTGTTTATGTTTTTTAAATTTAAGAGACAATTTTAATATATTACATAATTAAACCATCTTTATTTTATTTAAATTTTAATTTAATTATAATACCAAGTTGGATTTTTTCTTATTTTTTCCTTCATTTTTGCCAGTGTATTGCCAGTTATGAATCCATCTCATTCATTATAATTGAAATATTAATTTTTGGTAAAAAGATATTCCACAAAAGCATAACCAGTCACTTTGACATGTTGCATGTAATATGACCAAAAATCTGAATTTTACTCACTTAATGGATTAGTCCGAAAAAAAATAGGACCAAATCTCCAAGCACGTCCACTTACAGGACTAAAAAAATAATTTTGCCCAATATAAAAATATAAACTCAAATATATTTATTGAAATAAAAATACTATTAATCCATCAATTCAATTAGTCAATTTGCGGCTCACTTATCTGAATGGATTTTCCATTTTAGCACAAAAAGCAAAATAATTTCATCAAATAACTGTGATGAGAGAACAATTCGCTTCAAAGACTCGCGTTTCACTGGAAGAGCTTTGTAGAAAAGTGTCATTCCCACAGTCTAAAGTCGGACGTTAGTCACTTGCGCAGTCCCTCCTAAAATCTAATCACCTCTGTTTTGTTGATAAGCAACGGATATTTTACTCTTTCACTTCCCATAGGAATCAGCAATCTCCCTCTGCAGTCTGCAGTCTTAAACCCAGCAAGAAAACTCGCACGCACACATTTTTTTCTTCAGGGTTTTGATTTTGGCTCCCATTTTTAATTCTTTTAGAATCAACTCCCCAACACACACATATATACCTAGCATAAAGTGTATGTTTTTCTAATAATATTGTTTAAAGATGGCTGCTTTGAGTGCAATTTCAGTATGCCCTCATAAGCTCTTCTGGTGTCAGCCAAAGCCCAGAAAACGCTTCATTTCCTGTTGTGTATCTATCCCTTCAGTAAAGGGTATGCAGTACAATTTTAGTAATGTTGGTTTTTGGTTTCTTTTTGGTTTTTGTCTTTAAGTTTGATAAAGATGGTATTGGCCCATTTTACTTGTTAAGATTAAGAATATAAGTAGACTCTGCAAAATCAATTCATTTGGGAATAAAGTGGTAGTTTGTTGTTAAATACCTCTTTTTGCTTTTGCCATTGAGAGTTTATAAGGGGTGGGTACGTTGAGATATGTCACTTGTGAGTTGTCCCACATAGATTGATTAAGGGAAGAGAGTCCACTTTATAAGCCTAGTGATCTACTCCTCCTATCACCAATTGGTTTTAGGATGGAACCTCACTTGGTGGGCTTGGACTCTCTCCCATATTGGGTACACTTCATGTGTGGGACCGTACCAAGCCCCTCCGAATTTAACAGGGTTAATGTATATCAGCATGGAGTAGCTTTTAACGGCATACTTTTTTCATAAGTTTTCCTGCCCTTTGGTAATGTAAGGGACAGTAGTAATATTTTAGGAATCAAATGGTTTCAGTATCTCGTAGGTGCGATTGGCTGTGCTGTTACTGCTTTTTAGTCTACTTGATCATTACTTGGGTCTTCAAATTAGGAGTCATTTTCTGTTTAACTCAAAAAGTGGGAATTTGTTTTATGAGTAATTTTATATTTATGTGGACAGTGTGGTTGTTTACAAATGGCGAAAATTTAACTTATACCTGTTTTCCCAAGTCACTTTCTAGTTGTACTTTAATCCCTAGGTGGTTGATTTGGTATTTGTATTTTCTTTAGGTGCACGTGGCTCAAAAGTACCTCGTAGAAGGTCTGGAAGAACAGAAGGAGCTGGGAAGAGTATGGAGGATTCAGTTAAACGCAAAATGGAGCATTTCTATGAAGGCTCTGATGGACCTCCTTTACGTATACTACCCATTGGTGGTTTAGGAGAAATTGGAATGAATTGCATGCTAGTAGGGAATTATGATCGCTATATTTTGATTGATGCTGGTGTAATGTTTCCAGAGTAAGTTTAATAAACCAAGAGTTTTGAATCTTGAAACTTTCAATATCACAGGACTGTGAGGAAGTACTTCTAGTTTTGTTTAGACATAGTTGTTCTTAATGAGTATTTAAGATTTTGTTGTTCTTTTTCCAGTTACGATGAACTTGGTGTCCAGAAGATTATACCTGATACCACTTTTATCAAAAAATGGAGCCACAAAATTGAGGCTGTTATTATTACTCATGGGCATGAAGACCACATTGGTGCGTTGCCTTGGGTAAAGCTTCTAATCCTGCTTCTTGAAACATTATTCAAAATAGTGACAGATGAGAACATGTGATCTCTATGGTGCTGTGGGAAATTCATGAGTAGTTCATCTGTGGAAATAACTAGAGAAGTATAAATACCATTTGAAATAAGCCCATCTAAACTCTTCAGCCCATGCCTTTTTTTTTTCTTTTTCCTTGTTCTTTTTGACTTCCTCTATTGGGATACATATTCAGTTTTATATTCTGTATTTAGTTCAGGTTTGTACATTGGTGGCTCACCAGTCAGTAATATTTTACATTAATAATAAATTCAGAATACACTTCCTATCAAGCTTTTGGTATGGAATTAGTACATTATGGTATTCACAAGCTTCGTGATGTTTATTATTACCCATTTGGGTTTGTTTGTACTGGGGGCCTGAAGGATGTAGAAGGCATTTTTCTATCTCACAAGTTCTCTTCTTTCGTTAGTTAGACTCCAAATCTCTTTTGCATTTGGTATGGTAAACCAAGGAAGAAATTTTACTTTAAAGCATAAGTGAGGCTTTGTCAGTATATTTTTCTGCTTTACTTCGGGTGAGTAGGTATAGTTGCTAGTTCTACTGATTTTTGTTTCTTTTGCATGGAATTGAGGAACTTCTTATCTTGGCTATAACTCTCTGTCACTCAGTCCATCGCTGGGCCTAGTCCTCTAGAATATTGTTGCATGGGGCTCTGCTTTGGTTGCTTCTCACTTTGAGGCATATCATTTTTGCATGGATTTGTATATGACCCATTTTTGTTGATCATGGACTTACTAACTATAGTCAGTCCAGTGCAATAACTAGAATTACATTTTTTAACTAGAAAAAAATTGTTATACAACATTTTTCTGAGGCAAAATTTGAGATTGATGAATCTGATAGTTTGATGTTGGGTGATCCTAAATCTGTGTCACAGAGATGTATATTTTTGACTTTTGTTTTGCCAATTCATTTGCTTAAAACGAGAACATATGGAGAGTACTTGTTTCTTTAATATTCTACTCAAAGTTCATAACTTTGTTGATTTTGTGTTGAACTATGTGTTAATGTTGTCATTGCTTATTTCCATTTGAGTAGGTCATTCCAGCTCTGGATTCTCACACACCAATATTCGCTTCATCCTTCACTATGGAGGTTTGTCATAATTGTTTTGTGAATTACTTCAATATATTTTTCAATGTGCAAGTACTTGACTAATGTGGTACTGAAGATGTTAAATCTCAAAGTAGTCCTACCAGTTTTATCAATTTTTAAATCTGAACAAAAATCTTCCCTATATTCTTGAATGTCCTTAAAATGTAGAAGTTTATACTGTGCGGTTGTAGCAATTGTTCTGGAACATTATCTTTTTACCAGCCCTCATTATGACCATGTTACTCAGAACAGGTCATGGGCAATAATTAACTGATAGATAACTCTTAATTGATTCAAAAGTGCAGATCATGCAAAAATTTGCATGTTACTTGGCTATTTTTTAATAAGTTCTTTTTCATGTTAAACAGCTGATAAAAAAGCGTTTAAAGGAGTTTGGAATCTTTGTTCCATCTAGACTTAAGGTATTTAAGACACGGAGGAGATTTGTTGCTGGGCCATTTGAAATTGAACCAATTAGGGTCACACATTCTATTCCAGATTGTTCTGGGTTGGTTTTCCGATGTGCTGATGGTACTATTCTTCACACAGGAGACTGGAAGGTATTTGTGTGCTTAACATTTTTTCTTTTTTCTTTCCTATTCTTTTCTTTTTTTCCCTTTCCTTTTTTTTTCCTTTTTTTTTTTTTTGTTGTGCATATTTACTTATTTTTTTTATGAATAATTTGACAGATCGATGAGTCACCATTAGATGGGAAAGTTTTTGATCGTGAGGCTCTAGAAGAACTTTCGAAAGAAGGAGTGACTTTGGTGAGCAATACGATCTGTCTGTCAAATCCCTGTTTAATATTAAATCTCCATACACAGTCAACATGATTTGTGGTGATATATATATATATATATATATATATATTTTTAAAAAAAAAGGAGAACTCTTACATACACTTTGAGAACTCAAATAAGTTAACAGCATATAAGTTTGTCAAAAGAGTCTATTGTAGACTCAGTAGAATCATCATAAGTATTATGAGAACAATTGGACAACAATCAGTTTTTATGATATTTCTCTTGAAATGAAATGCTAATAATTGTTTTGTCTTGAAAACTATTGTAAATAACATACCGTTTGCATTACTACATAATGAACCTCCATGGAGACATGGTGGTTCCTGTTTTACACTGTTTGGATTCATTTTCATTGTTTCTTTCATTTTTATAATATATTTTCTTTGAAAACATATGAGAAGATTCTTTCGGGGATGTGGGAAAATATCAGTGAGTGTAAAGTTCAATGAATAGAGTTGGCGAGGTGATTTGACATTCATTTGGAAAAAAATATGTTTGGTTTACTTGTTTTTAAATATAAAATAATGAGCGGGATCTAGGGTTTTGAAAAGTATGATGTTCGTTTTCAAAATAAGGTTGAAAATTAGGGATATAAACTTGTAGCTTTTGGAAAATGTGTCAGATAATGAGCATAACAAATACTTTTTCAAGGTGAAAGAAAATGTGAAATGTTTGAGGAAATGAAACCATTTTATGATTTAGTTTCATACTCAATTGTATCAAATTAAAGGATGTGCAATAAATGATGTTTGGAAGAATAAACAAATGAAATCATCATTCTAAACCAAAGGAAAAAGATTATATAGATGCAAACAAACATAAATATTCTCTTACTATTGAATTTGAAGTGGCGGAAAAATTAGGAAAATTACTTATTAGGTACTTTACCAATTGAAATTCGCACAATTTTCTTGTTTGTTATTTATTGTTCCAGAGAATATGCGAAAAACATTAATAATATTATAGAAACTGATATAACCTCTCACTTTGACGTGCAAAGCAATTGACACTTTCCAGTTACCAGAAAGGTAGGACCTTTGTGGTGACTAATGGACAATAGTTTCTGACTGAAAGTTGAGAACCAAACATAGTTCCCTGCTAGAAGTTTGATAATTTACCCTATCGTGTCGTGCCATCTCTAGGAGAAATAGACCTTTAACATGCTCAGCCGAAGTTTCCTGTTATTCTATGTGTTAAATATGTTGAGTGGTTTAGATGGAAATGAATTGGTTGTCTGGTGCGCTCACAATAAAACTAGGGAAATTTGGAAAATTGCCCCTCCATCTTGGGGGGTATTTTTAAAAATACCCCAAAGTATTAAAACTTGATTTATGCGCCTGCCCCCTACTGCCCACTTAATTCTGTTCGAGTGAATCGACCCGCAATTGCTTTGCATATTTCAAGAACAATTACAACTACATGCTCATTCTCTATACTATATCTAACAATGTCAATTTATACTGCTCTAAAAATCCTAAAATTTTTGCTAATTTACCATTTTCAAATAAAATGTAAACTCACATTCAATTAAATATAATGAACACCATCAAAACTAACATGACTAGGGTTTTAAAACCAGTATAATTTGATTCACTTTTGGTCCCATAAGAATGAGCACCTGAAGATTTTAGTCTCATGACTTGAAAATAGTCCCATAAGATTGTTCTTGTTACACAAATGGTCCCACCGTTAGTAAATTGACAGTCAAACCTGCGATTAGACTCATGGCTTGAAAATAGTCATATAAGATTGTTCTTGTTACAAAACTAAATATAACTAATATCTATTTTAAAAAAATATATTATCATTAAAGTTACTATTTTTTATTTATTTTTATTAAAAAATTAACAAGTGAATTAAATGATAAAATTTATAATTCAAGTTATATAAAATAAATTTTCAGGAAAATAATTTTTAAAAGTAGATATTAATTAATTTTTTTTTGTGAATGTGTAATTCAAAAAAAAAAAGATGAAATACATGCAACATTTATTTTATTTAAAAAATTAACAAAGTAAATTAAATGATAAAATTTATAACTCGAGTTATAAAAAGTAAGTTTTCTAGAAAATAATTTTTAAAAGTAGATGTTAATTAAATTTTTTTTGTGTGTGAATGTGTAATACAAAAAAAAAAAGATCAAATACATGCAACATTTATTTTAATTAGAAAATTAACAAAGTAAACTAAATGATAAAATTTATAATTCAAGTTATAAAAAATAATTTTTAAAAGTAGATGTTAACAATTTTTTTTTGTGTGAATGTGTAATACAAAAAAAAAGAAAAGATCAAATACATGCAACATTTATTTAAATTAAAAAATTAACAACGTAAACTAAACTATAAAATTTATAATTTAAGTTATAAAAAATAATTTTTCTGCAAAATAATTTTTAAAAGTAGATGTTAGTTAATTTTTTTTTGTATGAATGTGTGATACGAAAACAAAAAAGATAAAATACATGCATATATATATATATATATTATTTTGGTGTGGTAGAGTGCAAAATTATACAAAGTTTAGGTGACAAAGTACAAGAACTTTAGCATGTGACGGAATATCGGCGAAATATTTAGTAGGCTCCTTGGGGTAAAGTGTAAATCCTGTGTAGTTTGGATGGTAAAGTGTCGCAAAAAAAAAATATTAGGTAAAGTGCAAAAATGGTCATAGTTCTGAGTGACACATATTAAAATATTTTTAAGTGTTTTTCTAAAAAATTTAAAAATAATTCCTATATTTAAAAATTATGAGATTATTTAATATTGTAAACTTTTTTATTTTATTTATTGTTGAACTACATATATTTTCCAATACGTAAATGTGATTTTTGTAATTATTTTTTAGTTTTCAAGTGTGACATTCACAATATTAATTTTATATAAATAACTAAAAAAATAAAATTTAAAATAATTTTATCATCATAATATTAAATTTAACCAATAAAAGAGGTGTCGTATGGGACCATTTTTGTCATCAATAACTTTCTCCGTTAATTTTTAAATGGAGATCTTGCCACAATTTAAGTTTTCGTGTCCTATGGGACCATTTTTGGTTAAAAATGTAATTGTTGGACTAAAAATGAGAACAATTGGACTAAAAGTGAGAACAATGGGACTAAAATCGTCAGGTGCTCAGTCTTATGGGATCAAAAGTGAATTTTTCTCGACATTGTCAAAAAATTTGCGAATTTGATGTTTTTTCCCTAATAGAATTTGGTGGGCAGTGATGTGGGCAATTAGGTGGGTGGTGAGGTGGACAACAGGGGTGTAGGGGCAGAAGTCAAGTTTTAATACTTTGGGTGCATTTTTCAAAAATATCATCGGAGGGGCAATTTTCCAAATTTCCCATAAAACTAGTCATATTCAGGTGTTATTGTAATTGCTCTTTTAATATACGTAGTTGAGAGCTGGGAAATTCTGTGATACATGATGTTCCATTATTGGAAGTTTCACAAAAAAGAAAAAAAAAAAACAAGTTTAGGTCTATCTGAGGTTGTAGACTGGTAGGGTTATGGCGCGATATAATTTTTTTTGACTAGTAAAGATAAGATCTGATGAACTATGAAAGTTTTATACTCAGCTAGTTGGAGTTTGCTTTACTACCTTTTCGTTGATCTTTACATATCTTTGACTACTGAGTCCAACTAGTGGCATAACAGTGATTTGGGACTTTAGTGTACTGCCCTAGTAGCCTTCGGTTCGAGGAAAGCATGGCTTATCTCCGATGCATCAATTTAGAGGCTACTATCTCATGATTTTAATTCTACCACAATAAAGTACTAAACTGTTGAGTTCTAGAATTGATTTTGGGATAATTAAAACAAATAATATGGTAAGTGGGATCCATTTCTTATCTGGTGCTTCTTAAAGTTCCATGTAGCTGTGTCTCTGGTGGCGCACATATATGGCTCTGATATGAATTGCTGGAGGGAGACGACATAGTTTTTAGCAAGTGGGACCTAGGATGCTACTGGATCACACCTCCACTACACTTTTTGATAACCTTCATCATCAATTAATCACAAGCTCGAATGAGAAGCCAAGCTATTATAAGCTCCCTGATTTATATGTTCATTTGTGCCATCAAAGTTGTTTTTCATTTATTATTTCTTGAGCTTCATGATAATATTTAATTTAAGCACCAACTGCTTTGTATTAATCCCTTCATCCCACATCTTTTTTTCAAGGTTTACATTAATCAACAAAGCATCATGCTCGATGAGAAGAATGATTTGACAATGGTTCCTTAAAGTGTCAAAAGCAACCGAAGATTCCTTAAACAATATCAAATAACAAAAGAATGTCAACTATTAGAAACGGTGTGCAATTTAGATGATGAATGGTTTTTCCAAGAGTTTGCCTTGACCTGGAATTTGATCCTAGTTTCTTTTAAATGGACATAGTCTATATGCGAGAAAGGAGGCAAACTATATGAAGGGGGGAAACACTGTGCAATGCCAATCTGTTGTTTCATTGTTGATAATTGTGAACCATGTCACTAACCTTGGAATATCCTGCAAGTTGATCTCCAAATGTAGGTTGCCTTAAGTCAATTGTCAGTGTAATTAGTGTGAACAAATTAATTTTGATCAATTGATCTATTAACAATGTTTACTATTGGAATAGTTATGGGTGCTAATCACTGTCGAATTATTCTTCACAAAAAGGCACAAAATGCAATTAACTTACTATGTGTCTTGCTTTGTAGATGATGAGTGATTCAACAAATGTACTTTCACCAGGGAGGACATTAAGTGAGACAGTTGTGAGAGATTCGTTATTAAGGCGTATTTCAGCTGCCAAAGGAAGGGTTATCACTACTCAGTTTGCTTCAAATATTCATCGGCTTGGTAGTGTAAAAGCTGCAGCTGATTTGACTGGACGGAAGTTGGTATGCACTGTATCTTCTTTGTCAGAGTCTACAATTGAAATTTCGGAGAAAGATAACATATCCATCCATATTTTAGGTATTTGTTGGTATGTCCTTGAGGACTTACCTTGATGCTGCGTGGAAAGATGGAAAAGCACCCATTGATCCTTCAACTCTGGTAATGGCTTTAAAATATTCATATTGGTCCATATCTATCACTACCAAGCGAGTTTTTTAAGTAGATCACTCATCCATTATTTTAAATTACTGCAAAGCTTCACATATGTTCTACGTGTTCTTTGGAGGTTAACGTGCACTTGTTAGCTATAAACGGTATCTTAATCATATTGCTATACATGTTTCTGTTATTTAACCAGTATTGTGTTGTCCCCCAATTCGAATTTTCACGTTGCATTTCTTTAATTATACCTCCATGATATTGTATTAAAGAACAATTGCCACATAAAATGATACCAATGTACAAGAATTGTTTGGTATTAGAATAAAGTCGACTAGTTGGAGATTTACTTGTTTTGGATTTTTCATAAGCTGTTTCAATTTAATAAGATTTATGGTTTTTTATATGCAAGTTTCTGATGTTTATTCGTTAATGTAATAATTGTTTGCTATTTTATAAGCTTTATCTTATCCTTTTATTCTACTGTATTATATTTTCTCTTTGCTACTTTATAGTGTATTCTTGTTTTTAAATTTTGAGCAGATTAATTCGTTATCTATATACTATGCATTAGGGCTACTAAGTTGACACCCAGTATGTGGTTTGCTTAATTTGAAAATATAATTATGCAGTTGTAATTTAGTCTATTGTTAACTTGCCCATATCCAGTTAGTTTAAAATCTTACCATCAGATGTCATCATGTATGCATCAAGTAAATTTATCTCTTCTTAATATATTTAAAAATCTCTTCGAGTAGATTTGTATTTCATAGGATTTAGAAATCTAAATACTCTCTTCTACTCAATGGGTTCCTTCTACAAAATGATTTCTTTCACTAGTTGAACTTTATTCCTCCCTAAAAACATTTATTTGTTGTTAAGAGTTAACTATGGTAATGGTTGTCTTTTTCAAAATATGGACAAACACTCATAGATTCACATTTTAATATATAGTATGGATTGCTCGTAATGGGTTTAACCAAGAGAAAGAAAACAAATTGAAAGATTTTAGCAGTGGATTGATGTTGTCACATCTCATGAATAACTCTTTTCCAACTTTTCCGGAAATGGCCTGAACAATAACTTTATTAAAAGTGCATCAAGTATTTTGTGTGAGTAGTTTGTAAATTTTATGAGTTTTATGTTTCCTGCTATCTTGTTCCCACTTTGCCGTAGTGTACAAGTAACTGATAACACTTCAATTAATCTAGAATAGAAAAATATATCTGCTCCTGGCTCTTATATCCTTCATACTCAGAGGACAAAATGTTATTTAATAGCTTGATTTTATTTTTTCGTTCCATATTATATGCACTTCTTTTTCATTATATTGCCCTTTTGACTCGACACTCCTGATATAGTTTTAGTGTACAGGTGAAAGTGGAAGATATTGATGCTTATGCTCCAAAGGACTTGCTAATTGTCACCACTGGTTCTCAAGTAAGTTACTTAGCCTTTTCTGCTAATGATTAGTTATACTGTTGACTAGCATGTCGCTTAGTTTTCTTTTTCGCCAGGCCGAACCACGTGCTGCACTGAATCTTGCATCATATGGAAGTAGTCATTCCCTCAAGCTGAACAAAGAAGATCTGATTTTATATTCTGCAAAGGTAATTAATCTTATAGTCAATTTATTGTTGACCAATCTACTAGTGGTGAAATATTTCAGATTTTACAATTAACTGTTAATGATAACTAACCTCGGTCATCGGAAGCATATCTTAAAAACAACTTGCATTCCAAAATCTCGCAACATATTCCATGATGAGAAAGGCAAGATAATGCTCTTGCAAGATGCTCAATCTTCGTTCACCTGACTCAAATTATACTTGAGCTACACAAGTAGCATTTCAAGCTGAGTGATGAAGCTTAAAGTATTGTCCTTTTTTGATTTTAATAGTTTGTATATTTTGATGTCCTTTTGTTTTTTATTTATTTGGTATCATATTTAAATATCTAAACACCAATTAATATAATCCATACAAGTTTGTTACTGAATTATAATTTCTAAGTTCCACTGTATTAAAACATACTGGATAGTTACAGCAGCTCCTGCTCAAGATCTGTAGTTGGCCATAATATATATGTTAGTTACCACAATTTCTAAGTTCAAATGTGTTTCTATTATCACATACAGTTGAAAAATAGCTCACCGTTCAAGAGATATAGGAGTGACCATGCTATAGGCTATTATCTCAAAAGAATTTGCTGACTCGCATATTCAGTGTCCTGTTAAAACTAGATCAGAAGCATCTATGAATCTGCGCGAGAGCATATTGACAGGTTCAGAAAAATATTTGACATATCACGACTCATGATACTATTTAGTAAATATTCATTGTACATCTTATGTATAAAACATTTGATTGTATAAAAACGCTGACATTCATGGGATTTGTGGTACACGCATATTCTTGATGTTACTAAGAAAATAGTTTGCTCTTATTGAAGTTTAGAACTTTTTATATCTATTTGGACTCCTCCTCAGGCAGAGAAAATTGTTTTTATGAATTCATGAATTTCTGTGTTATGGTTTAAAAATGATTTTGGAAAATCTATTAATTTTTGCGTGGAAGCATATACCTTTTACTTACAAATGTATCTGTTACATAGAACTAATATATCCAAATTAAGTAAACTGAAAAAAAGTTTGGACGTAAGAACTTTGGTTTGTGTAAAGAATAGTTTCAAACCACCATGGTGAAGCTATAGATAAGGAAAACCTATACGTTATTGGGACAAGATGACATGTGAATTAAACTTAAAAAATGGATGATTGAATAAAGCTGTCAACACAGCAAAAACGTTAGTGCACTAATAAAGTATAACTGATGTAATTTGATTCTGAAGAACTGGATTACGTTTTTCTGAATTTGGCAGAATTTTGATCAAATCGTGATATTACAGCAAGTTCATATGAAAAGGCATCCATTTTTCGTAAATAAGGTGTCTTTTAATGGCTTTGTTGTAAAATCAATGTGTATTTTAACATTTTATTTTGTTTCTTGAAATTGACAAGCCTCCTCTCCCATCCCCAATGAAAAACCCATGAACTATGGAGGGAATGAGTTGAGTTCTTTATTTCATATTGACTTGATGTTTTATTCTTCAACTACACTCATACATGAAACTTATGTTTTTTTGTTGTAGCCATCACACAAATCACATTCTTGCCTATTCGTTGGCTTTGGCCTTTTTTATTTTATATATATATATATATATATATATATATATATCAATATTGGAGATTGGAATTGATTAAGATGAAATGATGTGGATTGTTATAAAGAAAATCCCATATGTCTTACTTTTTGGAAGTAAACATAATTTCTAGAAACTTGTAGTTTCCTGATTGAATATTCGTAACTCATGTATGTAGCAGTTTTCTGCGCAGAGATGCAATTGCTTATAAACTCTACATTGTAGGTAATCCCAGGTAATGAGACGAGAGTCATGAAAATGCTAAACCGTATATCAGAAATTGGATCAACAATAGTGATGGGGAAGAATGAACTGCTGCATACATCTGGTCATGCCCATCGTGAAGAGCTGGTAAGATATTTGATTGCTTTGAAGGATCCTTGGGATGCGGTATTTTTTGCAGTGTGATTATGTAGGATTTTATGATTACTCTGCATATAAAAGATTTTATGATTACTCTGCAATTCGAGTATTTGGAAGCAGGCATCCAGGCCTTGTGGTCTATGAGTACTAATATTCTGTGGACAGCATGGGGCACAGAGCTATTCTCCTTTTCCTTGCATGTTCCACTATTTGTTTGGCTTGGTTTGTATTCAAAGCAAGCACTTAGTGTGAAATTGTTAAATTGAAATTGTTAAATCTGTTATATATTTATCGTATATGAGGATTTGGGTGTATATTTTGCCTTAATGTGAATGCCAAAAGTCATCTTCATCCTTGCCCCTGTGGTTCTTGCATTTTTCTTTTTCTTGTTTTTTCCTTCTTTAATTTTGTTGCAATAACTGCATATCCGAGTAGTGTATCTGGAATAAACTGTTTGTTCTTTTTATTTCTGCCCCAACAATGAGAACCTGAATAAATTTAGGGTAAGTATCTTACTAGTTTCTGCAGCATTTTCTGTGCTTGTTTTTCACATTATTTATAATGTAATGCAGCAGTTATCACATCACGTGTTCCACTAACTACGTTGAATTCATTTAACTGAATTTCACATTATTATTATTTGAAGGATGAAGTGCTAAAAATTGTTAAACCACAACACTTCCTTCCCATTCATGGAGAACTCTTATTCTTGAAAGAGCACGAGTTGTTGGGGAAGTCAACTGGCATTCGGCATACTGCAGTAAGTGTATTGTTACAATTCATAATTTTCTTCGCCTTCTGTCTGCCTTAGTTTCAGTTCAAACTTTTCTTCGCCTTCTATGTGCCCTTTTATATTTCTTATTGGTTTTGGGCCGCGATGTAGTGAAGAGTGAAGAAGTTTGCAGTTCATGATTGCTTGTTTGTGCTATTAGCTTTCGTAATTTTATGTTTCCTTAAACCATGAAAAGAGGGGGGAGAAAAGGGAAGAGGCAGTGTGTCTGCGTCCTAGTAGAACTCCTTGATAAATTTGAAATTCGATTTGGTACATCTTGTGGCATACAATATTAATGCTGCACATTTTTTTTTTTGTTTCAGGTTATAAAGAACGGGGAGATGCTAGGGGTGTCACATCTAAGAAACAGAAGAGTTCTATCGAATGGTTTCATTTCCCTGGGTAAAGAGAATCTGCAGGTTATCATTGAAACTCTCTTTTCCTCCCTCTCTCTCATGTCAACATGAGGGCACCTGCATACACCTCTACTGTTCGTTTAACTAAAATGATATCCTGCTGCACCTCAGTTGATGTACAGTGATGGTGATAAAGCATTTGGCACGGCAACTGAACTATGTGTTGATGAGAGGGCGAGAATCGCATCTGATGGCATCATAGTTATTAGGTGCGTTATCTAGAAATCCTATACCTATTGCTTTCTCGACTTTGTTCCTGCATGATGACAGTTTCATATCTTCATGCAGTATGGAAATTTTGCGCCCTCAAGCTGCAGATGGTTCAGCTGAGAAAGCTTTGAAAGGAAAAATAAGAATTACCACACGTTGCTTATGGCTTGATAAAGGAAAACTTTTGGATGCGCTTCATAAAGCTGCACATGCTGCACTGTCGAGCTGTCCTGTAAATTGCCCACTGGCCCACATGGAAAGAACTGTGGCTGAAGTTTTGAGAAAAATGGTCAGGAAGTACAGTAGCAAAAGACCAGAAGTCATAGCTATTGCTACAGAGAATCCAGCTGCAGTTCTTGCTGATGAGATAAATGGAAAACTATCGGGAAAGTCGCATATTAGTTATGAGAACTTTGCATTGAGAAGAGCAGTTGATGGACATGAAAAAAAGAGACAACCAATTGGTGTACCAGAGGAAGGTGGCAATGGTCTCGCACTTGCAAGAAGTATCTCAGAACAAGAATTAGAAGGTTAGGTACTTTCTTGCAAAATAATATAACATAGACAACCAAGTTCGTAGTCTATTAAAAGAGAATTTCCGGGTCTTCAAATTCTGAAGTCATATAATCTAGGGATAATTACTAAAACACCCTTGAGGTTTGGGCTAATTACAGAAAAACCCAAAGATGTTACAAAATTACAAAGAAAACCCTCAGGTTTGATTTTGTCTTAAATTTAAGGCGGTAACTGTATTATTTTAATAAATGTTAAGGGGGTTTTTGAAATATTTTTTGCTTATGAAGAGGAAAATATAAGACGAAATCAAACTTCAAGGGGGGATTTCCATTTTCAGAAATCTCTAGATTTTTTTATAATTAACCCGAACCTCAAGGTTTTCTTTTGTAATCATCCCTATAATTTATATATACCCATTTAGGGCAACTAGTCAGGTGTGCTAGTTGTTCGTGTATGTATGTGAATTTTGAGCTTCTCGATATGAATCTATAAAGACAATGGACAGACCGATGATACGAGGATAGGAAACTAATACATATACCAAACATGGATTTTTTTCCATACCCAGTTAAGTTGGGCAGAAGGTTCTCTCAAATGGCTTCCCACAGATTGTGGTCATTTTTATATTGATCCTCCTATTCTATACATGATATCAGTACATCTTTTTTCAAAGGTTTTTACCTGTAGTGGAACTCTGATTTCTGAGCAAAAAGTGTACCAAGTGATACTGTTGACTCTAGATTTGAAATAAATACACCTTGGGCAGACTTGAGCTATGGAAACCAGTTTGATTTCTTTATGGATTCGTGCTGGATTTCATAATAGGAACTAAATGTTACATAGCTCCTTAATAATAATGTCTAGCAGCCTTCAGTTGAAGTGATTTCTACAAGTACCCACATGGCCTCTGTCTTATTGGTATTCATTCACATATCTCATTGTTCCAGCTAGTTTAGGTATCTTTAACTTTACGGAAGTTAAAATTGCTATTAGGTTCTTGATCAAAGCTTTGATCACTTATTTAGAATTGGAGCTTGTTCTCAGCTTAACTACAACACATAATAGCTTCAAAAGTTGATCTACTAAGTTCCTGACTTTAGATTATATTGGTGTTCTTAGTCAATGTGGCTCAATTTCAAGGTTACAGTTGGTATTTGGACCTTGTGCACTATGGTGTGTATGACAATTAGAAGAGAATTATCAAACAAATAATTTATGTGCCTGCTTGCATCTTAAGCAGTTAAAATATGCTTCAGCAATTGAAGGATGCTACAATATCATTTCCGCCTCATTATGGTTTGCAGCTGATTGCAACAGAAAAGGGGTGGCTACTTTTTTGGGCGCATGTCAATGTATCTTAGTTGTCTTTTCAGCTAACTTATTTTGGGGGGAGAGGGGGGAGGTCTCAAAATTTAAAAGTAATAGTGAATTTTGAGTTACTGAAAATTCAATAGTTTTGTGCTTTATCTTATTTTATAATAGCTTGCTTCGTTCCTTCAACTTTGTTTTAGAACCCCAAACCACTGCATCTGCTTTATTTCCTCACAATAGTTAGATCATTGTATTCTCCAGTGTCACGCATTAGTTTCGTCTCTCCATATATAATCCTGGGTTGCACTGTAATTTCAAGCAGGCATGTGTTTAGGCTGACACCTCACACCATGCTGATTTACTGATAACTCATTAAATTAGTCAAATAACAATTTCCTTGGACAGACAGACACTCGAGCAAAAAAAAAAAAAAAACGAAACGTCCAGATTCAATTACCATGAACAAAATTTATGATAATTTCATTCTCGTCGGAGTATACATTTATTGACTTAGGACAAGAACACATGCATGTTGTGTCTAGTCATGGTGATTACTCCGAGGTGGTTTTACCTGCCTAACATACCAAACTGCTCAATTGATTTTGTTCTTGATGCAGATCATGATTATGATGAGAGAGTTCCACAAGAGGAAGCAGTTTTATCAAACTCCAAATTGCCCGATAGATCTCCCAATATCGATGAATCTGATGATTTTTGGAAGTCATATGTATCCTCATCAGTGCTCAATCGATCAGAAGGTAACAGTGATTTGCTTCCAGAAGCGAAAAGGCCAAAGAAGAAAGAGCTGAAGTAGACCCCGCTGTCAAAATCTCGACCTTCCAAGAATGCAAAAAGGAACAAATGGAGACCTGAAGAAGTCAAGAAGCTAATTAAAATGCGTGGGGAACTCCACAGCAGATTCCAAGTTCTCAAAGGTCGGATGGCTCTCTGGGAAGAGATATCTTCAAGTTTATTGTTGGATGGAATCAGTAGAAGTCCTGGGCAGTGTAAATCTCTTTGGGCATCCCTAGTTCAGAAATACGAGGTCTGTTTCATTTTCTATAGTTATAAAATTTATTTACTGTGAGTGAGTTGTTTTCATTAATTTCATTGGCTGTCACTGTCACACTTCTAATTTCTAAAAAAATTATAAATTTTCTCCAATTTATGTGGCATATTTTGACATTCTATATTCTATTTTCTCTCATCATGTCAACAATTAGTGCATGCTGGTGTTGCATTGTTGATTACAATCAATTTGCTGGTCTTTCTCAACATGGCATGCCCCTTTAAAGTTACTCGTTCGGTGAACTTGGCAGAAAAAATTATTATCTGCTAGGAGTACTAGAATGATTTGTGGGCTCGATGTTTTGCATAGCTGTTGATTTTTCCATGTACATCCATATGTGCTCCTTCAACTGTTGATTTGCTACAACGTTAATGTTCTAATAAAATGCATGATGTATTCTGCTAGCCATTATATACATGCTTCCTCTCATTCCTTATTTGACTCGAACTGCAGAGGAAGGACTAGAGTCTGAAGTTCTATAACTGTAAAATTCCGTGTGTATATTGGATTGACATGGTTTGGTTTGAATATTAAGGCAATCCTTTTGAATTTTCCTTATTGGTGCCAGACCATTGTAGAATATAGTTAACTGCTTGTATTGATTTTGATTTTATTTTAAATTGACTGCTATTTCTGTTTCGAACAGGAAAGTAAGAGTGATACAAAAACCCAAAAGAGCTGGCCATATTTCGAGGATGTGGACCAGATTTTATCAAATTTGGAAACCAATGCGTCCAAATGATTCTAATTGCAGTTCGTCTGGTTGTTTTTTGGGCACAAGAAGCATATAATGAGTGAACAAAATCACTGAGAATGAAAATAGAGGGCTCGATAAAATCATAGAGATGCGGGTGACACTCAGACACCCAACTTGATAGGGTATCAAACAAAGTTCATTTTAAGAACTTACATAATAATGTAAGCTCCATATTTTTAGATTTTTGCGACCTGTGGAAAGATGTGTAAAGATTCAGTTTTGTAGCCTAGTGATTTTTATAAAAATTGCTCCTTGAAAATATAGAATGTGTAATTAGGTCAAGTGTTGATTGTTCATTCATATTATTGACTCTTGATCGATTAAAGAACCTATATTATAATTCATTGAACTATGGCATTGGTGTCGTATGTAGTTTTGGGACTTATGCGTTTGAAGTTCGAGTTTTTGCGTGAGATTTAGTAGTCCATTTCTTTGGGATTTTTGTATATACACAGTAGCCACAAGTCCCAGGAGCCTTGAACGACATCTTTTTATCTTCTTACTTGAGAATTGCTTTCTTCATCGTCAGAATATGAGATTGTATTCACATTTGGATTTTTGGAGATTAATTTCAAATGACAAAAAGTATGAGTCGAATGATTTGGAATCTATTGTATATTGAAATCATACAAACAAGATCAATGAAATTTTTTACTAACGGATTTCAAATGAAGTGTTAACGAATTAGTATATTCAACATGATGGGGCCATTGCATAGCTTCCGATGGTCCTTTTTAGCAGAAGAAAGTAGAGAGGTACCTTGATGATACTTTGCGTTAATGGGGTTATATCTTGAGCTGAGCAGAAACAGTAAGAAGAACATGTAAATTTAGATGGAGTGGCTATTTTGATCAGTCAGTCACGCACTCACGCTTTGCAAACTTGTACGATATAAATCATGCTCTTATTCTTAACATAAAAATACAAGGGTTTGACATGAAGACTGGATATGAAGATGTTTTAATATATCGAAAATGTTGTAAAGTAATGAACAGTCACAGTTTCCAATTTTAAATCTTCCTCTTTTACAAAGAAAAAAACAACTCTGTTTATAACAGATATTACTAAGAGTAATTTAGTAATTCCTAAAACAATATCCTGGAATCAAATTTCTTTACCAAGGGTATGGAAAATAGAACAGGCAGTTCCATCTCAGAAACCTGAACAGCGAAAACTAGAGAAAATACTCCAATATGAAGATGGAGATGTCATAATAAAATTTGCTTCTCAAAGAAGTTGTCGTTTAAAATTAGATGATGCATCTTTTATTAGATTTCAACTTCTTCGATTTTCTACTTCTTTAGTTCCTTTAACATAGCATGAATATTTAAATATATCTGGTTTATATAAAACTGCAGAAAATATTAGTCAACTAGATTATTAGGTCGAACTTCCTAAAACAAGGCCTAGTTCTAATAGCCAAATTCTCCGATTTTTTCTGATATAGGTTATAGTATATATAGATACTATATCAGATACCATGTCTTTTATTCCTGAATCTGTAAACTATTTTTCGAAAATCCTAAAATGACCTTAAAGTAAAATGTTTTTTAGTTTTATCAAACCCCATAAACAAAATTCTTATATTCAGAAATATTTGCAATGGATTAAGATTGAAAATCTTAAGATTCAAAAGATCGATTTTTTTAGATCGCTTGAAAAGTTCTATTTTCCTCATAGGAACCGAGAGTTTCCAAACTTTAAAAGTAGAAATTATATTTCTGTTATATAGGAAGTTTATAAAAAATACTTTTCTATTACGGATGAAGAAGTTTCATCTATACATCCTCGTTTTACTACACTAAAAACAAAGGAGATAAAAAGTGCCGTTTGAAATTCGGAGTTGATGTCCGCACAATCCAAGTTTTAGATCTATATATTGTGTATTCTTTTCATTTGTAAGGCATCGAGTTTTAGAGTGAGAAAAACTATCTTGTATAATAGTATTATGAAGGTTTGAGTTTGTACAAGTTTCAAGTTCAATAAAGAAAATTTTCTCAAGATATTTGCACAATATCATGTAAGTATTTTATTTATGAATAATATTCGTCGTACAGATTATATATTTACATATCGATTTCCTACATATATACAGAAGCTAAAAAAAAACGAAAATCATTCAAGATAATATTAATTATTTTAGAAATTTATTAAAGAATTAGATCCAGAGTCTGTTCCATATCTTCTTGTTGAAGAACAACTTCACGGATTCATATTATCCTTAATATTTTTCTAAAAAAAAGAAGCTAGTCTTCTATCTGCTTAAGCTGCTTAAAGCATTTCCTAAAATGAAAATTAAACTCTCATTTTTCCTGGTACCCTTGTGGTATCAGACCCAAGTTAAACTTGGTTTTGATTTAAGATGTTGAATTTGTTTAAAAAGAAGTAAAGATCTTTTCATATTCTGATTAGCTCTACCCGGGATTTTCCTTAAGTCAAGCAGTAAGTAAAGTTTGTTGAGGCCCAGAGTTAGTTGTTAGGTATTACGTAAGACTTTGACAATATCTAATCAAATATGAATAGGATTGTTAGATCTTTTTAGAAAAATTCAACAAATGAACATAGTATGAAATCTTCAAAATTGGAATTTGCTAGAATTTTGATAGAAATCTTCAAATTGGAAATTGCCAGCTTCTTCAAGTCAGAAGATTTGCAAATCTAATAATCTTCAATTTAAATTTGATTATATTGTAAAAACAATTGAGTAATCAATCCATCTAAAAGAAGGACAAGAAACTTTTAAATTAATCTCTCAAAAACTTATAAATCTTCATAAGATTCAATATAAGTATATACATCTTGAAATGATACAAGTTGGTTTAAAACATTTAACTAGACTAGGATTAAATACTTCTACCTTAATTGCAATAGGCCTAGCTTTTGTAGGTATAGTTTATTACCATTATTATTTTTCTGTAAGAGGTTTAAATATCCTTCTATAGCTTATTGCTTACATCATGGCTTTTACGTCATTGCGCGCGTCATTTTCGCATTATGACTAATTTACACATTGTTGTGTGGGAACTTCAAACATTGCTGCTTCATCATCATCATCATCATCATCATATGGATTTTGTGCATCATTCATTTAGGTATCACCTGGAACCTTTTCATTGTTTGAACTTTCTCCAGAATCAAAAACTTCTTTGAACATCTTTGACACACCGTCTTTATCCATATGCTGAAATAATTCTTTTAGAAGAGCAGAATGTGTTGGAGCTTAATAGTCTATTTGTCTCATAGTTTCCCTTGCTGGTCTAAGGGATAACACTCCCCTTAGACTGAAGGTCGATCCAGGAGCAAAGAATTCTTCTTTTGCACAGCACTTTTAAAGCAACTTTCAACATAAAAATGTAGTATTCAGTTTTATTTATTTTCGTTCAAAGGTATGCTTTTGCAACATGTATTCCCATTTGAGGATCCAAGGTGTTTGATATTTTAGTTCATTAAAACCGTCAAACTGCCCGCCACCAACCAATCACCCCTTTAATTCTACTTAGTGAAACCACAATCTGAAACTAATATCACCCCTACCCAAGTCCTAAGATTGGATCAGGTTTTTTTGTGGGTTAACTTAGTCCAATTGTATATCCACACATTATTATTACATTGCAAGTGGTTGATAATACTGAAATGCAACGTGAAATATATATTTTCAGTGCTGTTTGTTGTTTTGTAGGGTTCCTCTTGGAAACAGCATTACAAGCGCAAAAGTTTCCATAACAACTCTTCTTAGATACATGCACTGTTCATCGACTAAGCTCTGTACGTAAACATAACATCAGAGAATGAAAGAAAAATACATTCCGGGAAATTACTCTACTACAAGAAAAAAAAAATACTTAAGGACTAAAGAAAGAATTTTGGTATATCTCCTCCGATTTTGTTTATGCTTTCCTCTTCTACTCGAGATGACAAGCTGCATGTTTCCAAGACTAGAATTTTATCCACACCACGAATGTTGCAAATCTTAAACTAGAATTTTATTGTGCTCTGTTTGTCCGAAGGAGCAACACACTGCCACAAGGAACGATATTCTGGAATATTATCAGCATCAACCCCAAGGGACGCAAGGTTACGCCCATACTCCTGAACAATCAAACAAAAGTTGAAAGAGTGCGAACAAAACAGAATGGGACGCATGAACCGAAGACTTTGTTCGGATAAGAGTTATCACCTGAATATCAAGAAATAGCTGCATACAAATCTTGTCTGTATCAGATACGTTATGGTCTGAGACATCTGAACTTGCTCCAGCTCGCCTTTGTGCACCCAAACGTATTTTCTGAAGCGAGGACTCCGTTTTCCTGGCCTGTCAACAGGTGTCAGGTTGCAATGTTCATTTCAGAAAAATAAAACAGAATATACTTCACAACTTATTTTTTCACAAACTGAATCTAAAATCACTTGAGTTGGGAAGCTACGTTTGTGTGGGTAAGTACGAAAATCTCACAGAAGCCTATCACCTAGGAGTCATTAGTATAGTTATGTATGGTCCTTGAATCATAGTGATCTTTGCTTATTTTGGTTTTCGAGAAAAAACATGAAAGAAATATTTGTACATAAATATTACTCAGATATATCTTACGTGTCAGATCTACCTCGTTTCATTTTTTATAATATTCAACTACATCCTAATAGTTTAAACAAAATACTCATTTGTCCATGAAATATAGCTTCTCTATTATTGATTTTCCTTTTCACTACCCTCCGCTAAATTCTAGAATCTAGATTTCAAAGGAGCATAAGAGTTCTGGGAAGTATGATAGCAAAGAACATCCAAGGAAAAAACCTCAATACCCTGACTGATTTTGAGCAGAAAGTACACAGGCAATTGAAGAGCTCAAAAACATGGCTCATCAGAGTCACACAAATGATATTATTGGCACAAAAAGTGACTCAAGATCTCCAAATTATTACAAAAACAATAGCTCTTTGAATAATCAACATACCACACTGACGAGGTCAGAAGCTAATTCATAATATCGACGAGTAATCTCAAAAGCAGCACCCTGTAACAGTTCCTTCCTGAGTTCGCTCGTTAAGTATGTGGCAGCTCGCTTTCCTTCCAAAAATGACTGCAAAACAGAACATTTTCTCCTCAATCAGTGTTGTACTTAACAGAATCTTTTTCTTAAATATATATACATAGGAACTATGTAGACTTAAAACAACACTTCTCAAAGTGTCCCCACTCCTTACCACCTCTCACAAGGACAAAATTTGAAATTAACAATAAACAGACAAAAATATACACGCAAAAGCCAGATGGATACAAATACATAGGTCAGTTGCATGAGTGCTTGGATGTGAGATAGACGTGAAAGAGAGAAAGAAAGTGAAAAGGCAAAGTTCAGAATAGCAATAAAGTGTTAAAGACAAGCAAGGCAGTTAGTCAAAGTGGAAAATGGATGTTATCTCTCCCCTGAAAAGACCCAAAAGTTGAGAACTAGATACTTGAGGTTTTGAACCCTTGGTTCTTGTACCATCAAAGGACCAACGCCTGATACGATATAGATTGGTTGTATTTTGCTTCGCTTAGGGCGTGAAAGCAATATGAAATTCGAGATGAAAGAATAGTAGTAGTAATATTGAAGTCATTTTCGAACAGATTTTAATAGACGGATTTCGCAAGTTACTATTGTCTATATAACAAGTGATTCAATGAGATTTACGCAATCAATACAGGATTTTCTACAACCTATGGCCTGAAATATCTGGGTGTGCATGGGTGCGTGGGGGAAGGGGGTTTGTTAATGTCTAGACCAGTTTATACCATCTTGTTTTGATAAATCAACAATATATATTTTATGCTGGACCACTCATTATTTTGCCGATCAAAATTTAGCAACAGGGGTTTGCTGCCTCATTGCACAGCTTTCATTCAATATTTCTGTTTTTGCCGTGAACTCTTCTATTGTTGTATGTCAGATGGTGCTATCCGAGGGTACTTGCATGATTCTCAAAGTGAAGGACAAACACGCCCCAACTTGTTTGTGTATAGAATGTAGATATGAATAATAAGGACAGTGGCAAAGGAACTATAATAACATTTAATATTGATATAACTCTTTTGACATGCATATGCACATCATAATTACATCATCAACCCAGAATTAGATGCTAGTTGGTTCAAAAATATCTTAATTTAAAATAACAGAAACAAACGTGACAATATTAAGTGGAAATTTGTGTTTGCTAAGATGCATGATAGTGGAGCTAAAGAAATGGTTGCACCTTTAGAGGACGCAATACCCCAGATACATATAGTGAATGCCGAACAGGAAGAGGTTTGTTGGTCATCCTAAATGTTGCAGTTATTCCTTTGAGTTGTCGCAAATCCTACATAAAATATTATCAAATATATCAAGAGTAATTCCAGATGAAGTGATTTATTCATCTCAAGTCAACAAAATAAACCATAATTGATAATACAACCTAGTACGTATATCTGTGCATATGAAGTCCAACAAAAATCCTTTCTTATATTTACAAGGACCTATACCATATTACCATCCTAAAATTAATTTGAAGATAAGATGGCTAACCTCCACAGACTTCTCAACTAGAGTCTCTACAATTGAATTAATTACAAGAGGCTGAAGAACTTTGAGGGAATTGCCACCCTGTAAAATACTCTGCTTCACAAGATCAAGTACTTCAGGGGAACATGACTTGAGAAGCCCAAGTACATGCCCAAGGTAATCACCACAAACTTCCTCCACGAGACAATTTAAATCATGAATTATCTGCAACATAAAAATTTGATAAATAAATTTAACATGGTTAGCAAATCTCGGTATTGCAAATGGCAGAAAAAGATTCCAACTTCTGAAATCTCATGATATGGCTGTCACCTAAGTTTACACACTGAACTGACTAAAAGCTCCTAGCTAGTAGCTTCCTATATACAAATTTAAGATAATCCTGAGTAAACAATAAATTGCATCCGGTTATTAGAGAACTTCATAAACATGAGTATAATATGCTTTACTCTATCTAGGTTAAAACTTATGAACATTTTGATTAAATTAATATGCTGGAAAGATATCCACGTAGTTTTAAAGTTTCCATTTATTAAAAAACATTTTGCAGAGCTGTACCAATGAGTATTGCAACAACTCAGTCATAAGGAGAAAAATGAGGTCAGGTAGAGAGGCAGACAGTCAGAGTGAGACACAAAGATAGAAACATAAAACTGTTAAGCAACAAAATAGAGCAAGGACTAAACACATAATCCAGCTACCTAGGAGCACCTCCAGCAACCCCAAGGACAATAAAGAGGTAGCATCCTCTTTCTCTTCTCCGATTTACACCATATAACTCAAACTACATCCAGTACCTCAGAATGAATGACAAAAAGCAGCCGCATCAAGCAAAGACATTGGTCTTTGCCAAAACTAACTTTCCTTTTCTCCAAGAAGTGATGTCATCTCCTTGTCTTTGTTTTTCATTTCCAAACTTCTATGCAAGTGAGGCCCCTTGAATAGTAATTTGACATAGCTTTGGAAGTTGCAAGTTGTTGATAGTTGAATTGAAGTGAGGTGCTATGAGTGTGGCTGTCGAGCACCATAGTCAATTATGTGTTGCTTTGTGAAGAGTAATCTAAGTTGTATTTTTATTACTTGTGTAATAACGAAGTCTCACCTTAACACCCCCACCCCCACCCCCAAAAAAAAGGGACCTTGTGATAACTTGGCCGATTGAATAATCAAAGAATGCGCCAAAATACGAAAAGCTTTGGGTCTTTCAAAAGTGGCACATAACGGCTTGAATATCCCTGAAGCCATATTGTCTTGTACAAGAAAAATACGATCAGGAAAATCAACTAGTCTTTTTATTATTCAGTGAGCAGTTCATAAATTTTTTTTTTTTTAGAAACAAAATATTTTATTAATATAAGAATAAAGGAAGGTACAGAGGGACGAGAAGTCCCAAATTAGCGCTTAAAACTACTAGGCACAGCTCCACTCTGTTAACAATATCAGATACAAAAATTCCTTAAAATCTTTATGATTTGATCCACCAATCGACCCTAAACTTAACCCTATACCACCTCTCCTCGAAAGACTCCTCTATATCTTCAAATATTCTTTTATTCCTTTCTAACCATAAAGACCAACACATAACATGAACAATCACACTCCAAAACACATGACCCTTGGGGCTAATAATTCCACCATCATCGCCCAGAAACAAATCAGCTGCTACATTTGGTATGGTCCACTGTACAGCCACTTCCCATAATTTTAGGTCTCTTTGGTCATAAGAATGACTTTATTAAAACAATCTAGTCTCTTAGTAAGGAATAGTTGATCCTCAAATGGCAAGGGAAACAAACAGATCATAGTTACATAAAGGAATCAGACTGGCATGAAGCCTTGCCAAAATCATTTTGCATAAAAGAATCTGAGAGTATCTGATCAATGAGATATACATACATAGAGGAAATCATCTGAGGCAGCAGAAATAGCCCATTCAGATCCCGGGTTGGCACTTGCATTACCAGCTTTGCGAGCATTCAGTCCAGCTGACAACCAGTTCGAGTATCTACATCAATAATACAGTTGGATATCTGCATGTCAGCATGCTCATTCAGGTTGAAATCTTAATCATCAGAAGTAGAGGTGTACAACTAGCCCAGACTATAAAAGCAAACTGACCTTGAAAGAAGTTGCAAGAATAAGCGTAAAAACTTGTCAGAGCAAGAAAGGAGAAGAACATCGTCTCTCCAGCATGATCTCAAGCAATCCATAAGAGAGAGACTTTGCTTCAATACTAAGCTTTGAGAATATTCCTGATTTGAGTTCTGAGTGGGTACAAGTGTAGCAGTCATAAGTGCAGAATCCAAAGCCCCAGCAATTTCCTGAAACCTGAGGTAATGAATCAACAGCTGTATCTTCAAGTTGTGTTTTTTCTATTTAGTTTTATTACCTTCCCAAGATTGGGGAGGGCCATGGCACAAGGTGTAGGAAACATAATAAAGTCTGATGTATACCTCAATGAGAAATAAACCCCAGTATTCCATTGCTTCATGAACTCTATATAGACTGTCTCTTCCCGTAATTTAGCAACAGCAGATCTAGAAGGACAGTAACCTTGAAAATCAACAAAACACATGAGAAAATACAGTTGCAGAGGATAGAAAATATGAGCACATAGAGAGTAAAACAGTTTCTTCACCACCTTCTAGATAGTTCAAGAAACCGAGGCTTGAATTATAGTTTTTGAGGAACTCCGTGGGCCTTCCAGGAGAGAAAGCCCCTGGTTTTCCCTTTTGGATAGCCGACAAAACCTCTTTGAGAATAGAATTCGCCAGAAAGCTAAAAACATGCAGACCTGAATTTTCTACGCAAATTCAAACAGTAAAACAATCAGCATCGCATGCAGATATTTCACAATTCAATTGATTATATTTTACCAAAAAAGAAAATTAACGAGCATTACAAAAATACAAGTACATAATGCATACGTACACCACACAAAGTTCATATATATGCACACAGAAAATAAAAAATGTAAGAATGCAAATCACTTCACAACACATAAATTTGACTCAGAGCTACTCCAGTTCTACAATGTGACATTAGCAACAAAGTTAAGAATGAAAAATGAGTTTTCTAAGAAAGTTTCGCAGTTAATTTACTCAGTTCGGTAAGATAATTCCAGGACAACACTGGAGTAATAATTCATTGTCACCAACTAAAAAGCACACCTGTAGAAGATATTTCCAATAGAAATTTACAATCATCTTCAATGTGCCGCTTGATTCTTTCGTAGTCTTGCTCAAGCTCATCTCCAGATGATCCACCAACTGCTCTGGATGAGCCATGAGGGATGATTTTCTGTATGAATGGTGCTACAACCGTTGAGCGAAAAATTTCTTCAGCACTACTGGTATTATCAATGGCAGCATATGCGCGTAGACAATTATATATTGCATTTTCATCCCTGTGCTCCAGTCCATCTACAAAACAGTGTCCCAAGCTTGTATCCAACAACAAGCTAGCGTTCTGAATCCTCTTCACCATGTTCTCAATGAAGGGCATATTCTGTACTGCCATCATACAGAGAATCAGGATTAATATTCCAGAAGTCCACTTATATACAGAAGATTTTTCATTTTCGGGGGTTAAAGATATGGAAGTTGTCAAGGCTACAAATTGTATGACCATTCATGGAACCAAATCAGCTTCCAGGAATAAGACATTTGTTGTTGTTTCACTGCGCTTTACTTTGTATGAGAAGCAATCAGCAGAGAGACGACAAAATTCCTTTTATGGAAACAGCTTGAGTATGTATACATACACATACATATATACAATTATGATTTTAGTCTCATTTTATGTGAATTTTATTTTTATTTTCTTTAGAATATTAGAAATATCTTAGGTGTCATAGATCCGCATAATGTCCTTGTAGTTCTTGAACACTAAAACTGAACATATAGTTTTGGTTGTATTATAAATGCATCATTATTTCTCAGGCTATATAGGTATTCGAAATTCCAATTATCAGGTGATTGAATGATAGGATATTCCTCTTGAATCTAGACATAATCTTAGTTCTGAGTGGCAAGATGCTTAATGGAAATATACCACTATTAATTTTTGGTACTTCTACATTTCTACCATAAATGTGGTCATAGCCTCATAGGTCAGACTATTTACCCACTCAAATCCTGAACCAGAATAATCTTTGAATATAATGCAGCCATTGGCAATGTTGACCTAGATCTCAAATACTATAGTTACTAAAAATAATAAGGCTCGCCACTGCAAAAACTTGTTTCAATGAACTCCTCACACTTTTAATTCACTTTCTCTTGCACCCTTTCACTTTTAGGCTTTTCTGGTCTCCTCAAGTCTTCAATTTTCCAGGATATGAACTTAACAAAAATATGATCAAAATTCACCCAGTTGCATTCTAATAGAATATATGAAATCATTAAGCAAGTGATTGTAAAGTCTTCTATATGAAATTAATAATTCCCAAGAGCTTTCACAGTCATTTATATAAACCCTATCAGTTGCATGGGGAGCCTCAAGTTACTGATTTTTGAGTCATCATAGTTACACTCTTAAAGCTAAATCAGGAAGTAAGAGCACAAAAAATGAAACGGGGTAGATACAAATGCAACTAAATAAAGAAGCAAGATCCATACATATGCAATGGCAGAACGGCAAATGCAACTTTTTTTACGAAATAGAGAATAAAGATTTTGGTAACATATATTTAATATTTTGGATTATTAACCTTTTCAAAGTATACGTTCACTTACACCTGAATGTGATGCCTCCACAGAGCGGCTGAATCACAAAATATTCTATATTATAAAGACCAAAACAATAATTATTGTTGACAAAATAGTTAATTCTACTGCCTTTAAGAACTATACCATCGAGTTATTCAGAAGCATTTCCTAAATAACTACGGACAGTTCATGTGTGCTCCAAAGAATACTTAAAAGAATTCCATTGACTGTGAATAAATAAACTAATACATATCTCGCACCATGAGAGAGAGAGAGGGAGAGAGGGGGAGAGAGAAAGAGATGCATGTAAACACACATGTATGCATGAGAAAGCACACACACAAGACGGACAGACGTGAGACAGTTGTAGAATCAGTTTTAATATGTCAGCAAAATGCATTTATTGGAGAAAAGGATCGGACCTGCATGTATGTCATGGAAGTAGTATTTTGAAAATTTTCAATAGTGAGTTCCATAAGGAGCTTCAAATGTCTTGGACTCATTTAACCGTAGCCGATAAGTACCTCCGATTTTGGAGGGGAAAAAGAAGTTATCAAAATATTGTATGTCACCCACAAATTAGACCATAAATACCACAATAGATACCAAACGATTATATAGTCATAAGTTGCAGAAAAAACTTACAAAGAACAAACTCAAATACCACTTTGTAGGCACACAAGAAAAAAAAGTACAATGCATATGTCATGATAAATAAGAAGACATAGGCTTCCATATGAGGATGAGCAAGATAGACCTGTGCATGAGCAATGTAGAACTTTAACCGATTCATTTCACTAGCAATTCTCTCCAGAAGCATGCTTTGTGTCTCCCTGAGGTTAGTCCCATTTTCTGCATGTTGAAAGGAAATCCCATTGCTTAATTGATCCTTCTCAGTCGAGTTCACGGTTCCATTGGGCCAGTCGGCTGGAACAGTAGGCAGCTCCTTTATCAATTTTTCAACCTGACCAGCACAATATGAACTTGTCACTTAAGGAACATAGCCATGAAGCAACTAGAGGCAAATATATTGCAGAACGAAACCATGTTCATCAAATTTATTCTTTCTTTTTCTCTCTATTTGTCCTTTCATCATCTTCCCTACCATCAATACAGTTCATGACAAGTCTCGGCTCAGATGACATATTCAGGAAGCAGAAGTCAAACTACAACTATATAGAAAAAAGATGAATTAAGAAGATCCAAACGTGTCAAGAGAATCTAACTCTTACTTATATTGCTATGAAGAACTAAACAGGAATTCAGATCCAATGCAATTAAGCAGTAGCATTTGACAGTAAGGATCAAATAAATCTCATTGGAAAACATTAACCTGCAAGAGATTGTGCATAACGTAAAGGTATTTCTCTCATTCCAAATTAACTGAGCATACCTGTGAATGATACAAAGTATACTTAAAGGAGTTATTGCAAGATAAAAATGTTACAGTTTTTCTACACTCTCTACCCTTCTAGCTTCTGTTTGTCATCAGTTTCAGTGCTCTTAAATTTGCATCAACTCCTATGGCACCAAGTTTCAATTCAAGACAAGGTATTGGCCACCAGCACCAACATGCACTGAACAATGAGTAATAAGCAGGTATATATTTAGTGGGCAGGACGTCTTTAATGGCCACATTTCTCACATCAGCAATCAGCCGGGCACCCTCCTTCCTGTCTATTGCGGATTAAAGAATCCTAGAAACAAAAGCCCATGCTATATTTTCTTCCCAAATATATTTTGACTTTTCCAAACTGTATTAGCTAGAAAGCTTTGGGCACCTCATTTCATGTGGAGCAAGTAGAGCAAGATCTCATAGACCGTTAAAATACTGAATGCTGCACTAGAAACAAATGAGTTTACTAGATTAGACTATTTGTATTATGAAGCTCCGCTTTCCTTAGTTTTCTGGTACTTACTAACACAGCTTCTACTATTTGTCATTAGAAATGCATGAACAATTACAGAAATTACCATACAAATCCATCACAGACGACCAATTTCTAATTGGTTGGGCAGTGAAGTTGTGAACAAAAGAAATTTTGTAGCATACAAAGATAGTGGTGTAGAACACTTTTCCATTTTTGAGAATACTAGAAAAGATGCTTCATTTGAACCAACTTTCTAAACATACTTCAGCACCTTTAGCCTTCCATGTAGGATAACTTAAGGGGTGATCTACTGCAAATAACAGTCGTCGAGAGGTCTGTGTCCCTGACTTATGACTCGTAGCCAGCACAACATTCTAGCTGTATGGAATAGCTAATAAGTGAAATGACTCACAAGGGAACAATATGTTTCAAAATCCAACACAGATTAGTTTACAACTCAGGCCAAATACAAGCTTGCACACAAAATCAATTATTCAAACGAACCAAAATATGGCAATACATTTTTTTATCTCCGCAGAACAAAATTAAGGATCAACGTTTTCACATTAATTTCACTTTCGCAGAGAAAAATAAATGAAATTTAAAAAAGCAGATCAAAGAACAGAAATTAACAAATTCCATCACAGAAAGAAAGTACACTCCTGATTAAATTCGCTACCAATGTACAGCGAAGTGGTATAACAGAACCTTGTTTTCCCCCTGCATTACTGACATGCATTGCCAATACGAATCTAAATTTAAATGAACTCACTTGGATATACCTTAGAAACGACATGAAACGTGTCGAGCAACAATTCCAACAACTCCCTTGCCTCATTGGCTTGAGACCGATGCTTCAGGCGGATCTGCAGCGCTGCCAACGAGCCGTCAACAGAACCACGAAAAGACAAGATCTTCTCCTTGATCTCGAGGAGGGGGGCCCGCATACGCACCACGGCGGCGTCCACATCAACGAGCTTCGTGCTAAGGCTGACGAAATCCGCGTAATCACGGTTAATTAGCTCAACTAGCTCGTGTTTCAGAGCACCTAAATGCGATCGGAGCTCCGAACGGAGTGTGTCAAAAGGGACGAATGTGCGGAGATCCGAGATGTACGACTCTGGGTCGAATTCCGAGTCGGAAAACTTTGAAGGGTTCAGCCACAATGGATGGGAATCCTCAATCGGGTCGCCAAATAAATCCGTCGCCGATTTGGGCAACGGAGAATGCAGATCTGTGGCCATTGGAGAGAACTGTGATGCTGAAAGAAACTGGGGGTTATAATTTATGACTGCTTAGTTTGGAAATTTTCGGAGGAAATTTGCAAAAATGACGACGAAAATTTTGGAAAATTGTCATCCAATCTAAATTCTTTAAATTAGGGAAATTTGCATAAATGCCACATTTTCACAATTTTTTAGGAAAATGTCAACCAATCTAAATCCTTTTAATTACACCCTCTCACCCCTGTAAAATGTCCAAGATACCCCTCAATAAAGAAAATGACATCAATCAATCTCTTTCCCTCTTATTCTCACCTTTTGAGGAGGAAAAAAACAAAACTGCAACAGTTACTCTCCACCTTCTCTCTCTCTTTCCTGTCTCTGCCCACCCAAAAAAAACATTTATGGCGATT
Source organism: Rehmannia glutinosa (assembly GCA_016081115.2). Taxonomy (NCBI): domain Eukaryota; kingdom Viridiplantae; phylum Streptophyta; class Magnoliopsida; order Lamiales; family Orobanchaceae; genus Rehmannia; species Rehmannia glutinosa. The sequence continues at coordinate 82,777 of JABTTQ020002479.1, read as the reverse complement.
ACGTATATTCCGGCGATTCGTACTGCAACTCCCCGACGCGTCGTCTCTTCTCGGGCATTTCCCTCTGCTGCGCTGAGTTTGGTGGTCACACTCCTCTTGGGAACGACTTGTAGTCCCTTTCCGACCGGTCGTCCGGCATTCACTGGTGGTCTCATTTTTCTCACTCACGCGTCCATTGTGAAGTGCATTTCCTGGTAAGTTCGGTTTTTTCTCTCTTGTTCTTCAAATCTAGGTTTTTCTAGGGTTTTTTGTTACATTTATTTATGTTTTTTTTCAGACCATGTGTTTTAGTATACCAAAAGATGAAAATTTCAAGCATACTAAAACATTTTTTGATTTTCATGGTTTTTGGTTTGCTGGGTTTGAGTGAAAGATCTCAGCATTTTTCTCAAAAATAAAATGAAGCAGTTCAAGTCGATTTCATGGGTTATGGGTCGGTTTGAAAGCATAACAGTGTTGTTTTGAAGTTTATTTCTGATTTTTATCAGTTTGTTGGGTTTGATTTTGGAAGTTGTATGCGTTTTTCGATCCCTTCCTTAAATTTCCTGTCTTTTGTCAGTTTTTTTACCCGAATGTTTTACGACCACCCTTACGACCAGTTTGTCGACCGTTACTTGTTTTTCGACTGCTTCCTCGACCAACTTTCGACTAGTATTTCGACCTAAAGTATTTTTTTGTTTAACAGCGATAAAATGGCTCTCGTTCCGAAGGAGAAAGATCACTTTAAAGGCAAGTTGTCATGTAGGTCGTGTTTCAATTCCATTGATCTCATTAGAGCGCGGTTGAAGGGGGATAATGTTGAAAAATTCAAGAAATCGTGCTTTGGTTATTTTTTGGAAACCGATACAATTCAGTTCCAGTGCCAGCTTGTGCTACAATTGCTCTTCCGTCAAGACAATAGTCTTTCCACAGACCACATTGTCTTTCACATAAACAACAAGCAGTCCGTCTTTGGGCCGAAAGAATTTGCACTGATAACTGGCCTTGAGTTTGGCCCTAAACCACCAATTCAATCAAAGCCCGAGGTAGTGAAATTTTTTTTGGTAAAAGTGGCAGTGTGTTTATGTCAGACATAGTAAGTGCATTGAAAGAACATGCAAGGAAGGAGAATGGCAAGGGAATCATGACACTAAAACTGGCCCTTCTGTATGTGTTGTACGGAGTTTTGTTGGTCTAGTCCCGCTAAAAAGCTAGATGAGAAATACATATATTTAGTGGACAATTTGAAGGCCATCAATGCATATCTCGTGGGCCGTATTTCCTATGAATTCATAGTGTCGATATACGATCTTGCATGTTCGACCGGGTAGAAAATTTTTGGAAGAGAAAGGAGAAGAAGAAGAAGAAGAAGGTGAAAAAGAAGAAAGAGCACAACATGGAGAAGTTCGATGTCTCCTAGGTTTCACACATGCTTTACAAGTTTGGGCATACAGTGATGCCCGATGTTGGTAAATTATGTGCGAAACGTGTCTTTGGTTCTTCGGATGCAACTCCCTGATTCTCCGTTGGAAAGTTGAGGATGCCCCCATCACGAGTTGTTGAAAAAAATATTTTTTCAACTTGAAGCCTGGTGATCTTGTTCTTGATCGTGTAAGTTTTTTCAAATTTATTTATTATTTATTATGAAATATTTAACTTGTTATTTGATTTGAATATTGTACTTATTGAAATAATTCATTATTGAATTGAACACGTGAAAGTTTTCCAATAATCCTCATGTCCAACAGATATATCGGCTCTGCATATGCTTGTACCAAATATTCGGATGTGTAATATGGGAATGCCAAACCAAATTTGGGCACATTAATTTTTGAAGCCGCTTGCCAAAGCATGAGCACATGCCATTTGGTCAAGCCGAATCTCCTACGGCATGTGCAAGTTTTTCCGTTCAAGTCAACAATCGCATTTTTGACCATCCAAAGATTTCAAACGTATAATGATGTAGTGTTCGGACATTGAACCTTCGAGCGAGCTCGTCGCGCTTTAGCACTCGTTTCTCAGCCCATTTTGTGAGAGGACCATTCATCTTACAAGCAACATCACGACGTTTGGTAAACCAATCCGACAACTTCGTGACTATTGCATCCAAAAGTGACACAGGGAGGTACTCTCTCACATCTCTAAGAACCGAGTTAATACTCTCAGCGATGTTAGTAGTCATGATATTATATCACCATCCAGGAAAGTACACACGAGCCCACTGTTCAACCTTGGCATCACAAGTAAGATAGTTGTAGGCTTCCTTATCTACAACTAAGATTTGATTCATACAAAGACTTATGTCTTTGCCTCGTCATAAGTCTTAGCCGCACTGAAATAACAATGTCGAAATGTCGGCTTTTTTGAACTTTGCTACGACATTATGTCTCAAGTGATACATGCAAATTCCATGAAATCCATTTGGGAACACATCTTGAACTCCCTTCGGATGGCCGCATGCCTATCGGATATGATATCAAGGTCGGCAATATGTCCAATGTTCGCATCTGATTTTTCAAAGAACCGGTTCCATGACTCATTATTTTGAAATCAACAATTGCAAAGGACAATGGATAAATCTGTTTGTTCCCATCCATTTCGGTCATAGCACCTCGATACTTCCCTTTCAGATGTGTTCCATCAACAGCTAAAACAGGACGAATAGCACTCTAAAACCCACATAACGATTGGCCAAGGCACATGTAACAATATTTGAAGTGCCCATCTCCATCTGTTTCAATATGTGTAATAGTGTTGGGGTTCACTTCCTTCGGTCTATGAAAATAGGCAGGCAACTTCTTAAATGAGTCATCGGGTGTCCCTCTAACTAGTTTCAATGCCTCTTCCCTAGCCCTCCATGCTTTGTCGTACCCTATTTCAACCCCGAGTGATTGCTTCAATTCACTAATCACCGCCGCTGGTGGATATACATGAGTGGGGCTCTTGGATCTGTATTTAATGAGATCACCCAACACCTTTGATTTAGCATTACAGTGTTGGTGGTTCATTAAGTCCCCCGGGCACGTGTGGATGTTATTGTACTTCTTCACAGCCCATATATTGCCAACACCCAATTTGCTTGTACGTAGTCTCCATTGGCATTTGTCATCAGTGCATATGGCAATGAAATGAACCTAATCGGTTTCTTTGTCTTGAATTCTCTGTTTTCATCATAGAAATTATTTGCAACAGCCGAATTATTTCATCCTTGCTTTGAAACACTTGGTCCACGTCCAGATCATTATCAAATGAAATGGAGTTAGATGTTGTATCTGGAGTTGCCGCCTCGCTACCAATGCAATTATTGCCCATTCCGAAAGAATTTTTCAATGGCTTGCGGGTACAATGATCAAACGACTTGGTCCACCTTCATACCCAAGATCAATGGCGGTTTCATTTAATGGTGGAGATAAATTATTTTATTGTGTAGAAACAACATTCACAGGCCGTGCTTCGGTTGGTGCAACATGGGCCTCTTCCCCATTAGGTCCGCTCCACCTATAGAAAGTGCCATCCAAGTCATCAAAGAAAAATGGGTATGTTTCTTCCAGTTCAGCCTCTAATTCATAGTCGTAGAAATGTTCAACATTGTCATCATCATCACGGATGAGGATCGTTATTCAAATTAATGCTTGTACCTTGTTGACCACGAACACGGGGAGGTTCAATTGCTTCATGTACACGATGTTCGGGTATTACATGTATGGATTGTGGTTGAGTTTCTGGAACTACGGTGCCTATGGGAGCAACAACTTCTGCAAAACGGTTACTGCTTTCTGACTCATTTTGTTCCTTTTTTGATTGGGTAGATACTTGGTTGTCCCTCAACTTTGTTACCAAGCATAGTGGAGCAGACAAAAACTTGTTTGTGTTAACACGAATCAACCACTGCACATCATCTTCATCTATTACGGGACATGGTGGCAATGAATCTTTACATTGGTATGTCAGCCAACTTGTCATCTCAATTTCAAAATCATCCCGACTCACTTGGATGACTAGATATGCCTTTTCTAATAATTGAGAGAATGTGACATCGGAAGGGACAACCACGTTCTTTGTTTTATTCCCACTAAAACACCAACGACGACTACTTGAATCCAAATCCCATTCACCATCCCAAAGAATTAATATTGAGCATGAACCAACCCCTGATAGAATACAACAACAAATTTAAATTAGAAACTTGCCACGACTACAAACCGACTACACACGACCACGACCACACAAACGACGGCAACCTAACATGTCGTACTATTACCGACCGTAAACCAACCACACCACGACCACATAATTGACTACTTAGCGGACATCAACCAACAACACACTGCACCTGAGAGAAAAAATTTGCAAAAATCGACCTAATTCTGCAATTTAATCACTTTTACAGCTTCAACTAGATTACAATTGCTAAAATTTAAATAATTACGCATTACCCATAATATAAGACGAACTAAATTGAGTATATACACTTGTTTATCATTGATAAATAACCAAAATAACGGAAAAAAAATTGATGAAAATTAATACTAACCTCTTTCCATATTCTCGACCTAATATCTTTGGAAAATTGAAATTCAAACAAAGTCGGTGACACAAATCAGGTGGGCCAAAATTTTGCGAAAATAATGACCAAAATCGCACTACTTTCGAGTGTCTTATCGTCGTCTCTGCTTTCGACCACTGCCACAAATACGCCGTACACGGTGTTTGATACATATTTTTATCTTAATTTTGATGATTTTATTTTTACACCAAAACAATGTTTTTAATTATTGTCCAAATACTCCTAAATGATTTAAAATGTTTTTACTATTTATTCGGAGTATTTCTTCAAGTTTTATTTTAGATAAAATTGGACAACACTTCTAATGATTTTATGTTAATATGTTTTTACATCAAAATAAGGTTCCTAAATGTTGTCTAAATACTCCCGATTGGTTTAAAATGTTTTACTAAATTTTGGAGTATTTATTGAGGTTTATCTTCGACAAAAATTGGACAACATTTACGTCTCGAGGTCAACCGATCGCCCATAGGTTAACCCGTACGAAGATAAATTTTGGAACAGAAAAATGAGACGGAGGAATTTTTGACCAGGTCGGCCGGTCGACCCGAGCGTCGGCCGTGGCGTCGACCAGGGCGTCGACCGGTGGCGTCGGCCGTCGACACCTGTCGGCCCAGTACACTGGGAGCTTAAGTTTTGAAACAAACTCCGCGCTTGTTATTTTTGAGGTGTGCGGCCAAAAGTTGGGGACGATTTGGTCGAACCCTACGTCGACATCACGGTTGCCCGTGTTAATTGTTGATATGTTCATTTCAAACTCAATTTCTATCACGGCCACGGTAGCCCTCAAGTTTGACAAAATTTATGACCGTTTGACAGACAAACTTTCCTTAAATTGTGGGATTAATTTCTAACACTATATTCTTGATTTTAATTGTATTTTTCTGTAGATTTTCAATCCCCAAGAGGAGCCTATGCTTGATCAATCATCTCCTATAAATAGAGGAAGTTTTGGAGCAACCAAAACAACACTTGAGATACAACACAACAAGATACATTCAAAAAGTCTTTAGCTCTTCATTGTTATTATTCTTGTTGTAATTTGCCTAACTTATCACTTTCACATCTTGAGGTCTAGGCTTTCATTTATTGATTACACTTGCACTCAAATTGTATTATTCATTATTGAGTTGTAATCTTGATTTTGGTCATCATTCAACACAAGATATCCTTGTGAGTATTCTTGTGGAAAGAATACACTTGGGTGATCTAGGAGATAGGTGTTTCAAGAGTGTGGTGCTCTTAAGGTGTTTGAAGAATTTGGTATTTTTCAAGATTGAAGATTGTGGTGATCTTCAAAGGTGCCGTTGAAGGAAGATTGTGGTAATCTTCAAAGGGAGATTGTGGTAATCTCCAAAGGTGGTGTTGAAGAAGAGTGTGGTGCTCTTGAATGTGTTGTAAGTTGAATTTGTATTAATTTTTGTAATTAATAAAATTCTTTTTTTTTTTGAAATCCATCCCGGATATACTGGGGTGGTAGAGTACGTAGTCCCTAGGTGGTGTGAAGCTCTATAAATCGACGCGTGTTTTACATTCCGCACCTTTATTATTATCTTGGCTTATTTTGTTCGAAAAAGAGGGCATAATCGAAAAGATGGAGATAATCTATTCACCCCCCTCTAGATTATCGTAGCCGCTTGGACTTACAAGTGGTATCAGAGCCAAACTCTTTGGCAAGCTCATTTCACATCGCGAGTAAAGAGGAACGATTGTCGGCTACGAATGAAGCTCACCTTTCCGGCACTTCCACCACCAAGCCACCTCGATTTGATTCCAAAAATTTTACATTTTGGAAAGAAAGAATGGAATGTTATTTATAAGGTTGCGGGTTCGATATTTGGAAAATTGTCATTAATGGAGAATCCATTCCGATGATGGACACACCACACACCTCCAAAGGCCTCAAAGAGCTCAATGATGAAGAGAAGAAAATCATCTCCTTAAATGGTAAAGCTCTCAATATTTTATATTGTTCACTTACCAACTTGGAATTTAATCTTATTGTTGGAATTCGATTGGCTCATGAAGTATGGCAAAATTAGAAGCCATTCATGAAGTATATGCAAATGATAGGAGCAACTCAAAAGCATCTACTTATCAAAGGGATACAATGTCAAATCTAAGGAACAAGCCTCTTACAACTTCCAACTATGAAGAAGTTGAACATTGTCTTATGGGCATCGAAGAAGATAACGAGGTATGTCTTAAACCCTCTACTTCCTATGATATTGTTATACATGATGATTATAGTGATTTGCAAAATAATTTTGATGATTTTCAAAATGAATTCCAAAGCTTGCTTGTTAAATACAAAAATTTGAAAAAGGAATTCAATGTTTTGAAAAATGATAAGGATAGTTTATTTACTTCCTATGAATCACTATCATGTGCTCACACCACCACACTTGATAAGGTTAGAAACCTTGAAAAAGAAAATAGTACTCTTGTTGAGAATATTAATTGCATGAAAAAGGATTTATCATAATACAACTTGAGTACCGATAAAATGACCAATATTGTTGATAGTTGTGATAAATTGAAACAAGGACTTGATCATAAGCCTAGTATTGTTAATTATGTGAAAATAAATCAAGTATGTATGTATGTTGGCCATTATGCTCCTAAAGTTGTTACTTGTTTTTATTGCGGTAAAAAGGGTCATACGGTAAATACTTGTCGGGCTAAAAATAGCTCTAATTATTTGTGGAGACCTAAAAGTCTCAAGACTAATCCCAAAGGACCCAAGCACTTGAGGTACCACAAAACAATGTTATATTAGGTACCCGTGAAATAACAATCGAAGAAAATTCATACCGCCAAGGAAACATCAAATGACCATCTCGTTTAATCAAATGAGAAGACATCACCAAAATGAATTTCAAGAGAAAGAAATTATCAACAATGGGAAAGACATAATCCTTGGAAATGGAACAATCGGAGAAGCTATCATCATTAACATGATTTTCAAAGGGAAGATATCATCAACAATGGGAACAAAGACAACCCATGGAAATGGCGAAATTGGTAAACCGTATCTCCTATTTAAATATGCATTTTATTTTTATTGCATGTTTTTTTATTTGTGTCTAAATTGCATAATAAGTTTTCATAATTTTAAAATTAAGGTCTTCAATATATATTTGTGTTTTTAAAATCCTTTGAAAATGAGACCTTACATGTTGTTTTTAAACTCTTGTGGACTTACTTAGACTCATGTGTTTTTATCTCCTATGGATCTTTATAGCATAAGCATTTTATTGTGATATCTCTTATTGCTTGGCCTACACTTGTGCTATTATGTCTTGTGCAAAATTTGTTTAAAGAATTGTGTAGGTTATATATCTCCTATTCATTGGCTATCGTCTATTACTTCATCTAAGAGATTCTAAAACCATCAAGTATGTTCACTCGTATTATTCTTAGAACTCGATATTGTGTTCTTGTCATGATTATGCACTTCTCTGTCAAAATATTTCATTTCATCCTCTTAAGTGCCACTAAATGATTTTGTGAATTTTTTTTTTCAAAAGGGCACTACTCGTAAAATCTCATTTTTCTCGTGTATATGTTTTTTTCGAACTCGTATTTGTCGGATTTAGTCCTCGATTATATTTTCGCAAAGTTTTAAAACTTTTGGGATGAAAAATCGAATTTTGGAAAATTCGAGTTTGGAAAATTGCAGACCGAAACTGTACCCGGGAGTAGCGGTCGGTCGACTCGGTCGACCGATCGACCACACACTCGGCCGACCCCCGTCACCGTCGACGACTGTAAGATCGAGGCGGGCATAATGTTTATATTTGAAACAGGGCTGCTACTCCTCATTTCATCTTTTAAAAAACTTGAACCCTAGCTCATTCTTCTTCAAAATCTTTTTCTTATTCTCTCATTATCTCTCTAATTATCTAATCTTTGAGTTTATATCACTCAAATTCATCTTGTTTTCATGGCACCCCGTCAATTCATTCCGGATGGAATCCTCAAAAGAGGAGAAGGAAGCAAAGGAGAGAATCTTCCTCCAACCCCAACAAGATGATATTCCACAAGGAGATAATCAAAACCGCTACGGAAGAAGAGATTGTTAAATTGAGAGCCAGGATTTCAAAATCAAACATTCATTGGGACTCAAGTAAGTTATCACTTCTTTACGAGCCTCCCTCTGAGCCAATAGATTTCGATTTCTAAGTAAACTTGAGGAGCACTATGAAAATATTGGATTGAACGACAAGAAAATTGTTTGCACTCGTATGGTTCGATTTTTGTCCTTTCATGATGAATATTCGGAAATTAGGGCTTATTTTGAAATTCAAGGTTGGGTTTCATTATGGGATAATCCATGTTTGCATTATGTGACGAGCTTATAAAACTTTTTTATGCAAATATGTGGATTATTGATGCTACGGAAGATAATCCGTTGGAACTTCATACATTCGTTAATGGTAGGCATTTTTTGTGGACATTGGCGATATTTGTAATCATTTTAATATGCCGAATGATGGAGTTGTTAATGTGGATTGCGCTCATTGGGATGATAATCTTTTTGGTGTATCACTTTATGAGGTAAAAACATTTTTAGGAGTTTTTCCTAAGTAACCTTCTCGGCAATGCCGCCAAATTATCGGATTGTATCTATTATTTGCTCCTATTGTGTTTGTGGAAAAGAAGTAAAACTCGAGTAATCTCGAACTCTTTCTTACCTATAAGATTATCCAGGAGAAAGAGTAAATTATGGGGCTATTTTTGTGTATTGTTTGTCGGAATCAAGAAGGCTTACTAAGAAAAAATATACGTTGGGAAATTTGATTTGTCGATTACTATACCTATCGGGCTACCCGGAAAATGAAATGAATACCGAAATTCGTCATAATGACTATGATAATGCCAACATTCTCCAAATGGTAAGAATGCGACGAGAATTTACCACGGGTTCCCACCAAAGCCGCTAGGGGGCGTGCTCGAAATCCACAACAACCTCGGATAATTTCTTTAATGACAATGAGGTTGAAAATATTGGTAGAGGAAATGTTGAGGAACAAGAAGATGAGGAAGAAGACTATGTAGGAAATGAAGAAGAGGTACAAGAAGTTAGGGAGGAAGAAAATGAAGGAAATGAGGAAGAACACTATAATGAAGGAGAGGATGAAGAAAATGAACCGGATGTTGACGATTTGAATCTCAAAGAGAGAATGGAAAAGGTGGAAAGAGAGACATTTAGAGATGTTGCATCTCTTAGAAAAGAGCTCCGGGTTGTGAAGGGAGAAAATTCTAAATTGAAAAAGTCTATGGGAAAATTGAAGAAATTCATCAAAGAGCTTATCCCCGCGGCTTGCTTCTCTTCGGATGATGATTGATGTCCCTACCTCGTGTTTATCTTAGCTTTCTTTTTTACCTTGTCCTTGTTGTTTTGAAGTTTTATGAACTATCTTGTACGACTCTATTGCACTAATGAGATTTGCTTGTTTTCTTAAAGGGGATAAAATAGCTAGTTGAAAGTGGATTTTGGTTGATAGAGTATTTGATGGTAAAAATACTATATTTGCATTGTTTGATAGTTATGAAGTACTTGATCGTAAAAGTGCTTCTTTTAATTTTTGCTTAAATGCATTTATAATGTCTTATATGCATTGCTTGATGATGTGAGCTACTTGATGGTTCTTTAATTATTTGCTTGATGGCATTCGTAATGCCTTGATCTTTTTGGCTAAAATTATCTCAATTGGGTTGAACCCTTGAGAATTTACTGTGTTGAGCCTTTTATTTGTTAGATATATCTTGAAAATTTGCCTTTGGTGATGGTATGAAAAACTTGGCTTAATATCTTTTACAAGGGCTATATACACCTTCTTTTATTTTTGACGCCCGCCAAGTGTTCGATTAAATGTTTCAATGAAAATTTCAACTTCTACATGAATCTCTTGCTTTCAAATGTCTTAAATACTTATTGAGATCATGTCTTGGCAAACAAAACGAGCTTATGGATTTTTCATGATACATTTCTCCCATTTCTTCGGATTCTAAGCCTAATTTTTTCAATGATTGATAAATCATATCTTTGACGCACTTTGATATACTTGTATGATGTTTTTATCATCCTAACATTCTTTTTGATGATTCCAAAGGGGGAGAAACAAGAAATTGGCTCGTTTGCTCAAAGAAGCTAATAAAAGCTCGATATAAAAGCTATAAGCTACGACTTAAAGCCACAAGTTGTGGACTATACTTAGTCATATTGTTGTATGATGAACTTATATACTTGTCTAATGATGTTTTGTTGTGGGTGTTAGATAAATGTTTTTATCATGATTTTGATGATTATGTTCGACTTTGTTCAAATATGTTTTCAAACCAAAACTATGTCCCTAAATGTTGTCTAAATATTTCCGATCAACTTAAAATGTTTTTACTATTTTTCTGAGTATTTCTTGAAGTTTATTTTCAATAAAACATTGGACAACACATTTGTTTCAGTTTCGACCGGTCGCACTATAGGGCAACCCGTGCACTGAGTTGAGCTAAGAAACAGAAAATGGGACGTAAGAAAAACAGGGCGGCCTGGTCGACCAGGTGGGCGATCGGTGTGGTCGACCGATCGTCGGCCGGGCGACCACACTGCAAGTTGGATTTTTGTTCCAGACTTCTCTGTTTCGTAAAACGCTGGAGGGCAATCGTCACTAAGGCGACCCGTCGCACTCCCTTCGACCGGTCCCCTGTAAAAATTCGCAAATTCAATTTCAATCTTATCTCTGCACGACGGCCGAACCCCTGTTTATCGCCAAAACTATCCGCGCGTTTTGCATGCTTTTCCTATTTTGTGGGATTGATTTCTAACAGCTATATTGATGATTTTAAATGGTTTCTTTTGCAGCAAATCACTCCCCAAGGAGGAGCCAATGTCTGGAAATCAAAGCCAAGACCTCTCCTATAAATAGAGGCTTCATTCAAGCAACAAGATACAACACACAATATACAAGCAAAGAGCAATTGAGCAAACACTTTCATATATCTTGTTGTATTAGCCTAAGCACTTTCACTTGCACTTATTTGAGGTCTAGGCTTTCAATTCTTGATTACACTTGTACTCATATTGTATCAATCATTATTGAGTTGTAATCTTGATTTTGGTCATCATTCAACACAAGACATCCTTGTGAGTATTCTTGTGGTAAGAATACACTTGGGTGATCTAGGTGATAGGTGTTTGAAGGTTGTGGTAATCTTCAAAGGTGTTGTAAGAGGGTTGTGGTAATCCTCAAGGTGGTGTAAGAGGGTTGTGGTAATCCTCAAAGTGGTGAAGGAGGATTGTGGTAATCCTCAAGGTGTTGTATTAATTTTTGGTAAATTAATAAAACCTTTTTTTTTTGAAATCCATCCCTGAGATACTTTGGGGTGGTAGAGGATTAGGCCCTAGGTGGGTTGAACCTCTTTAAATCAACGAGTGTTGTTTATTTTCGGCATTTACATTTTTGTTATTTACTCGTTGTTTCAAAAAGGGTGATTTGCGAAAAATCGGCATAATCTATTCACCCCCTCTAGATTATTGTAGCCACTTGGACTAACAAGTGGTATCAAAGCCAAACTCTTTGGCTAGCTCGTTCCGAGTAAAGAGGAAAGATCCATGGCTACAAATGATGCTCATCTCACCACCGTCGCCTCTACCAATAAGCCACCACTATTCGACGCCAACAACTACGCTTTTTGGAAAGACCGTATGGAGTGCTTCCTACAAAGTGCGGGTTCGACATTTGGAATGTGGTCATTGAAGGAGTTGATCAACCAACAAAGAAATCGGAGGATGGCACCTTGGCTCCTAAACCTTTCAAGGAGTTTGATGAAAACGACAAGAAGGCTTTTTCTCTAAACGGTAAGGCCTTAAATATTTTGCATTGTTCTCTTTACCGCCACCGAGTACAATCGCATAAGAGGCATAAGGTCGGCACATGAGGTTTGGGAAAAATTGGAGACAATCTATGAAGGGACTAAGAAAGTCAAGCAAGCAAGAAAGACCATGCTTGTTAAAGACTTAAAACTTTAACATGTATGATGGCGAAAGCATCTCCAAAATGGTGGAAAGGCTTGACAATATTGTCAATCCTCTTGTGGCCCTCGGTAAAGTCATCTCCGAAGAAGACAAGGTGACCAAGGTACTAAATGCACTTCCCGGCTCATGGTCCGAAAAAGTAACGGCAATCACGGAGGCACAAAATCTTGAGACACTCAAGTTTGATGAGCTTATTGGAAACCTACTCATCTATGAAGTCTATCTCAAGGAGAGGAAAAATTCCAAACCATCCACAAATCAATCGGGTATGCAAATTATTTCTAAAGGTCTTGCTTCTTCTTCTAATAATGCATACTATGATAATGATGATGATGATGAGGAGACGGCCGCACTTGTTCGAAAATTTGCAAAATTTGTGAATAAAAATAAAGCAAGAAAACCAAGAGATAATGCTTGCTTTAAATGCGGAAAACCCGCACTTCATTGCCGATTGCCCAAAGCTCGATGAAGAGGAGCAAAAGAAAAGGAAGCCTTTCACAAAAAAGAAGGCTCTAAATGCGGAAGTCAAAACATGGGATGAACTACTCGAAACAACCGATGATAAGGAGAAAACCGAACACGGTCTCATGGCTATAGACGATGAAAACAATGAGGTACACTCAAATTCTTCTACTTCCTCCATAGTTGATGACTTGCAATGTGATTTTGATGAATTGCAAATTGAGTTTCAAAATTTAATCGTTAAATACAAAATTTGAAAAAGGAGCATAAGGAGATTAAGGTTGAAAAGGAAAAATTATTTACCTCTTATGAATCTTTAGACAAAACTCATGCTCTTACTCTTACTAGAATTCATTCTCTTGAAACCGAAAAGGAATCGCTCACAAAAGATATTGAATGTTTGAAAAATGACGTGCATCGTTTCAACATAAGTACGGATAAAGTCACAAAAATTTTAGATGCACAAAGAGGTGAGCATTCCAAATCGGGACTTGGTTATAAGCCATTTCAAAGTGTTTTTAAGAAAAATAACCAAGGTCCAACTTTTGTACGTGCTAATAATTATAATACTCCTACTTGTTTTTATTGTGGCAAAGTTGGACATTATGCTAATAATTGCAAATTGAGAAATAGCTCAAGACATGTTTGAGACCCAAAAGTCTCAAGACTAACCCCCATGGACCCCAAAATTATAGGGTACCTAAAAGAAATTCTTTTGTAGGTAATAGGGGCCATAACCACAATGGAAGATTCAAAATGGCTCGTGGACAGCGGATGTTCACGCCATATGACCGGGAGGAGAGAACTTTTTACCAACATCAAGCTCCAAGAAGAGGGTATGGTCATGTTCGCAAATGGCAAAGGAAAAATTCTTGGAAATGGAGAAATTGGTAACTCTTCTTTCTCTTTAGTAATGTTCTATTAGTTGAAGGGCTTAAGTTTAATTTGATAAGTGTTAGCCAACTTTGTGATTCAAAATATGATGTTTCCTTTAATAAAGAAAAATGCCTTATTCTTAAAAATAGTGAAATTATTTGTGAAGCAAATAGAAAAGGCAATCTTTACAAAATTTGTACAAGTGATTTGGTTAGTCAAAATGTTTCTTGTTTAGTCGCCAATAATGATTTAACTAGTTTATGGCATAGGCGACTTGGACATGTTGGATACAAGAATTTGAAAAATATTTACAAAAACCAACATGTGAAAGGACTACCCAAATTGAATTTTGAAAATCTTGCTTATGTGACACTTGTCATAAAGAACAAATTAGTTAAAAGTAGTTTTAAGCCCAAAATGAAATTTCCACAACCAAACCCCTACAAATGCTTCACCTTGATTTGTACGGGGATATTGGTACGGCTAGTCTAAGTGGAAAACATTACACTTTTGTTATAGTCGATGATTATTCGAGATATACTTGGGCTCTTTTTCTTACCAATAAAAACGATGCCGTTAATGAGTTTGTTAAGTTGTGTAGACTTATTGAGAATGAAAAAGAAGATACTATCAAGTCTATTCGGCGATCGAGGTGGAGAATTTGACGGTGAATTTAGAGTATTTTGTGAAACCAAAGGATATGCTCATAATTTCTCGCTCCAAGGACACCTCAACAAAATGGAGTAGCCGAACGGAAAATCGAACATTACAAGAAATGAGTCGGTCCATGCTCAATGAATTTTCACTTCCAAAGTATTTTTGGGCCGAAGCCGTAAGTACCGCTTTGCTATGTCATTAACCGAGTTTATATTCGTCCTAAAATGAATAAAACTCCATATGAGCTTTGGAAAGGTAGAACTCCAAATATTAGTTATTTCAAAATATTTGGTTGCAAATGCTTTATTTTGAATACCAAGGATCAATTGGACAAACTTGATCCTAAGGCCAATGAAGGGATATTTATGGGATATTCAACAAAAAGCAAAGCATATCGAGTTTACAATAAGACTAGTGGAGTTGTTGAAGAATCCATCCATGTTAAATTCAATGAAGCTTCGGAGTTGAAAGAATTCCTAATGATGAAAGTGATGAGGAAGATATTATTGAACAAATTGTTCAAATTGATAATCAACCGCCTACATCAAATGATCAACCGTCCACTTCAAATGGTCCTCAAGAAGATAGAGGTGATATCTCGGATCTTCCCGTTGCATTGAAATTTAAGGAGATCACCCAAAAGATCTTATTATTGGTGATCCCCTTGATAAAGTAATGACAAGAAACTTTGCCGAGAAAGCTCTTATTTCTCAAAAAGAGCCTAAAAATGCTAAAGAAGCTATTGAGGATGAGGATTGGTTTCTAGAGATGCAAGAGGAGTTGAATCAATTTGAAAGAAATGATGTATGGGAATCGGTACCTTGTCCTACTTCTCAAACCATTATTGGCACAAAATGGGTTTTCCGAACAAACTTGATGATTAAGGCAACATTGTTCGAAATAAGGCAAGGTTAGTAGCTCAAGGGTATTGTCAAGAATAAGGTATTGACTATGATGAAACTTTTGCACCCGTAGCACGTTTAGAAGCTATTCGTATTTTGCTTGCCTATTCTTGCTTTAAAAATTTCAAACTTTACCAAATGGATGTTAAATCCGCCTTCTTAAATGGTATTATTCAAGAAGAAGTCTATGTAAAACAACCTCCGGGGTTTGAAAATTTTTCTAGGCCTAATGATGTTTATAAACTTAAAAGGCCTTGTATGGTTTAAAACAAGACCCCGTGCATGGTATGATAGACTTAGTTCGTTTTTTTTTACAAAATGGTTTTATAAGAGGTAAAGTTGATACAACTCTATTTGTTTTTGAAAAGGGCAAGATTGTTTACTTGTGCAAATATATGTTGATGATATTATCTTTGTGCTACTAATGATTCTTTGTGCAAGAAATTTTCTAAGTTAATGCAAGGAGAATTCGAGATGAGTATGATGGGGAGCTTAACTTCTTCCTCGACTTCAAATTAAGCAATGCCAAGAAGGTATTTATATTTCACAATCAAAGTATACAAAAGAACTTTTGAAGAAGTTCGGCATTGAAGAAGGAAGAACCGTCCTCGACTTATGGCAACCAATGTCAAAATTGACAAAGATGAAAAAGGCAAGACGGTTGATGAATCCAAGTATCGAGGTATGATTGGTAGTTTACTTTATTTAACCGCTAGTAGACCGGGACATTCTTCATGTCGTATGCCTATGTGCTCGTTTTCAAAGAATCCAAAAGAATCTCATATGAGTGCCGTTAAACGGATTTTTCGATATTTGAAAGGCACTATTCAATATGGTTTATTTTATCCAAAGAATGAAAATTTTTCTCTTAAAGGTTATAGTGATTCTGACTATGCGGGTAATATTGATGATCGGAAAAGTACTTCCTGATCATGTCAATTTTTAGGCGATTGCCTAGTTTCATGGTTTTCAAAGAAAAATCTGTGTTTTTCTTTCAACGGCCGGCCTAATATATTTCCGCCGCATTTTGTTGTACTCAACTTTTTGATGAAACAAACCTTAGCGGATTACAAATGCTCTTTTGAAAACGCACCTATCTTTTGCGATAATATATCCGCTATAAATATTGCTCAAAACCCGCTCATCATAACCGTACTAAACATATTGAGATTCGACATCATTTTCTAAGGGATTGTGTTTCAAAACGAAAAATTGAGATATCGTTTGTGCCATCTCAAGATCAATTAGCGGACATTTTTATAAAACCGCTAACTTCCGAGACTTTTTAAGCGTCAATACGAGCTCGGCTAGGCATAATGCATATTGAATGAGGTCTACGTTTGCATTTTGCATGTTTTTAAAACTTAGAGGCGAAAAATCGGATTTTTGGTTGAAAATTCGATTTTGAAAAATTTGACAAAACAATGGTGAAGAGGTTGAGGCAACCTGTCCGCCAACGCCGACCGGCCGCCTCAACCACGACCGGCGCCTAGGCCAATTTTTGGTTTAAGTTCGCTTCGTCTTCAAAGATTCTTTATTTTCACTCCTTTTTGGCCATTTTTCGCCCCTTTGACAAATGCACACAATTTTCACTCAAAATTGATTTTCATGCCTTCAATTCATATCTTGACCTTATATAGCATGTTTATCATCATCATTGCTCATCTTTTCCGATCAAATGGTAAGAATTTTCCTTACTTTGCTCAAATGGGTTGAACCTCGAGTTTACGGCTTTTCAGATATTTCTTGATATTTTTTACTTATAATCTTGATGAGCTTAATTATATTGTGGTATTGTATGATGTTTGATGTGAATTGGTGATGAATTTTTTTGGCTTGATCATTTACAAGGGCTATATACAACTCTTTTTATTTTTCACGCCCACATTGTGTTCGATGAAATGTCACAATGAAAATTTCAACTTATACATGATTCTCTTGCTTTCAAAAGTTTTCTATACTTATTGGGATCACGTTTTGCCAATCAAAACAAGTGTATAACTTCTTTATATTACATTTCTCCCATTTTTCTTGGATTATGATGCTTTAATTGATCAACGGTTCATAAACCGTCCCTTTGGCGCACTTTGATATTATTGTATGGTGTTTTCACCATTCTAACATTCTTTTTGATGATTCCAAAGGGGGAGAAACAGATATTGGCTCGCTAGCTCAAGAGAAGCTAATAAAAGCTCGTAATAAGTATTGTGGACTCTAATACCTAGTTCATGGCTTGAACCTCGACTCGCATGACATTGATTATAAGTTTTGTGATGATGGGGAGCTTCTTAGCTCATGATGCAATCTATATAAGCTTGTTATAGCTTGTGATTCTTACTTATAATCATCGTTTGTTGATATGCTCATAAATAGGGGAGCTTTGTATGAAATACTTCTAACGGATAGTTTACTTGTAAAACCGAAATTTTATTTGGTTTTAAAATCGTCCTCAAGAAAATTGTTTTGGTTTGTAATCATCAAAAAGGGGAGTTTGTTAGATAAATGTTTTTATCATGATTTTGATGATTATGTTCGACTTTGTTCAAATATGTTTTCAAACCAAAACTATGTCCCTAAATGTTGTCTAAATATTTCCGATCAACTTAAAATGTTTTTACTATTTTTCTGAGTATTTCTTGAAGTTTATTTTCAATAAAACATCGACAACACATTTGTTTCAGTTCGACCACGGCCGCACTATAGGCAACCTGTACTGAGTTGAGCTAAGAAACAGAAAATGGGACGTAAGAAAAACAGGCGGGCGACACGGCCGACTGTGGGCGACGGTGTGGTCGACCGGTCGACCGGCGACGACACAGACTCTGTGAAGTCGATTTTTGTTCCGCACTTTCTATTTCGTAAAACGCTGGCGGCAACCGGTCACACAAAAGGCTAGGCACGGCCGCACCCCCTTCGACCGGCCCCCTCGTAAAAATTCGCAGAATTCAATTTCAATCTTATCTCTCACAGCGCGACGGCCGAACCCCCTCGTTTATCAAAGAAACTATCCGCTATGCGTTTTGCATACTTTTCCCTATTTTGTGGGATTGATTTCTAACAAAGTATATTGATGATTTTAAATGGTTGCTTTTGCAGAAATCACTCCCCAAGGAGGAGCCAATGTCCGAAATCAAAGTCAAGACCTCTCCTATAAATAGAGGCTTCATTCAAGCAACAAGATACAACACACAATATACAAGCAAAGAGAATTGATTGAGCAAACACTTTCATATATCTTGTTGTATTAGCCTAAGCACTTTCACTTGCACTTATTTGAGGTCTAGGCTTTCAATTCTTGATTACACTTGTACTCATATCATCAATCATTATTGAGTTGTAATCTTGATTTTGGTCATCATTCAACACAAGACATCCTTGTGAGTATTCTTGTGGTAAGAATACACTCGGTGATCTAGGTGATAGGTGTTTGAAGGTTGTGGTAATCTTCAAAGGTGTTGTAAAGAGGGTTGTGGTAATCCTCAAGGTGGTGTAAGAGGGTTGTGGTAATCCTCAAAGTGGTGAAGGAGGATTGTGGTAATCCTCAAGGTGTTGTATTAATTTTTGCAAATTAATAAAACCTTTTTTTTTTTTGAAATCCATCCCTGAGATACTGGGGTGGTAGAGGATTAGGCCCTGGTGGGTTGAACCTCTTTAAATCAACGAGTGTTGTTTATTTTCCGCATTTACATTTTTGTTATTTACTCGTTGTTTCGAAAAAGAGGGTGATTTGCGAAAAATCGATAATCTATTCACCCCCTCTAGATTATTGTAGCCACTGGACTAACAAGGGGGAGCTTATAAGCTCTTGTACTTAAGTACAATATGTAAAAGCTAAGCTTTTAGCTTGTGGTTGATTATTTGAACATTACTCTTGATGTGCTTGTTGATAGGGGAGCTTGTGCTTATTCTTAAATATATTCACTCCCTTATTTGGTTGCTTATGTATTTTGAAAATTTTAGTCGCTTCTAAACGGTTAGATGTTTTTACCGAAAATCGTTTTAAAAATTGTCCTCCTAATATTTCGAAAATTGTTTTGGTTTGTAATCATCAAAAAGGGGGAGATTGTTTGATACATGTTTTTATCTTAATTTTGATGATTTTATTTTTACACCAAAATAATGTTTTTAATTGTTGTCCAAATACTCCTAAATGATTTAAAATGTTTTTACTATTTATTCGGAGTATTTATTCAAGTTTTATTTTAGATAAAATTGGACAACACTTCTAATGATTTTATGTTAATATGTTTTTACATCAAAATAAGGTTCCTAAATGTTGTCTAAATACTTTCGATCGGTTTAAAATGTTTTTACTAAATTTTCTGAGTATTTCTTGAGGTTTATTTTCGACAAAAAATGGACAACATTATGTCTCGAGGTCAACCTATTCGCCCCCATAGGGCAACCATGTCGATTGGTACCGGAGCTTAAGTTTTGAAATGTAACTCCCGCCTTGTTATTTTTGAGGTGTGCGACGGCTAAAGTTGGGGACGACCGGTCGAACCCTACGCGACCGGCCGCCCGTGTTAATTGTTGATATGTTCATTTCAAACTCTATTTCGTCGATGACCGGTCGCCTCAAGTTTGACATCAAATTTCCGACCGTTTGACAAATGTACAAACTTTCCTTAAATTGTGGGATTGATTTCTAACAGCTATATTCTTGATTTTAATTGTATTTTATGTAGATTTTCAATCCCCAAGAGAGAGCCTATGCTTGATCAATCATCTCCTATAAATAGAGGAAGTTTTGGAGCAACCAAAACAACACTTGAGATACAACACACCAAGATACATTCAAGCAAAGTCTTTAGCTCTTCATTGTTATTATTCTTGTTGTAATTTGCCTAGCTTATCACTTTCACATCTTGAGGTCTAGGCTTTCATTTATTGATTACACTTGCACTCAAATTGTATTATTCATTATTGAGTTGTAATTTTGATTTTAGTCATCATTCAACAAAAGACATCCTTGTGAGTATTCTTGTGGAAAGAATACACTGGGTGATCTAGGTGATAGGTGTTTCAAGAGTGTGGTGCTCTTGAGGTGTTTGAAGAATTTGGTATTCTTCAAGATTGAAGATTGTGGTGATCTTCAAAGGTGTGCCGTTGAAGGAAGATTGTGGTAATCTTCAAAGGAGATTGTGGTAATCTCCAAAGGTGGTGTTGAAGAAAAGTGTGGTGCTCTTCAAGAGTGTTGTAAGTTGAATTTGTATTAATTTTGGTAATTAATAAAATTCTTTTTTCTTTTTGAAATCCATCCCGGATATACTGGGGTGGTAGAGCACGTAGTCCCTAGGTGGGTGAAGCTCTATAAATCGATGCGTGTTGTTTACATCCCGCACCTTTATTATTATCTTGGCTTATTTTGTTCGAAAAAGATGGCATAATCGAAAAGATGGAGATAATCTATTCACCTCCCCTCTAGATTATCGTAGCCGCTGACTTACACACGGAGAAATGTCGTCCACCGTCGCCGAGAATGTGGAAATTTAGGAGGGAAATGAGTGCTCGATCGGAATTTCTGATACCTTTGGGAAATGAAAACCTCACTAATCGGGTTTCTTTTAGGAGGGAAAATAGCTTTGGGAAAAAAATTAAAAAATTGAGCTAAGGGGTATCTTGACATTTTACGAGGGTGGGGGTATAACTAAAAGGATTTAGGTTGGGTGGCATTTTCCCAAAACATTTGTGAAAGGGTGGCATTTCTCGCAAATTTTCCTTTAAATTATACCCCCTCACCATTGTGAAATGTCCAAGATACCCCTTAGTAAAGAAAAAGACCCAATCAATCCCTTTCCCCCCATTCTCAATCTCACGTGTTTGAGGAAGGAAAAAAAAAAAAAGTGCAACAAGAATCCTCAACCTATCTCTTTCCCCCGTCCTGTGCTCCCAAAAATTTTCCTGATTCCGACTTTTTCCTAGCGTCTTGACTTTATTGTGACCGTCGTTGTCTTTGCTCTGGACACTTCCTCTCAAGGCGCACCGAGTATCGTAGTCATATTCCACTTGGGAACGACTTCTAATCCTCTTTCGACCGCTTCCGACATCGACCGCTTTTTTTTTTCTCTTTTCCGACGTCCATTGTGAAATATATTTCCCGGTAAGTTCGATTTTTGTTATCTTGTTCTTCAAATCTAGGGTTTTCTAGATTTTTTGTTACATTTTTGTATTTTTTTGTATTTTTTTCTTCGATTAAATGGATTGTGGTATGCTTGAAGTTTTCATTTTTGGAAAGCATGTTTGACTTTCATGGTTTAGGGTTGTTGGGTTTGGGTGAAAGACCTCTCGTATTTTTCCCAAAAATAATGTTAAGCAATTTTGATGTTTTTTGTCATTTCATGGGTTATAGGTCGTTTTGAAAGCATGATACATCAAGTTATTTTGAAGTTTATTTATGATGTTTATCGCTTGGTTAGATTTGATTTTGGACGTTGTTTGCATTTTTCGACTTAGTTATATTACTTTAATTTCCTGGTGTATGTATGCACTTAATGCCTTTCAACCATGTTTTCGACTATCCTACGACCATTTTGTCGACCATTGCATGTTTTTTCGATCGCGTATTCGACCAACGTTCGACTACTATTTTGACATAATATGTTGTTTTGGGACTAAAATCACAATAAATGTTTCTAAGTCATGATTAATTAATATTATGAGCACAAGTGGGATGGAAATACTTGAGGAAAATAATAACTAGTATTATTTCTAGCATTAGTGTGAAGAGAATAAGCAAATATTCTGTAATATCTAGAATTATTTTAAAAGAATGAATTTGGGGGCCAAATTCTTTTAAGGAGGGGAAAATGTGAGACCCCGCATTTAGATGACAACGTAAATGTCAATATGATAATTATTTGAGCTCCAATTATCCCTATGTAATCAATTTGGTGAATATTGTATGGATTTCAATAGTCATTTTAATTGCTCAACATTTGACTAACATATAATTGTTTTGATTAGGTTTATTACAATTGAGACTAACGACAATATTTAAAGTATTAGAAATAGTTAGTTAGAGTAATTAGTACTTTTAGTGGGATTAAATATTAAGTAATCATTTTTATAGGTTCGTATATTTCTCTACATTAATTATTGAAGTTTCTACATAAAGTTACTTATTAATTATTAATTAATAGACTGAATATATATATTTTTTGATTAGGAAGTATCATAATATTTTTTAATAGGTTTTAAATATTTTACCAATTATTTCAGCATGTTAATTTAATTAACTATAAAATATATTTTTGTAGAGATTAGTATTAAGAATTTAAATGTTTAGGCTTGTAGAACAAGCCTAGTACTTTAGACCATTACCAAACCCATTTTTTTTTTTTTTATTTCAGCATTTTGATCAAAGCATACCAGCTCAACATTTGGCCCAAAATTGCACTCAAGCATACAACCCATCACCTGACCCGAATAGACTCTATCCAACTTAAAAGATCTTAAATATCTCATCAAGATTATCCTAAATCAGTTTACACATACTAACACCCCAAACACATACTAAAATCACCGCCTCTACTCTTTCCCTTATCTTCTCGGTGAAGCAGATCGCCGAGGGCTTTGCCTCTTTTCTTTTATTTAATTCTTTTCCCTTTTTTTATTGTTCTTTCTTCTTTTCTCCAATTTGTTTTTGGTGGACTGCTACATCTCCGCCACGGACCACCACCTCACCACCGTCTGCCGCTACCGCACATCCATCACTTCCGATGCCACTATCATCCCCTGCTATCTTTTCTCTTCATTTTTCTCAAAAGATCTATCCAAAACAACCCTATATTGGTTTCCCAGACCATTAAAGATGATGGGCTTAGTGAGAGGCTTGAAGTGGTGACTTTGTTTGTCCAAATTCATATGAGACCAGAGCAAAATGGGTAAAACCTCTTTCACCAAGGTTATGTTTTTATTTAAAACAAAATAGACGAGAATTTTCATTTTTATATATGGGATCCGTCAATTTTTTTGATAATTGTGTATCTGAAGTGATGTTCATGTGTTAAATGTTATACAAGACGATAAATCCACCCCTTTAGTTAACTTTATTAATGAGCCTTTAATCCTTAATGTTATCAAAAGATAAGTCTGGTTATTTTTCTTTTGGATTTACATTCATGAATATAAAATATTTTAGGATATATATATATATATATCGTAAGACATACTTAGAAGATTAATTTTTGGAATTATCATCTAAATTACTAAAACTTAAAACTGAATTACTAAAGGAACGATTTTTAGAATTAAAAACATTAATCAGTTTGATAAGTATTGGTTTGAAGAAATTACTTAAAATTAGATGGTTATAACATAATTACAATCATTTGACTTTATGTGTAAGAATTGTCTATAAATTATAACTCATGGGTAATGTTCTAAAAATAAAAATTGTACCTGAAGCTGGTCTACAATGATAAAGGACGAAATTGGATTCAATAGTCTAGACTAATAAAGTATTGTTTTTCTTTTGATTATTATAACCAACACCATAATTTATTATGATAATATTATTTCCTTTTCAAGAAATTAGTTGTAATGAGGTAATACTAAAAGTTCCAAGTATCTGGCAGACATGAAAAAGGTTAACTTGCTGAAAATTTGTATAGGTAATATTGGAGCTCGAGCTATCTTTTCAATTGAGGGGAAATTGTGAAGAATTGGTGAAATTGGTGGAAATGGCAAAGGTGGGCAAAATATCATTTTTCTAAAGGAAATTGGGTTTGCTTTTAATTTCATAAATTTCACGACATTAGCTATTTCATTAACATCACGACATTAAACTATTACATGATTTCATGGTATACGCATTTTCAAAATAATTTAGTTGTAAAGAAAACATAAATTGTACCATTCATGGTTTGAATTTACATTTTCATTTGCATTTTTACTCTTGAATCGTTTGACTTGGCCTTTGGGCAAATAAATGTCATTTTGACAAATATATTGACCGATCGAGTCCATCATGTGGGTAGGTTAGACAATGGATCGAACAGCGCCTGTAATCCCTGTTTGACTACCCATTTGCCTACTCCTACTTTCGGCTCCGGGCCGAGACGCAATGTAACCTGGGTCGTGAGAACCGTATATTCATGAATATGACGATCTCTCGGGCAAAAGCCCATAGCTAAAGAGACGCGAGCCTAGTGGGAGGGATAAGGTGACCGGGCTTCGCCAAATATTCTTGAGAGCAATAAGGAGAACTGACAGATCGGTCCGATCAATATTGATCCTACGTTTCTTGTTTCAGCCGACGCGATTGATTGACCGATCGCTTTTATCAAAACGAATTTCTTTTAAAACGAAATATCTACTATTGGTTTTAAAGATTAGATATTTATTACCATCAAGAGAAAATGTTTATCAGACTTGACTAATCAAAGTTGTGCAATATGTATTGCATCACTGCTAGCATCATAAAATTAATGAATCTTTTGTGCACCATTGTCATGTATACATGAATAATATTTGGCACACTAAGTACTCTCAACCAAAAGGAAAATATTTTAGCTTTTCAATACTGCATTCCCCTACCCCAACCTACTGAGCTCATTTAGCTCACCCCACGATTTTATAAAACTTTTCAGAGACCGAACATTTTGAGATCGATGAGACTTCCATACAAGGATTGACTCGACCTAGAAGATTCCTTTTGAAGGACTTATCCATCGACACTTGAACCTTGTAACTATTTTATCTTGTAATAGTTAGGTGAGTTACAACTTTATTATTATTTGTATGTAATAAGTTATAGACTCTCGCTGTATTTATTGGTTTTTAGTTGTTTATAGTTAGATAGTAACACTTGGTAAGCCTAAATTTGAATATTTCGATTGTACCATATTGGATGATATTCTATTTTATTGGGTACTAAATTGGGGCGTGACACATAGTATCACTTTATACTCGAAAAGTATAATTTCTATTAATATAAGTATCACTTTTACTTTGAAAAGTGTATGTTTTTACACGGCAAAGGAACGGGGATCGGTGTCGCGATTAGAGACCATATGGGGAACATTGTGCAATCCTCTCTAAGCGCTTAAATCCTCTCTAAGCGCTTAAAAATTGTTGCGTCCGAGTTGAACTTTAACATTAGGCCTTTTTCTCATACAAACTTAAAAACCACATAAAATAATAAAAGAAAGAATAATGTACAGTAAATAAAGCAATTTTATACTTCAATTATAGTTAAAATAATATGACAATTCATATTCAAATATCTAAAAATAAATGCAATGTTGTTAGCAATTAGCGAGATTATAAGGCTAAGGGGAATAAGGGCCTTCATTCTAGCAATTAGCATTATAAGCGCAATGAATCTGAGCCATTAAATCATAAAATATTTGGGAAAAAAAAATCCTAAAGGATGCGCAGTCAAGGAGATTCGAAACCTGGCTGATGAAATTTGAAGGTTATGAGGTGATGGGCATTATCCATTGTGTCACACTCATTCTTCATTTAGTGTCTCATTTGTTTTATATATGTAATATATATGAAAGGCACACAAGAAATTCGGCCCCTAAATTTTGTAATGGGTCCGTGTCGATTGACTCCTCCAACTAACACAAGGAGCAGCCCCTGAATAGACTATGAATGTTGTATTAATGCATAATGAGAACTAGTTTTTTCACCGCGACGACGAAAGTGGATAAGTTGTTGTTGGATGTAAATCGCATGTATGTATAATATATTTTTTAAGAATTGTGATGGAGAGATATGCATGGGATGGGACGGTCCGAAAATTTAAAAATCTCCGTAACCATCCTGCAGTTCTGGGGTTCCAAACTAAATCTTCGTAACTGTGACTAGAGGAAAATCTTCATCCCGAAATTTTGCGATGGAGATTTGGTTCTCATGGGATGGGACAGAGAAACTGAGATTCAAATATTAGTCATAAATAAAACAAACAAAAAGGATAAAAAAGTTAAATCGGTGTAAAATACCACATGGTTATACTTTCATCTTTTTTTATGGCAATCTCAAAATTAAATATAAAACCATTAGAATTATATGAATTTAACTTTTCAATATTAATTTTATATGTTCAAACTTCTATTTTTGTCGATTCCACCGTGCCTCGTCAAAAGTAAAAAACCTCTCTCTTTTCTCCGCTAAAAAACCTCCTATAATTTTTCGTGGACCCCACATTTCAATTACATTTCTTAAAAGATACTCACAATAATTTTTTTAGTTTTTCTCCAAAAAACCTGATTTTTAGATACAAACAGGTTCTTACTTAAAAACCTCAAACCTCATGCTCATAATGGTGTAAGGTTTTTTACACACCTTTTTTTTCTCTAAAAAAACCTCCCAAAAACCTCCATTGGTGATGCTACAATGAAAAAAAATATAAAACTGCACAGCACAAACTCAAAAAAATTAAACTAAATCACTACAAACTCAAAAATTAACCTCCATTGGCCATGTAATGAAAATCAACTTAAGCTTTTCTAGGGCTTCTTGTTGTTGCCCCGACTATGGTTTGGTTGTGGTTCATTTTTGTCTCATTCCTTATTTGTCTTTTCTTTCTATTTTGTTTATGTCGGCACAACAACCACTCTTCATCCCCTTAAACATCGCCGATGATGTTTGTTTACAAATGATGAACTCCGACTGACTATTAGTTTTTCAATTATTTTACCTTTTTATAAATATGCCAAGAAAAATCATCGGCAATATTATTCTGGTGAATTTCTTAATTGTTTTCCTTGAAAGCCTGATAAATGTTTTAAAATTTATATCTGATTATTAGTGTGTTTTTCAGTTTTCTTTAAATTAACATTTTTATGGTTTTACAAATATTCATTTTACACTTGAATCGCACTAAAATAAAATCGATTATCACGGAAAAAATATGTTTGCGATAATTGATTTAATTTTTGTAATTAGGCACTGGTCTATCTAGGACCTTATGGAGATACCCGACCAGAGAGTCCAAAAGGCAAGTGTAGTGCTCCACGGTGAGTAGGAGCACGAACGATAAGACCCCGACTATTCGGTGCATAGAGTAAGGGCACATAGTGCATGCAGAAGGGGTCATAGGGGGGCAAAAAAAAAAGACGCCAACCCCCAACAACCCCCCTATATATATTATGCCCTTGCCCTTCTTCTCTTCTTTCAACGTAGATTCGCTATTCAGGGTGTATCCCCGGTATGGAGCCATGGTTCTTCGCAGTATAGCATGCTAGTTATTTGACTTACCGACGTTGATACCATAACCGGGAAGGTTTTACTTCCCCCGCCCGTAGGCCATCAGATGATATATGGCACAACAAGAGCCCCCATCTCATGGCCTACGGTAATAGAAGGATTCTATTGCGTATGTGATCTTGACTCTTATTTATGCTAATAGATCTCACTGGTTTTGTTAGCTCACATAGAGTATAGATCACAGTTTGTAGAAAAATGAACTAAACCTATATTATTTCAACTTTGTTGACAGGTGATATTCTCAAATTTACAGGAATATAAATTTTTAATTCAACAAGTTAGAAAGAAATGATTCTGATGAATTTCTCAATTTTTTATTTTGTTGAAAGCCCTAGAAACGTGTTTAAAATGCATATATGATTATTAGTATTTTTTTTTCAGATTTCTAAATCTATAATATTTTATGAATATTCGAGTTACATTGTATCGCACAAATATGAAATTGATTTGGATGAAAAGGGTCTATTCGTGATTTATTCATTTTAAATTTATTAATTATTTGTTAGAAAAATTAACTAACCCTTCATTTGTTTTGTTTACATGTGTTATACGGACATTTGATGGTATATCAGAATCAGTTTTCAGTTCTGACTCTAAAAATGCATTGAACGATATTTTTTTAATATTTATCAAAATGTGTGTATACTATACATGTTTTTTTGTGTATTTTTCACATGGGTCTCTGTTTCGAATTTATGTGGAAATTTTTGTTTTTTTAGATATACAATTTACTCTAAATATATATCCATTATAACTTTTGAAAAATGTTTTTATCTTACCAATCTAGAGAATAAAATAATAAATATTTAGTCAAACACCCGAGTTTTCTATTTTGTTTTGATTCTGTGGTCTTTTCCTAAGTTATGTTCTTACTTTTAAGTCACCATTGAAGAAGACTGTAAGTTACAAAATCACCTGACCCTAAACTATGAGTATAGTAGAAACATGCCGCTGATGTGGTCTTCACTATATGCATTTTCATCATACTCACTCGTACCATTTTAGATTAATCGGTTATGTATTATCCTTTGCTATGCACACATAAAACTTGATGTTTGAACAAAAATATGATAAATATTTTAGATTTTTATACTCTTATCCACAACTAATTTCATTAGTGAGGACATATACTGAACTGTGATTAATTTTATTGGAAAAAATAATTAAATTTTCAGAAATAAATGTAACTCTTGAATTTTGTCGAAGTCGTTCTGCAAACAAATAACTTTAACCTCTATTTATTTTTGAACTATGCACTTTTCTATGATGGATGCGTAATGATTCAACAAAAGAAGAAACTGATCAAGATAGTCATCGTCGTCGAGCATTGCAGTTCTGTGATTGCTGGCGTGCTGGTCCAATTTTTAATAGGAATATTTTGTAGTTAACCTCTCTTAACTTTTCTTACTGAATGTGTTGGTTCATTTCCTAATTGGAATGTTTTGTAATTAACTCTGTTAACTTTCCTTATATTAATAACACGAAATATTCATATGGTGCAAATTTAAAGAATCTACAATTAATAAAAACTTGACAACCAAGTTTGCAATTTCAATTATGAAAGTAAGTATTAATATTGATTTAGGCAACATAATCTCTCTTGAAAAGCTCCATATTTCAAACTTCCTTATGTTAATTTTCATATTTATGACAGTTTATATTAATTCTTACTTGCCAGACAAGTTTCTAATTTGACATAAACTTATATAGAAAATATAATTAATTATGATCAACTTAAAAAGGCATGCTTAAAAGGAATTAATTCCTGTACATTGGTCGATCTATTATATGAGATTTTTGTAAAAAAGGAGATTACCTTAATTAGGAAAACACATCATAAATTGGTCGACATACAATATATACCAATTTGATTATATGTCGGAAGATTTCTCAATTTGGTTATTTGATATTGTGTTTGCTACACATATAATATAAATTAATAAATTATATAAAAACTAATATTGATATATGTATAAGTCGGTTAACATAAAAATCAATAAATTTAAAATTGAGACCACAACATATCAAGTAGTAAAAACACAATATTTCGATTACAGGAAAATCACACGAAATCACGTAAATTAGGAAAAAAACAGCACAGATTCAAATTGTCCTAAAATAATATTTTCCTTATAAGTTCCATAGCTTCACCTATATATATGTGCTATCATATGTAATTCATTCGTCGAGCATTAATCACACAAGCAATTTGTCCAGTATTCACCGCACAAGCAATTCATTGCAATCATCCAACCAACAATTAGCTTTAATACAAAAATAAAAATAAAAAATTATGTCCACCGTGTTGACTTTGATCAAAGATTTGAACATGCCAAAAACACAATGAAATATAAAACTTCTGTCATGTGCGCATTTGTGAAAAGCCATCCTACAGCGACAAACCACAAATAAAAGAGTCCAGAGTACTTCTTCCATGACTATGAGGTATAACAAATGTTTATATGATTGTTTATTATTAAAAATCATACGACTATCATAATTTTGAATATACATATTGCAGGGGTGATAGAATCCATGGTACGATCCAAAAATCACATATACAGTAGTATAAGAGGCAGTTTATCAAGGTCGTGTTTACGGGATTAGGGATTTTATTGTTGCCAACTACATAGACAAGTATCGGACTACTTCGACGAAGCATAAAATTTTATTTTATGGAAAGACACAAATTTTCGAGATGTTTGACAAAATATTTCCAATATTTATTTTTAAATTCAAAAATTTCAGCGAACTGGCAATTGTGGAAAATGTAGAGGAGACTTTACTTTTTGGTAAGAAATATCATAATTCTTTTATTCTTCACATGACTTTAGAAATACTATTTGTTAAACTAGAGTCAATTCTTTTATTTTTTCTTTTATTCTAACATACATTATTGGTAAAGTTGTTTCTATGCGTTCGACACAAACTAAAGAACTTGCAGGGAGGACCACTCACTTCATTGATATTACTCTAGAAGACTTGGAGTAATATAAATTAAAGTCTTTTATTATTCTTTACGTGTAATCAAGTGCAATAATAAAAAGCTAATATACTTTTATTTCAGGAACAATTGGATCACGTGCACATTATAGTAGGACTACGTCGACAAAATATTACCCTATCTCAAGATGGAAGATTTGAACCAATAATTGTTATTCTACAAATGTGCCGTGCTAAAGTATTTCGTAGTAAATGATTTTATTTTAAGGATTATTATCTTCTTCCTTGACAATTACGTGCATCCGACTACACTGGTTTGATCAAAAGGTTTATTCTAGTCTTGAGAGTTAGGTAAATCTTGATTTATAACTATCTATCTATCTATATATATATATATATATATATATATATATATAATAACCAAGTAACTTATAAATAGTAAAAAAGTTTTTTTCCCGCCTAAAACACCATGCCAAAATTAGTAAATTATAAAAAATGATTTTCTCTTAATTCACTTTTGCAATCTCAAATATGTTGCTTAAAATTCGGGAATTATTCTCGCCAAATATGTAAACTTAGTAATCAATAATTGTATTAAAACAAATATAATTATTTATTAGTATCAATAAATAGTTAATATCGTTGTTCAATAATTGCTTAAATTTTGGGATTTATTTTGCTAAACATTGAATATCGATAAAATAATTGTATTAACGGAAACAAATATAATTACTTGATTAATATTGATAATCAATTATTATATTAATGAAAACCATTATGTATTATACACTATATTGATTCTAATATCCGACAAAATGGTATTTTTGTAAAATCCAGTTAAATCAATTGCAATATCTCGACAAATATGTTAACTTATTTGAAATAAATTAAATTTTGACAAAAATAAAAAATAAATAAATTTTAGCAAACAAATCCCCGGATTTTAAATTTAGGCAAGGACGACTAAATATAAATTAAGCAATAACATCTGGAGAAATTGTGAAGCTCCGATTTTTCCGAGCTTATAATTGATCCTTATTGTCGTTTATACATTTGATCGACTATTTTACCGCATCATTTTGACGGGTAATTATTAATAATATATATATTTTGTACTTTATTTTATTTTATTTAATTACTTGTGATCATGATCTTTATTAATTTATTTTGCAATTATGATCACTTGGTTGATCATTATTACTATTTTTGTATTTAATAGTCACCTTAGAATTTTAAGAGACTATTTATTTTAGAGACTTTTACCTTATAGAATTAAGATTTTGATTTAGATTAAGTGATCATGAGACTTATAAGTGATCAAGGAAATCACTAATTATTTTGGAGATTGATATATTTCATCTATTATCATCAAATTTGGGACAAAAAAAAATATATGGAATTACCATAATGCCCTCATAGTGACGACTTAACATGGAAATTTTGGAGTAAAAATATCATCCAACTCTTGTACACCTACACCTTATATTAGTCATCTTGTGTATAATTATATCATTAATTCAAACATTATACACATCATCTCTTACATTACTTTTTAATATTATTTTTGCCAACATGTTGGAAGTCTTCCAACATTCCATTCAAACATTCTCTTGCCCATACATTTGACCTTCAAATTGTCTCCCATGCATGAGGCAAAATGCAAGACACAATTAAACAAAATTTTCTCCTCTCTCTCTCATTGTTCACGGCCAAGAGGCCTTTGAGGTGCAAGTTTTCGTTCAATTTTACACCAACACATTCATCTCCTACACAAAATCCTCCTCCTTCTCTCTAAACTCCCAACTTCTCTCTCTACTCTTTCTTCTCACTTTTTCTTCAACACTTAGAAAATTTTCAAGAATTTTCCTCCTTATTCTTCAAAAAATCGAACACACCTATACCACAAGGTAAGAAATTTTATCTTCAATCCATTTTTGATATCACATAGTTCATCTCTTCCACCTTCTTAACTTAAGTTTGAATTTGATAACACACTGAATCGCTTCCACTGAATCAATAATACTCATTGCACTGGTTGATCACTGTACTTGTATTTACTTTCTGCCCGAGTCAACTTGGTGTGTCGAGCTCACAATAATGGATACATCGGGGTTGGGCAACCGGCAGCTGGCCGCTATTCCACTCTTCCTACCCCATCGTCCTAATCCCGCAACCGAGGGACGGAGTTTTTCCAAGGGAAGCGGGTCGTAGTACTTAAGGTATAATCATGATTATGATAGATCCGAGCCTTGCAAGCTCCACTGTGGATTTTGTCTTTGCTATGGAGCGATAAGGTGACCGGTCTTGGACCATCCCGCCCGGGAGTTACAAGGAAGAACGAAGGAATCGCTGCCGCGATTTATCGATCCACACGATTCCGGGAGTTATCGGGCCCGTTTGGTTGGCGCTTACAAATCCGTGACATAAATCGCTACTTGTTTTGCATTGGTTGGCGCTACACATCCATACGCAACCATTAATTGCCTTGCATGGGATTAGCGTTACATTTCCGTACGCAATCCTACCGTCTTGATGAATCACATAGTGCTGTGTGACCATGAATCATTTTCTCGAATCAGTATAAGTATATTATTTAAATATATTTATCACGACGCTTAAATCGTGTGTGAATTCATGCATCATACTCACGCGTTTTCATATAATCAAGTTTTCTCACATTAACTATATTGCGCCACACTTGCACACGATCACCCCATCCACCGAGATTTCTGTCTCATCCCCACCTATTTTCTAACCTTAGATGAGGATTTCGTTGAAGATCTTTGAACCGCCCTGGATTGAGACCTTGTACTCCGCTTGTTGGATTTACTACTTCTTCTTGTTGTTGATTGGACTCTTTTCTTATGTTGTTGTTGGACTCTTGTATTTCTTCCCATTCCTGTTTGTAACTAAAGGGCGTAGGACCCTTTGACTTTAAGTTGTTGTATTTGGTTGATTTTTCGGGTATGTAATTTGGATTATGGATTGTGGACCGTAAGTGGTATTTGTACTTGTTATTTATTTCCACGCTATTTAGACTCTGTTTCATTGGGTTCTCGTTGATATTTGTCCGACTATTTGGTTATTGTATTTAAGTTGTGGATCGTCGTCACGTTAGTTTGGGGCGTGACAGAAATGATCCTATTGAATTTTTACTATAATTATACACTACAACACTCCTATAAGTATTCGTGTTTAATTTTTTTCACCGCATTCATTCTTCAAAGAATCGAACTGTAATTTCTCTATAAAAAAGCATCGGAAATTTACTTGATTAAGAATACCGAAAAAATGGCCCCTATTATGTCATTGATCAAGGATATCAATATGCGCAAGAGTCGCTGGGCAATGAAGCTTAGATTGGTTCGTTTCTATGAAAAGCCAATGTATAACGACCATAGACAAATTCAAAGTATGGAATGCGTGTTTCATGATTCGCAGGTATCTACGATTATTATGAATTTGGAGCAATTTTTTTTTTTGAAAAATATGTTCTAATTCAATTAATTTTATCGCAGGGTGATCGGATTTATGGAACTATAAGAAAGATGCATGTGCCATAATTTAAAAAATTGTTGAGTGAAGGGAATGTATATGTGCTAAAAGATTTTATTGTTGCTCACAATAGCGACAAATACAAAACTACTACATGAAATATAAGATTATGTTTCATGGAAAAACTTATGCTTATCACTTGACGATAATTCACTCCCTAAGTTCATGTATAATTTCAAAAGTTTCGAGAACTCCCGGCGTTGAAGCGTTGATGGCACCATGCTTTTGGTATGTATACTAAACTTTGTACTAATTGATTTTGATTTACGCGAGAATAAAAAATTCAATGTATCAAGTTAATTTTTTGAAAACAGATATTATAGGAAAAGTTACAATTGCAATCAAAGAAACAAAGGAATACGGTGGCAACGACGTTTATTGATATTACGCTGAAGACTTGGAGTAAGATATATTTAAAGCTTATCCATTATTTAAAATAATCGATTTTAATGAATAGTTTTTTTATATTTAAAAAAATATTTTTTAATAAATAGTTTTTATTTTATTTTTTAAGGTCGAATTTATTAAATAGTTATTTTATATTTAAAACTATCTATTTTAATAAATAGTTTTTTATATTTAAAACAATCAAATTTATTTAATAATTTTTATATTTAAAACACTCTATTTTAATAAATAGTTTTTTTATTTAAAACTATCGAATTTATTAAATAGTTTTTTTATTATTTAATAAAGTCGATTTTTTTAAATAGTTTTTTTAATTATGCTTTTGTTAGTTTATTTCGAAATTGTATTATTAGTTATTTACCTTTCAGTTTTAAATAATTTTTTTTATTTAATAACTATTTTTTTGTGTTAGGAATAATTGCATTTGTTGCACGTTATGGGAAGAATATGTTGATGCTATTCTACCATATCTTGACCAAATTTCGCTTTTGGAGCCTTTGGTTATGAATCTTCAAATGTGTCGGGCGAAGGTGTATAGAGGTAAGATGTAATATATAATTAAGACTTGAATATTTGTATTTTTATTTTCTTTTTCCCGAGTTTTTTTAACATATACAACATTATTATTTTTTAGATGAAGTCAAAGTATCAAACATGTATCATGTCACTAAGATGATTCTCAATAATTACATTGAGGAGATTTCGATTTCAAGAAGAGGTTTGTCAATTATAAATTACTTAGATTAATTTTAAATTCTGTAAAAATATTTACTATATTAAATATATATATATATATAAACAGGACACTAGGAGCAACAAACCGCTCGCTCCATAAGTCATGTTTCTTATCCTGTTGCACGCACTATACCGAATGACTTAGCCTCCGGTGAATCACCTTTTCGGTTGATTGATCACTCTATGCTAATGAAGAGGTAATTTTTAAAAATTTGCATAATTATATATTATTCATTTTTCATGTTATATTTGAGTTTGATTTATTGATTTTATTATTATTTATGACATAGGTTGGCAATTTTTGGATTAGTCTTTGCAATCTTCTCTTTCATTGGGGATTGGTGATATCTATCTTTCAAGAAATGTCCAAAGAAGCTCACACAAGTTGGAGAAAAGTTTTACAAAATGAGCGTTGCGACAAATTTTCGCATTCTAAAATTATAAGTATTTTAATTAAAAAATTTCAAATAGTGAGAACCATAATAGTAACTAATCTTTGTTTTTTACTTTAATTCTTGAAGGTATAAGATTCACTTGAGGTTGGTGACGATAGTCTTTGACACACTCGCTTTTGTGTTGGGATAGAGAATGTGAGGCTTTGATTGGAAAACCATGTTCGACTTTAAAAAATGAGTTGAATGAGGTTTGTTTTTTTCATTGCTTGTGATATATTTTAAACTTCATAATATTGGGATAATTTATATAGATTAATCAATTTGTTAATTTGAATTCAATTCGAAGGATAATTGGCGGACATTCCCCGAAAAGTTAGTGCGTTAGTTGATAAAAAAGGTACATTTTAAGCTAAAAGTGAAGGTTGATCGTGTTCGGATTTTTACTAGGGTTTTTTCGGTTATGATGCTAACTACGACCCTGAATTGCTCAAGCAATATTCAACTTTTGCTTTTGACAGTTAGGGTTTTTATTTAGCTATTTGCTTTCAATTAATTTTTACTGCTCGGATAATACAATTAATTCAAATATTTTTTAAGGAGTCGACTATCTCTCAAAGCTTCAAGAAGAAAACAAAGAACACTTTAAGGATGATGGTTCTTCCGAAGACGGTTAATACACCGCATACAAGTTAGTAAAGAAAGTCAAGCTTCTTCGAATTCTTTGGTTTGTCTATCAAACGAAAATTGTTGGGTGATATTTCTTCATCTCGGAAGAAAGATATCAAGGTGAAGGTGGAAGATGAGATGAAGATTTAGAATTCTGTTAGGATTTGACACATTTGTTTTTATGCTTATGGATATTTTAGTTTTTTATATTGAGTAATAGTTTTATTGATCCTCGATGTTCTAGAGGATTTTTAACCCAAGTGAACATTTGCCATCTGAATTTATATAAAATATCGCTTTATATTTATTTGTCTACTTTCATTTTGTTTATTTTCTCCTTAATTGTTGTACAATCTGATCACACGAAAATTTTTATATTGGTTCTTTTGAGATTAAGTATAATACTTTTTATTAAATTTTTACTTAGTTTCAAAATAAATTTTTAAGACAATAAGATATGGGTTCTTAAGCATAACCTAAGCCAAAATGTTTTGAAGCCCATACATGATCGTGAAATTCTTACAAGCGTACAATATCAAGTTTTAGTATAGTTTTGAAAGTAGGGTTATCGTCTCCACAGGATTGTTATCAAATTTTATACTAAATACTATAATTAAAATAGTTTAATTCTATCTATAAATCGAAAAGAGATGAATTGTTTTTAAACTAAAAAGAAAACTAAAATTAAACTAACAATTGGTTCGCATAAATAATCAAACACTTAAAAGATGAATTCTAGAGGTTGATTTCACCTAGTTATCCCTTATGTTTTCAATCCAGTTCATTAATCACAAGTTATTAATCTATAAGCCAATATTCCTATAGGTTATCACTTCCTCTCTCGAGTGCCAAGTGATTCTAGGTTCCAATTCTGATTTTGATATCTCTATAAAAACCATAAATTAAACCCTAATACGCTCAATGAATATTCTATCACAGGCTTCAAAAGATTCATAAACCTCTCGGTTCTATGAAACCCTAAGTTGTGCTAATCTATGGCCGACATCCAATTACCTCTCTCGAGTGTCAAATCAAACACGCCAAACAATCTAAACTATTGATCAGATAATTCAGATGCAATCAAATCAAATAACACAAATAGATTAATAAACAAGTGAATTTCATAAACTGGAAATCAAAACATAGGTTCAAACGTAAGTTACATCAATCCCCTAGAAAGATGGGTTTAGCTCATGATGGATGTACAAAAACTCGTAAAGAAATAATTATACATCTAAAAAATTGACAAAGAAAAGCAAAGAATTGAGAAGAAAAGAGAAGGGAATCTCTCTGTGTCCAAACGAGAAGTGCCTCCAATTGTCCCCCCGAACCCTAGCTTTGTGTCTCTTGCCTTGCGTTGTGCTCAAAATAATGTTCGCCCCCTCGTTTGTGCATCCCCGATGTATATAAAGTCAAAGCCTTTAAAATTCGTCAAAAGGCCAAAAACACACACGGCCGACTTTTAGCCCAATAACACGCTGCCGCAGTCTTTGAAATGGCGCTGTTTGTAGCGCACTGCGTGTCCTACTCCGGTGCTGTGCCGCGCTGCAAGCTGCCAGCGTACCGGCCGTTGACGCCGCAGCGATCTTTGAAATGGCGTGCACAGTCAGCCGCGCCTTACGTGTCCTACTCCGCTTACTGTCGGCTGCCGCAACGCCAAGCCGTTGGCGCTGACAGTACGCTACTTTTCTTCATCTGCTGCACTCGTCCTCGCTGCAGTCGATTAGGCGCTGCAACCCACTTGGCTCGCTCGGCGCCGTAGCGCCATCAAAGATGTCCCTCGCTGCTTGTCGTCCGGTGGCGTGCGCTGCCCTATGGCGGGCGCCGCTTCCCTCGCGCCGTTGTACTCTTTTTTTCGACCCCGCATCATGGCGCGCGGGGTTTTGCATTACGACGCTCGATCTTACTCGATATTTTTATGTTTTTTTTGCTTCTAACTTGCGATCTTCACCGTCCCAACACGTTTTTCATCGTTCTTGATCAATTCCGGCTACCAAGATCATTCCCGACTCTCAAACGACAACTAATTACATGAATTCGACTCAAACGACACTAAAATGCCTGAAAGCAACGCAAAATCCTAGTCTAGAATACTCAATATGTTGGTATAAAACCAACTTAACAAATACCCCCAAACTTAGACGTTTGCTTGTCCTCAAGCAATTACAGACTCTAAAAATTCACCAAACATGAAGGAAACAAAAAATAAAGACGACTGACTCACAAACTAACTACAAAACATCACAACCAAGCTCATTCGTCAAATTTCGTTTTACTATCAATCAAGCACGTATTTTCACAATGTGATCATGAAGGTGGAATGTTCATGTCAACTCCGTTTTTATTATCCAGATAGATTCACGCAATCAAGTGTTTTCAAGATGATCCACTTTCTCGAATATGAAAATGAGACGCTTATCGGACTCCATTGGCTTGTCTTTCACACTAATCTCCACTAATGTAGGCTAATGTAACACAAGGATCAATAGGACTTTCAAGGCTTGTAATGTGGGCTTAGGGTAAGGTAGGAAAATATAGGATTAAGTGGCTCAAATCACCCAAACACACAATTATCACTTCGAATCATCAATTAGCAACTACCCTTCACTTTTTGACATCCCCAATGTTTATGAACTTTCAATCCCACTGATTTTTCTCATTTTTTCTTTTTTTTTTTTTTCTTTTATCTTTTCTCGAAACCCTCAAACTTATTCTTTTGCATACATGGGGTTTCATATTTTTTTTTCTAGGCAACTTCATGCAATTAAACACATACCCTTCTCATCATACACTCCTCAACCTTCAACATTTTTCTATATTTTGTGTGTATGAGTGATGGGTAATTAGGATATTCACATTTAGGCTCGGGTATTAGATTGGTTGCCAAATAAACGGGTTTATAAGGCTCAAAGGGGACACTAGGAAAATATAATACAAAGGTAGACATTTTAGGCTCTAGCTTGTTCAAAGATGGCCTAAAATCACTTCCTTAGTGTTTCTTCACCTAGATTTCGCCTCGACTAGTGATCCGACAAGTTCTAGAATCGGCGGGATCATAAAAGAAACACTCAATCACATAAATCATCCCCCGAATAAATCAACAAAGTTAAGCACATAGATGGAATTAATGGAAAGAAGAATAAATCACAGTTCAAACACATGCTCTCTCTGACCTTTCAACTCATTTTCAACAAATTCACTTAGTCATGCAGTTTCACGCTTTTTGACGGACGACCCGACTCAACTCTAGACTTTTTTTTTTTCGACTCAAGACTCGACTCGATGAATAAAAACAAATTGCAACCCCCAAATTGAAAAAGACATTGTCCCCAATGGAGAGGTGGGAATAAGGACTTTCACGATAGCCGGAGCCGAGGCTCCTTATCGAAGTCATGTGGTACTACTACATGTATGAGGTGTCTCGTATAAGCTCACTACGTATCCTAGCGCACAAGCCCGTGGGTGTTGTATGCCTCCGAGGTGTGGTCTTGTCCTTCCCCTTCGCCTTGGCTCGACCCTTTTGGTTTTGAGATCTTTGTAACCTAGCAAGGTAGACAATAAAATAAAACTCGTGGAACCACGTAATTCGGTTATGGGTGAGAAATCGAAAAGCAAAGTATGTGCATAATGCACCCAAGTGGAAAATATAGTGCCATGTCAAGAAGGCAATCCTAGATATGCAAGATGACACTCAACAATGTGAAACTGACATTGGGGCATTTAATCAAACACCTCGTGTGCATGAATTTGGGAAAAGATAGTAAATGCAATGGGTAACTCAGTTCAATCCCAAAATTCAACACCAAGCCTAAGTCTAGCAT
Source organism: Rehmannia glutinosa (assembly GCA_016081115.2). NCBI lineage: Eukaryota > Viridiplantae > Streptophyta > Magnoliopsida > Lamiales > Orobanchaceae > Rehmannia > Rehmannia glutinosa. The sequence goes on along the minus strand of JABTTQ020002479.1, from coordinate 42,554 downwards.
GGTCAACCACTCCACAATCCATAAATCAACAACAATTATCCTAGCACTACTACAATCCAATCACACAAAAATCACAAGATGGGGAAAACCATGGGGTGGGGTTTGGAAGTTGCAAATTTACCAAATAATGAGTGGATGAGATGAAGATGGTGTGTGTGGTGTTAGAGTGCTCCTTTGTGAAAAAGGAGTGGGATATGTGGGATTTGCACAAATAAGAGGGTTGGGGTGTGATGCAACTTACTACTTCTAAGAACGCAAAAAATTCAGAAAAAAACAACAACTACTAAACTATATTAATACTACTAAAGCAATAAAAGGGGCTTGGGTTGCCTCTCAAGAAGCGCTAAGTTTACGATCTTGACCAGACTTTCTCGATTATCCTCAAGTTGGGGCTTCAATAGCACGTTATCCACGTTTTCCTTAGATACTTCCCAACCTCCAATGTCTTCGACTATATTCCCAACCATCCGCTTACCATCACTTGATTCAAATTTTAGCCTTGTTGGTTGGATGGATGGTGAATACGACTTTCTCATGATTTACCCAAGAGTTAGCTCCCGGTTTCTACATCGATCAAAGCCCGTGCTATAGCCAAAAATGGCTGCCAAAGATTATAGGTATTTGCTTGTCCTCGTTCACGCCCAACACTACAAAATCCACAGAAAAACAAATTTATCAATTCTTACCAACACGTCTTCAATGATTCCCCACGGATAGGCGATGGATCAATCAAAAAACCGCAACGTGATGTTGGACGGTTTCACCTCCCGAGCCCAAACTTCATCACATCGAAAGAGATATAAGATTCACACTGGACCCCGAAGATCACAAAGTGGTTTTTAAAAGAAAATTCCTCCAATAGTACAAAGAATAATGAAACTCCTGGATCCTTCATTTTCTAAGGTAGTTTACTTTGCACTATAGCACTACATTCCTCTCAAAATAGACAATCTTAAACTCTTCCAACTTCATTTTCTTGGATTCCACTGGTTTCGCATAAATGGGTGATTCTTCGGGGGCATGTTGAAATTTTGCTTCCTTTTTCACATAAACTGCATTGCAGTGCTCTCTCGGATTAACTTCTGTATCACTCGAGAACTTTCCCTTCTGCTGCAATGAATTCACTGTTGTAGCCAACTGACCCATTTGTGTCTCAATCGACCTAATATGCGTCTCCATTGTGCTCATCTTATTACTCAGACTATCAATCTGCGCATCACTCCTATTCATCCGATTCCTGGTCTCTCCGATGAATGAGCCGAGTATCTCCTCTAGCGACTACTTCTTTTCACCTCCGAGTGCATTGGAACTGGATGAGTTAGGATAACCCGGAGGTGGATTCAATACATTCCTATTGTTGCTATAAGAGAGATTCTCATGATTGCGAAGTCCCGGGTGATAGTGAGTTGGTAATGAATTACCTCTATTATTAAAATCCCGGTTATTCACATAATTGACTTGCTTGGCCTTGTGAGTGGCGGCTGCGTGAACGGCTGCGGGTGGAAGTGCAGCTTACTGTGTTGTGCCGCCAGTATTCATGATTGCTAATTGCTTTGTCAGACTCGAGAATTGAGCTGCCAAAGCTGACATTGTATCAAGCTCAAGAACACCGGCAACCGACTTTGGTGCTGACCTCTCGGAGGGCCATTGATAGTTGTTTGTGGCCATTTCTTCAAGTAGAAGTAAAGCCTCAGTCAGAGTTTTAGCCATCAATGTACCTCCCGATGCCGCATCTAATATCGTCCTCGTATGCCCATTCAGCCCATTGTAAAAGTCTTGAACCCTCTCGGTCCGCATATCCATGTTGTGGGCATCTCCGCAACAGATCTTTGAATCGCTCTCAAGCTTCATATAGCGGCTCAAAATCAATCTACTGGAATTGGGCAATCTCGCTCTTCAATAGGAGTGTCTTGCTGGGAGGGAAGAATTTTGCTAAAAACTTTTGAGTCAGATCATCCCAGCTCGTAATACTCCAAGGGGCGAACGTCGTAACCACTGCCTGGCCTTATCCTTGAGTGAAAACGGAAAAGCCTCAATCGAATGGCCTCATCAAGAACACCATTCATCTTGATAGTGTCACAAATTTCCAAGAATGTGGCGGATGTGTATTTGGATCATCCACTGGACTCCCCAAACCGATTCTGGAACTATGCTTATGAGGCCCGATTTCAATTCAAAATTATTCACATTAATGGGTGGTGCACAATTAGGAGTAATTCAGTTCACGATCGGAAAGTAATCCCGACCGCTTCTTTCGCGTGCCTCGAGGCTATGGTGGCAGATTCACGACACGAATTAGGCGTTCTCATTTTCCTCGTCTTCCGCCATTGCTCGATTCTCTGCTCGCTTTGCTCTTTGCTCCGATTGCTCAAGTGTCCTTCAATCTCTGGATCAAAAGGAAGCAAATTAATATCTTTGGAATCTCGCATAAACATACAAGTCAAATGAGAAAAATGAAATTATAATTCCTAAACTAGTCTAGATTAAGATTAAGACTACGTGATAATAGTATTAATTTAAAATAGGATAAAACAATCCCCAAAGAACGACACCAAAACTTGATCGTGAAATTCTTACCGCAAACGTCTTTGTAGAACCCCGAAATTCCAACTACTTGAAAAAGATTAAATTTTGTACATGGATTTATTTTGTGTGTTATTCCAATAATATTTAAGTTTTAAGGCAGCCCGAATTTTATTGTTGAGTATATATAATGAATGACGTGTAAACCCGACTTAAATTATAATTTTTTAAATAAATAAAGCCTTAATTTAAACATATAATTTTTTTAAAAGTTTTGTTTAATGTAAATAAATGATAAAGAGAACTATATATACATATATTATACCTAATTATACATATGGAGAATAAGAAAATCAGGTTTTATGTTTGCTAATATGTTACTTAGCTTACTATTGGAACTAGTTGTACTACATGTCCACGCAAAACTCTTCTTTGCATCACAAACCTATGCTGACGTCACTATAGGGCTGTCAATTTCTATAAAGAAGCCAAGTGGTGTAGGAAATAGTAGGAGCTGGCAAAAGAATAAGGAAGCAACTATTATAAAAAGGGGAACATTAGTTCAAACGTTGGACGGTGAATAAGGGTGAATAAAGAAAAGAGAATGGGCATTCTATAGGAACTATCATGAACGAAAATAGGAAAATAAGAAGGAAGTGCAACTTCGCCTCTAGATTTAATTTCGCCTCAGGTAAGGTATCCTCAACTCGATTATTTGACGAAACCAACAGAATTTTTGGTTTTCGCATTTTAAACTTTTAGAGTGGTGATGTAGGTATATTATGGCATTGAATGTTTGGTTGGCATCGAGCCTCGAGGAGGATTCATAGCCAAAAAAATAAATTGCCGGAACAGTCTACGTTTGAGTTCAAGGTCGAATCGTAGGCTTGAAAGTGAGTGATTTTCGTGTTCTTTTTCTTGTTGTATATAACTTTAAAATCTTGAGAAATTATATATCACTCTACTATGTTTAATATTCTTTGATTCTAAGGTATAAAATCCCAAAAATTTCCTTAAATCATTATTCTATGGCACCACCGAATAGAAACCCAAAACTGCAATTTTTCTTGGTTTTTGTTGTGCCAATAGTCCTGTCTTGCCGCGCGCTTCGTCCTCGCGGGCGCGCGTTGTATCTTTTGAAGCCAACCCTTTACCTTCTTGTTTGAATAATTGTAATGTTTGCCAGTTCCATTTCTCATTCGTTGTACAAAGACCATTTTGAACAAACTGAGTTATCAATTAATTAACTCACAAAAGAAAATCAAAATATAATATTTGATGTTAGTCGACTACCTGGGAGTTAAAAGTATTATCTTTACAAAGTCATGAATGTATATTATTCAAGCTAGATAGTATTTTAATGCATTAAGACTAATTGCTAGTGGTGCAATTATATAAATATTTAATTGCCTTTCAAATAAATAAATGTTGAGTTCCATTTTATCAACTAAGAGCTTAGTATTAATTAGTATTTTTGTGTAATAAATTCTCATCTATGTTTGGTCATAGAATATAGAAGTATTACTTTAAAGGAAAAAGTATTATGAACTTTACATTAAATAAATAAATAAACTATCCTCCAATTTAGCTTACATTTAATGAATTGACGGTAATTTGTTATCTTGCGAATCAAATTCCTCATTGCGTCTTCGTACATTGTTTCCTTTTTTTTTTTTTTGAAATAGTAAGTGTTTTAAGTTTCATTGCACTTATCGTGTGTATAGTGTATAGTGTATAGTGTATTGTTTAATTATTTGGTAAGTATCGGGCACAAGTGTGGCGTGGATAGAGTGAGTTCGGTTTGGTTAGGCATGGGCCTGCGGTCTTAAAAGGTTCTTCGCTATCCACGACCAAATCCCACCGCCTAAGGACGAAGTGTTCCAAGGGTAGAAGTGGGTCGTAGAGTCGGTATATTCCGAATATGACTTCTCCGGCTTCGCGAGCCCCGATGTGGAGAGTCGTGCCGTAGTGTGGTGCAATAAGGGATAAGGCTTTACGCCAACGCAATAAAGGAGCGATAAGGAGAACGGAGGTCACTTACCGTTAATAAACGGTCCCTCCGTTAATGTGATATTTGAAATAATTGTGTTCTGATTGATTGAGTGCTTGTTGCTATTGAGTTGAAAATGATTTCACTTATAAAGATTAACTAAATCTTTCTTAACATTAAACTTTTATAAAAGGCCACACCTACACATCTGCACCCACTCACGGAGGTTGTTTTCCCTCACGTATATATTTTCCTAAAAATATTTCGGCGCTAATCCGGCGACAAACGAAGGCGTTGAGGAATTTCCCTGGTCTGACTAGCTAGTGCCAGTTATAGGAGTATTTTGCTAGAGGTCTTAACGACATCCGTATGTATATATGATGTGTTCGGCGAGAACAATGATTGTAATAATTGTCTTATTCATAGGAGTTTGTAGATTTGATCAATTTTTCTCGGAGTTATATCTATATATACTTTTGGTTTGTAAAAAGTATATGAATATTCCACTTATTTTGATATTAGAAATAGATTTTGGTTATTATAGCTTTGTGAGTTAAGGCGTGATAGAAGTAATATCAGAGCTTGAGTGTCAAAAGATATACACTCGGGCTGACCCAGGATATGATCCTTGGCCTATAGTTGGGTTACCACAGTTGTATGACCCTAAGAAAGTGTTGGAATGAAGAACTTAAGTATTTATGTTGTTGTAGACTGAGGAGTAGGTACTTGCAATCTTGGCGTTTGATTGGTTAGTATGAGTATGGTTTATGAAAAACGATATTCCATACTAAAAAAATCTGAATTTACATATTTATGTTAATATTACTACTTCCTTGAGCTCTAGTTCATCTTTAAGAGTATAACACCATATCACCGTTTGTTTGGATATAATTAGAAACTTGTCTTTGTAATTAAGGATTCGAGTGTCACGTTGCAAGCTCGTAAGACAACCTATAGATACTTTGGAACCAACTGAACTTCCTTCAAATTGCTTGGCAAATTCATTTTTGTTCAAAGTTTGTTTGTTCTGCATGTTCTGTACTTGGCTTTCATTCGCGACTGAACTATTTATAATGAAACTTGAATCATCTTCATGTTGTAACTTGTTCCACGTCTTCTTGGCTAAATGGTTCATTTCTTATGCTTTATATATACCCATGTCTTTTGGATTTTCCCTCCTTGATCTCGTGTCACTTTCTTCCTCCATATTCTTTCCCTACGATGCAATTTTGCTTAACATCCATTGTTTCAAGCCACTCAATGAATTTAGTGGCTATTCATTAATCTCATCAAGTGATTCATGATTTTAATTTTTCTAGGCATCATAATATCTATCTTAAGAAGAATATCATTTTTTTTTTAATTATCTCAAGAGTGGCAGTGTTTATTCTATCACCAAGATCTCAATCGGCTTCTCTTTTTCTATTGGGAGTTATTGCTTATTGGAGCAACATCTTGATCCTGGATCAGAACTTTTTCACTGGGTTGTGTAGATTTTCCAACATTGGTGCCTATTTATCATGTAATCACCTCTGTAGATTCATGATTATAGTTTTCTTGAATTTACGTGAATTTTAAATTTCACTTCCCCTACTTTTGGCATCAACATTTGCTTCTGAAATTGTTGGTCATTCAATATGCTTGATGTTTGTCTTCTAAATGTTAAGTTCTTTAAGTACATCTATTCTTGAAGAAATCCAATTCGTTTTAGAGTCTTTCGTTAATCTCTTGGATATTGTCATCTTTGTCTACGCTAGTTCTTTTTATCATATTTGCATCTAACTTCTGGCTAACTTCACTTTGAATTTCGTCTCATCCTTCGAGTGATTTGTTGTTTTGAAATCTTTCTTGTAACCTGGTATTTGATATATTAATTTTCTTCCACTCTTTTCTTGTGGATAACTTTAACAAAAGAGTGTAGCGCCTTTCTTTCTTGTCAAAATTTTGTATTCCTTTTTATTATCATTAATCCCATAACTATCGGCTTGGCGTGCAAGTGTTATGAGGCTTATCAACATACCTAGCTAATATACGAGCACGATATTTTAGTCTAGTGAATGATATTCTTGGGGTTGTAATAGGACCTAATAGCTTGTTAGTTCACCCAATTGCTCAAAACCAAGAACCGAGGAAGAGGATCTGAAGAAGATCCTGAAGAGAATCTCGAGGAAGGAATGGGAATTGAGGAAGGATAGACGAAATAGATGATGATGTACACAAATGATGTGACAAATGAATAGGTCCTTAGCGAGAATTAGACTTATAAATTTTGTATACGAAATTGGTTGGGTGATATATGTACATAGTAGATGTTACTTGGTATAAATATTAGTATGGAGTATTAGTAGCATGATATGAGAGTATGATCTCATGTATAAACTATTATTACCATGAACGTAATCATCACATTTTGTATATAAAATGATGATTACTTGTGGTTATTTTATATTTAGTTGAAATGTTATATTTTATTGATTAAATATTATTTATTTTAATACTTTGGAATGACTATACACGTCGTAATGAAATCCTCGATTGAACCATCAGGAGGAACCTCAAAGCTATGGCGATCATCTTCCACACCAGTAGTACATCAAGCACAATCATCCGCCACCGGAGACAACTTGACGACACATGACTTACAACAAATACAGTTGTTTACGAAGGAACAAACAAATCAACCCCAATATCAAGATCCTCTAGAACCCATACCGGTTGCGCATGACAAAATGCTGGATCAATTTCAAGGATTGACACTACCATATTTTCGGGAGAGCCGCATGACGGCTAGAGAAAATGAAAAGCATGCTATCATCATTACAATGTACTAGAGGCCAACAAATTACATTGATCGTCTTTTGCCTAGAAGCCGATGCCGTTATTGGTGGGCAAATATGAAAAATTAGGTTGTAGAATATGTCCCAAGGTGTGTAACGTGTCAACAGGTGAAGATAGAATGCCCATACCAGAATGAAAATAGGAGTACATAACTGTGGATTTGTCACAAATTTTCCTCAAACTAGAAATAGCCATAATGTTGTTTGGGTGATAGTTAATTGGTTTATCAAATCAACACATACAGATCTATCTATTAGGAAGACAGATAGTTTCCATAAATTTCTTAGAAATACATCGATGAGGTTGTCAGATGACATTGTATGCCTACTAACATTGTCTCTAATAGATATCCACGATTCGTATCGCATTTCTGGAAAAGCCTACATGAAGCTTTGGGAACCAAGCTAGCTTTAGTACTGCCGCACATCCTCAAACTCACTGACAATTTGAGAGGATCATCCAAATACTTAAAGATATACTGAGAGCATGTGTGTTAGACTTTCAAGGGAACTGGATTTCTCATCTGGCCTTATCAAAAAAATCGCATACAATAATAGTTATCAAGCCACAATCGGGATGACACCTTATGAAGCTCTATACGGAAGAAAGTGTAAGTCACCAATCATTGGGAAATTGATGATAAATGGACTCTAAGAAGAAAAGTACTATACCATCACCATTTCTCAATCGACCTAGTGCAAGAAACTATCGACAAAATTCGAATATTTCGAGAACGAATACATACAACCCAAAAGCCGCTGAGACGCAGATCAAAGAAGAAAAGATTTAGAGTTTGCAACTGGACACAAAGTATTTACGAGATTGTCTCCACGAAATGGTATGATTCATTCCAAAAAGGGTGGGAAATTAAGTCCCAGATACATTGGCCCTTTTAAGATACTTGAAAGGATAGGAACTGTACCTTATTGTTTAGAGCTTCCGCCAAAACTTTCAGGAATATTGCACAACGTCTTTCACGTTTCAAGGCGAAAGAAATATCATCCTCATCTAGAGTACGTAATCAAGGACAACATTCCTCAAGTAATGGAAAATTTGACATACGAGGAGCAACCATCGTGAATTATAGATCGTCACGTTCGAGAGTTAAGTAAGAAAAGTATTCCCTTAGTTAAAGTAGTGTGGCAAAACCACGATAAGCTAGAAGAAGCCACTGCGAAACACAAAAAGTATGCGAAAACACTACTCAGATTGTTTCAAGAAGAGAATTTGGAGACCAAATTCTTTTAAAGAGGGAAGATGTAGAACCCCGAAATTCCAACTACTTGAAAAAGATTAAATTTTGTACATGGATTTATTTTGTGTGTTATTCTAATAATATTTAAGTTTTAAGGTAGCCCGAATTTTATTGTTGAGTATATATAATGAATGACGTGTAAACCCGACTTAAATTATAATTTTTTAAATAAATAAAGCCTTAATTTAAACATATAATTTTTTTAAAAGTTTTGTTTAATGTAAATAAATGATAAAGAGAACTATATATACATATATTATACCTAATTATACATATGGAGAATAAGAAAATCAGGTTTTATGTTTGCTAATATGTTACTTAGCTTACTATTGGAACTAGTTGTACTACATGTCCACGCAAAACTCTTCTTTGCATCACAAACCTATGCTGACGTCACTATAGGGCTGTCAATTTCTATAAAGAAGCCAAGTGGTGTAGGAAATAGTAGGAGCTGGCAAAAGAATAAGGAAGCAACTATTATAAAAAGGGGAACATTAGTTCAAACGTTGGACGGTGAATAAGGGTGAATAAAGAAAAGAGAATGGGCATTCTATAGGAACTATCATGAACGAAAATAGGAAAATAAGAAGGAAGTGCAACTTCGCCTCTAGATTTAATTTCGCCTCAGGTAAGGTATCCTCAACTCGATATTTATTTGACGAAACCAACAAAATTTTTGGTTTTCGCATTTTAAACTTTTAGAGTGGTGATGTAGGTATATTATGGCATTGAATGTTTGGTTGGCATCGAGCCTCGAGGAGGATTCATAGCCAAAAAAAAATAAATTGTCGGAACAGTCTACGTTTGAGTTCAAGGTCGAATCGTAGGCTTGAAAGTGAGTGATTTTCGTGTTCTTTTTCTTGTTGTATATAACTTTAAAATCTTGAGAAATTATATATCACTCTACTATGTTTAATATTCTTTGATTCTAAGGTATAAAATCCCAAAAATTTCCTTAAATCATTATTCTATGGCACCACCGAATAGAAACCCAAAACTGCAATTTTTCTTGGTTTTGTTGTGCCAATAGTCCGGTGCCGCCACTACAAGAAAACAGTCAAATTCCATCGAAATAATTCCAACGGTATAAAAAGCTCGTTGGAATTTTCAAAATTCCAATGGAAATTCCAATCTTCTGAAGATACCATTGGAAAATTCCAAATGAGAATGTCCAACGATAAGCAAAACCATTTGGTCTGTTGGAATATTTTTCCATAGGAATTTTCGTTGGAATTTTGTCATTCCAACGACCATTATACCAATGGTGCTTTTCCATTGGAATTTCATTGGAATCAATAATTCCAATGGAAATTGGCCAAATACCAACATATTTTTTTCGTTGGAATTCCTTTGTTTTTTTTGTAGTGCGCGGCGCTTCGTCCTCGGCGGCGCGAGTTGTATCTTTTGAAGCCAACCCTTTACCTTCTTGTTTGAATAATTGTAATGTTTGCCAGTTCCATTTCTCATTCGTTGTACAAAGACCATTTTGAACAAACTGAGTTATCAATTAATTAACTCACAAAAGAAAATCAAAATATAATATTTGATGTTAGTCTGACTACCTGGGAGTTAAAAGTATTATCTTTACAAAGTCATGAATGTATATTATTCAAGCTAGATAGTATTTTAATGCATTAAGACTAATTGCTAGTGGTGCAATTATATAAATATTTAATTACCTTTCAAATAAATAAATGTTGAGTTCCATTTTATCAACTAAGAGCTTAGTATCAATTAGTATTTTTGTGTAATAAATTCTCATCTATGTTTGGTCATAGAATATAGAAGTATTACTTTAAAGGAAAAAGTATTATGAACTTTACATTAAATAAATAAATAAACTATCCTCCAATTTAGCTTACATTTAATGAATTGACGGTAATTTGTTATCTTGCAGAATCAAATTCCTCATTGCGTACTGTACATTGTTTCCTTTTTTTTTTTTGAAATAGTAAGCGTTTTAAGTTTCATTGCACTTATCGTGTGTATAGTGTATAGTGTATTGTTTAATTATTTGGTAAGTATCGGGCCCAAGTGTGGCGTGGATAGGGCTGAGTTCGGCTGGTCAGGCATGGGCCTGCGGTCTTAAAAGGTTCTTCGCTATCCACGACCAAATCCCACCGCCTAAGGACGGAGTGTTCCAAGGGTAGAAGTGGGTCGTAGAGTCGGTATATTCTGGAATATGACTTCTCCGGGCTTCGCGAGCCCCAGTGTGGAGAGTCGTGCCGTAGTGTGGTGCAATAAGGGGTAAGGCTTTACGCCAACGCAATAAAGGAGCGATAAGGGAGAACGGAGGTCACTTACCGTTAATAAACGGTCCCTCCGTTAATGTGATATTTGAAATAATTGTGTTCGATTGATTGAGTGCTTGTTGCTATTGAGTTGAAAATGATTTCACTTATAAAGATTAACTAAATCTTTCTTAACATTAAACTTTTATAAAAGGCCACACCTACACACTGTACCCACTCACGGAGGTTGTTTTCCCTCACGTATATATTTTCCTAAAACATATTTCAGCGATAATCCGGCGACAACGAAGGCGTTGAGGAATTTCCCGGTCCGACTAGCTAGTGCCGATTATAGGAGTATTTTGCTAGAGGTCTTAACGATATCCCTATGTATATATGATGTGTTTGGCGAGAACAATGATTGTAATAATTGTCTTATTCATAGGAGTTTGTAGATTTGATCAATTTTTCTCGGAGTTATATTTATATATACTTTTGGTTTGTAAAAAGTATATGAATATTCCACTATTTTGATATTAGAAATAGATTTTGGTTATTATAGCTTTGTGAGTTAAGGCGTGACACGTGCGGTGTCAAGTTTTAGTATAGTTTTGAAAGTAGGGTTATCGTCTCCACAGGATTGTTATCAAATTTTATAATAAGTACTATAATTAAAATAGTTTAATTCTATCTAGAAATCGAAAAGAGATGAATTGTTATTAAACTAAAAAGAAAACTAAAATTAAACTAACAATTGGTTCAGACAAATAATCAAACACTTAAAAGATGAATTCTACAGGGTTGATTTCACCTAGTTATCCCCTATGTTTTCAATCCACTTCATTAATCACAAGTTATTAATCTATAAGCCAATATTCCTACCGGTTATCACTTCCTCTCTCGAGTGCCAAGTGATTCTAGGTTCCAATTCTGATTTCGATATTTCTATAAAAATCATAAATTAAACCCTAATACGCTCAATGAATATTTTATCACAGGCTTCAAAAGATTCATAAACCTCTCGGTTCTATGAAACCCTAGGTTGAGCTATTCTATGGCCAGGCGTTCAATTACCTCTCTCGAGTGTCAAATCAAACACGCCAAACAATCTAAACTATTGATCAGATAATTCAGATGCAATCAAATCAAATAGCACAAATAGATTAATAAACAAGCGAATTTCATAAACTGGAAATCAAAACATAGGTTCAAACGTAAGTTACATCAGTCCCCTAGAAAGATGAGTTTAGCTCATGATGGATGTACAAAAACTCGTAAAGAAATAATTATACATCTCAAAAATTGACAAAGAAAAGCAAAGAAAGAATTGAGAAGAAAAGAGATGGAAATCTCTCTGTGTCCAGACAAGAAGTGCCTCCAATTGCCATCCCGAACCCTAGCTTTGTGTCTCTTGTCTTGTGTTGTGCTCAAAATAATGCCCGCCCCTCGTTTGTGCATCCCCTCGATGTATTTATAAGTCAAAGCCCTCAAAATTCCATCAAAAGGCCGAAAAAACACAAATTTCGGCTTTAGCCCAATAACGCACCGCTACGCTTGAAATGGCGCAGCACTGCGCCCGTGCGTGTCCTACTGTGCTGCGCGCGCGCTGCCCGGTTGGCCGTTGCAGCTGCGGCTCCCGCTGCTACTCTTCCTCTGCTGCACTCGTCCCCTCTTCAGCCTGCAGTCGATCGGGCACTACCCCTCTGACCCTTGACACAGCCGCTGCAGCGCCATCAAGACGTCCTGGCTGCCGCTTGTCGTCACGCCGGCGATCGCGCCCTTGGTATGGTCTTTGCAGCGCGTCGTTCCCCTCGCGCCTCAGACTCTTTTTCAACCCCGCGTTGCGCGCCGATCTTACTCGATATTTTTCCATTTTTTCGCTTTTAACTTGCGATCTTCACCGTACCAACTCATTTTTCATCGTTCTTGATCAATTTCGGCTACCAAGATCATTCCCGACTCTCAAACGACAACTAATTACATGAATTAGACTCAAACGACACTAAAATGCCTGAAAACAACGCAAAATCCTAGTCTAGAATACTCAATACGTTGGTATAAAACCAACTTAACAATACAAAATTGGGGTCCAATAAGATATGTTATATATCGAAAATGGGTGGCTATTTTAAATTTTTACCCCATTTTTTAATGTTCTTGGGCTAGGAATTTGCACATATTTTAATGTGTATTTAGACTATTATAATGTATTTTTTATTTAAAAATTTTTGTAATTGTTTTCAAAATTATATTTTAAATTTTTAAATATATTCATAACCGAAATTTATCTACAATTAAAATATTAAACGTATTTAATATTTATCTATAATTAAAATATAAACATATTTAATTAAAGGAATAAATGTATTTAATATTTAATATATATTTAGATATAAATAGATTTTATTTTTTTGATGGTTCTTTAGGTTACTATATAAATTAATAATTTGATTAAAAATTAAATATTAGTAAATATAATTTATTATTGTAGTTTTGTAGTAATTTTTAAGTGTTGAGCTCTCTTATTAAATGTATGTAAAAATTTAAGGATTATTTATTCTACAAAATAAAATGAAATAAATATAGCATAAAAATCAGATTGACATGTTTATGAAATGTATATAAGAACCTAAGAAACCAACATGACTCCATTACACTCAACATGTAGGGTCAAGTAGCTTTTTATCTTACGATCTTTTTAAAATTAACTTAAAACCAAATTTTAGATTAAAATACACACAATGATGAGCATCACTATATTACTATCAACAACCTTTAAAACAATAATTCGAACTGCATAAGAAACATGTCACAATATTACTATCAATAAACTTTAAAATATTTATTCGAATCGCATACGAAACATATCACAATATAACTACCAACAACATTTAAAATAATAATTCGAACTGCATACGAAATATGTGGTTAAATAATTCGAACTAATACCAAATGAATTTTTATTCATACAAGGGTCATATATTTTAAAAAATATACATGGAGATATACATCTACCTATTTAAGTAGATACACTTATTGATGTATTCTTAAATTAGTTATTAATGTCAACTAATAAAAATAAATAATAAACTCGCCACAAATCATTGTCCATATTTTATTTATTGACTTCCATATATAACTTTCAAAATTGTTGTCAAGTATTCATGTGTATATATCTATTTAAAAATTATATTTCAGTCGTAAGAGTAATGCTATTTTATTCTTTGAAAGAAAACATAAATATCTAAACCATTTTAGCTCATCGAAATGAAAGAATGTATATACTCAAAATAAACATACCTAATGTGATTAAACGTGAAAGTATATATTTATATATGAGTAGATATCAAAAGTTTTTACTAACTTTTATAAATGTTTCCTTATGAAGGTATTGCAATATAAATATTGCACACGATTCATAATCATTTGAACTTTTTTGAGAACATGGCAAGATTTAAAATTCCGTGAGCAAAACACAACAATCAAAGAACGTATATATATTCTCTTGAGAGCAAAACACAACAATCAAAGAGAAGCACAACAAAAGGGTACAAACATCAAAGAATCATGAGAAAGCTCCAAGGTTCGGTTGTTATAGGCAGCAAAACGCAGAGAAACATCAACAATAACGACGTTAATGTAATTTAATATAAAAAAATTCATTTTCAAAACTTATATTCTGGATTTCATAGTTAATCAACTCGTTAAATACATATCAAATGGTTTAGTGATTGGCTTATCCTCAGAAGGAATTTTCTTTGAATTTGTTCTTTTGCTTTGAAATTTCTTTTCATCCCGAAAGACAAAAAAAAAAATATTGATCGATTTCTAAATAATAAAAAAAGATTTCACGTTCTTTCATTGTAAAAGGAATAGGATAATACAAAGGTTGTGTATCTTATCTTTTTGTGTGCTAATTTATTTCATTTTTAGATGACCTTCAACACCTTTTTTACATAACCTCAAAACAATATAAACACAAAAAGTCATAAGTAGCATAATATGTTTATAACATATAATTAAAATTATCACGAGAAGTTGGCAAAATATTTTAGTATGTTTAATAAACCACGCTTTTCTATCCCATTAAATAGTAGAATAACCAAATTATTTTAATTGAATATTTCCAATAATTTAGTCAATTCTATTTTTTTAGAATATACATATATCTTCTATGTATATAATACAAGAATAGATATATATAATAAATTAATAATAAATAGTAGAATAACCAAATATGTATGCTTACATACGAATAGTACGATCGTTTTTTATATTATTATTAACCATAATATCTATTTAAAAAGTTGTAAATAAAAAAATGACAATATTTAAAAACAATAAATTAGACAAAAAATTTTGGTTAGTACCTTTTTTATCCGCACCGATTTTTATCTACATAAAATAAAGAAATAAAGTTAGGAATAGTTTTTGGAGAAGGATAAAATAAAAACTAAAAAAATACATACCTTACCGTGGATTTCACTGGGCCTTGAACATGTTGGATCTGTTTTTTTTTTTCGTTTGAGTTTGTTCAAAGAAAGTATAGATCTCACTTTGCTTTTTATTTAGATTACATGCATTTTAAACCTTTAATATCGAAAAAAGGGTAAAAATAGTAAAAATAAGACCTCATTTTATGCAAAATCGAGAGAGTTTTAAAGTTTGAAAAATCAAAAAATTTAACTAATATTTTGGTAAAAACAAAACCCTATATGTTCGATCAAGAGTTCTAAAATGTTCGAAAAATTGGAGGTTTGAAATCTAGAACTCCATTTTCCCCCTTTTTTTTAAAAAAAAAAAAAAACCTGTATGTTCGTACAATATTACTAAAAATTCAAAAAATGGAGTTTGAACTCGAAAACCCCATTTTTAAATAAGAGCTTATTCGAGTCTCCTCTCATTGAAGGTTCGAGTGAACAAAAAAATTGCAGATCTACAAATTTTAACTCGGATCTCGGTGTGAAAATACATGCAACTATGAAGCCATTTTATTTACATCAAAATCTATGTTTTAGATTTTCAAAATCTTCAAAAAATAAAAAAAAAACATATAAATAACAGTCTTGAAAAACAAAATTGGGCTTGAAAAATAGAAAGTTTACTCGAAAATTTTAGAAAAACAATTAAACCCTAAATGTTCGATCAAAAGAACAAAACAAAATCGAAAAATGGAGGTTTGAACTCGAAAACCTCATTTTTTCGAACATAATCGAAAGTTTATATAGCCTCATCCATAAATTTTTGATCGACAAAACTTACGTTTTTCGAAATACCACATGTTTGAACTCAAAAACACCAGCATTTTGAACGAAATCGAGAATCGAGATAAATATCGATAAAAATCAAACTCGATCTCAATCAAAAAAATAATCAAAAACCCTAAACCAAATGACTCATTTTTTCCGAGAGAGAAAATAGTGGGCAAGAATCGGAGAAACATCTCTGTGTTTATTCTCTCTCAAGAAAAAATGGGGAAACCCTAAAGTATCCCCAAAATTTGAAATCGAAAAGTGGGGAAGAAGAAAGAAATGAGGCGAGTCAAACCATCGGTGCATTGGAGGAGGTGAGAAGTGAAGAGTGGTTTTGGGATAAGGGGGGCCGAATGGGTTCTTGCATTGGAGAAGGTGAGATGAGTTGAGTGGTTTTGGGATAAGGGGGCCGAATGGGTTGTTGAAACACAACTCTAGAAATGTGTTTCTTCACTTTGTGAAGAATCCTTCAAATCACCGTCCTTTTAACAAAATCCGGACACGTGTCGCGATCGTGTGTGTATCAAAATCGATGTGTATAAGTGTGGGCTTTCTAAATACAAGAGTGTAGTTTTTGGGTGACATAATGTGGGCTTTCTATGTTGTATAAATGGATTAAGTAATAAAATGTTTTGAAGCCCATACAAAATTGGGGTCCAATAAGATATGTTATATATTGAAAATGGGATGGGCTATTTTAAGTTTTTACCCCATTTTTAGTGTTCTTGGGCTAGGAATTTGCACCTATTTTAATGTGTATTTAGACTATTTATGATGTATTTTTTCATTTAAAAAGTTTTGTAAATGTTTTCAAAATTGTATTTTAAAATTTTTAAATTTATTCAAAACCAAAATTTATCTACAATTAAAATATTAAACGTATTTAATATTTATCTATAATTAAAATATAAACATATTTAATTAAAGGAATAAATGTATTTAATATTTAATATATATTTAGATATAATTTTATTTTTTTGATGGTTCTTTAGGTTACTATATAAATTAATAATTTGATTAAAAATTAAATATTAGTAAATATAATTTATTATTGTAGTTTTGTAGTAATTTTTAAGTGTTGAGCTCTCTTATTAAATGTATGTAAAAATTTAAGGATTATTTATTCTACAAAATAAAAATGAAATAAATATAGCATAAAAATCAGATGGACATGTTTATGAAATGTATATAAGAACCTAAGAAACCAACATGACTCCATTACACTCAACATGTAGGGTCAAGTAGCTTTTTATCTTACGATCTTTTTAAAATTAACTTAAAACCAAATTTTAGATTAAAATACACACAATGATGAGCGACTATATTACTACCAACAACCTTTAAAACAATAATTCGAACCTGCATAAGAAACATGTCACAATATTACTACCAATAAACTTTAAAATATTTATTCGAATCGCATACTAAACATATCACAATATAACTACCAACAACATTTAAAATAATAATTCGAACCACATATGAAATATATGGTTAAATAATTCAACTAATACCAAATGAATTTTTATTCATACAAGGGTCATATATTTTAAAAATATACATGGAGATATACATCTACCTATTTAAGCAGATACACTTTTTGATGTATTCTTAAATTAGTTATTAATGTCAACTAATAAAAATAAATAATAAACTCACAAATCATTGTCCATATTCTATTTATTGACTTCCATATATAACTTTCGAAAATTGTTGTCAAGTATTCATGTGTATATATCTATTTAAAAATTATATTTCAACGTAAGAGTAATGCTATTTTATTCTTTGAAAGAAAACATAAATATCTAAACCATTTTAGCTCATCGAAATGAAAGAATGTATATACTCAACATAAACATACCTAATGTGATTAAACGTGAAAGTATATATTTATATATGAGTAGATATCAAAAGTTTTTACTAACTTTTATAAATGTTTCATTATGAAGGTATTGCAATATAAATATTAAGCATACCATAATCATTTGAACTTTTTTCAGAACATGGCGAACTAAAATTACGGTGAGTCACACGCCCCAAACGCGACGCGACAACGATCAATCACTTAAACAGAAATAATTCAATAGTCTAAACCAATGATACAAACTCCAAGTGAAATAGAGTCTAATGCAGCGGAATAAAACACACACAAGTACTAATTACATCTTAAGGTCCGACGGAATCCGAATACAACCCAATAGATTATCCGAATTTAACTTACGGTCCAAAAAGAACAAAATGAAAAGTCCAACAACAATAAAAGTAAAAGGAGTGTCGCTCCACATCAACGATAGGAATTCAATCGTGGTAGGTTCGACGTCTTCAACGTACTCTTCATCTAAAGGTTAGAAAACGGGAGGGAGTGAGACAGAAATCTCGGTGGATGGGGTGATCGTGTGCAAGTGTGGCGATATATATAGTTAATGCGAAAAACGGTTGTATGAAAACGCGTGAGGTATGATGCATGTTTTCATACATAGCCCACAAAGCATCGTGATAAATATATATTAAGTAATATATTTATATAGTTTAAGAAATAGTTCGTGGTCACACAGGCACGATGATTCAAGCGGGACAGAGGATTGCGTCTTGAAGTGTAGCGCCAATCCCATGCAAGACAATTAGTGGTTGCGTCTCAAGTGTAGCGCCAACCCATGCATTACAAGTAGCGGTTGCGTCTCAAGTGTAGCGCCAACCAAACGTTAGTTCAACTCCGGAATCGTGTGGATCGATGTGATTCCTTCGTTCTTCCTTGTAACTCCCGTTCATGATGGTCCAAGACCTGTCACCTTATTGCTCCATAGGCAAAAAGACAAAATCCACGTTGGAGCTAGCAAGGCTCGGATTCGTCATAATCATGATTATACCTCAAGTACTACGACCCGCTTCCGCTCGGACAAACTCCGTCCCTCAATTGCGGGATTATGACGATGGGGCGGAAGAGTGGAATAGCAAAATGCCAGCTGCCCGGTTCCATCCCCGACGTATCCACTCCGACGTGCGAGCTCGACACACCAAGTTGACTCGAGGGCAATAAATTAAATACACGTTCGGTAGTCAAATCGCAATCAGTATATTGATTCGGGAAGAGTTCATGAAAAGGTTTTTCAAAAATTTGCGTAAGGTAATTATGGCGTTGGTGGAGTTATTTGGATGAAGATGATTATCGGGAGGATAAGCAATCTTCGATATCTTGAAATATTAGGTGGAACATAAGTCCTAAGTTATAGATTCAAATGCAAGACGTGGAAGTCGCCCGATCGGTATTAATCGGTCAAGGCGGTCCGATAAGTCAAGGGGTTTTTGAGAAAATAAAATATTTTAATTAAGAATTGAAATCAGAGGGTCTAGGGCTGTTTTAGTAAAAGAAAAATAATTTGAGTTAGGTCCTTGATAAAAAGAAATTTTACAATTTAGCCCGTTTTGTAAAAACCAATACTTTTGGGGTTAAAATTTGAATAAATAAATATCCCGACCTTGAACAATTATGAGGTCAGTTCCTAAATTCTCTAAATTGTTCAGAGATTCAGGTTTTTGAAGTTTTGGGGTCGGGTTTTATAAAATTCTCATATTGGCCCCAAATTTGCTAAAATTGCCATTTCGGGCTCTAAGTTTAAAATAATTGGAACTCACAAACCGGAAGGGATTTTAATGTGATTCCAGTTGAAAATTATCACTATGGTTAGTGGGATATTGGGACAAAAGCAGTTTTAAAAAGAAATAAGTTTAGGTCCTTTAACTTTTGAAAATTGTATTTTTGTCCCATTTTGAAATAATTGCCTTTAAGGCTTTTAGGGGTCCAATTGTTATGAAATTTAAACATTTAGTTCAAAATATAATTAAGTTATAGTTAAATTAGTATTTCCAGGTGCATGGGCTGCATAAGTCCTGGAAATTTTATTTGGTCCTCAAGTTTAATCTTTTACACTTTGGTCCCTCAATTTATATAAAATTTCTTTCCAAGCTCTAAACACTTGGATTTTTGGAATACACTTAAAATATGTTATTTCAGTCCCTTAAGAGTTAAAATTTCAAATTTCAAAATTAGGGTCTGGTACAGTTTCGAAATTTGCAAAATAGCCCTTAAACTTCTCAAATTTTACAATCTAGTCCTTGGGCTTTTAAGAGTTGATTTTATTTATCTAAAAACTCTTAAAATTTTATTAAAATGTCAAAACATAATTTTTGAACCTGAGTTCAGTCCCAAAAATCGAAAATTACAGAAGGGTCCCTTAAGTTTTATTTTCTTGCAATTAAGTCCACCAACTTTCCATTTTTGCATTTTAAGTCCAAAAGTTGAAATTTAATCAATTATGCTCGACTTGTCCAGGTTATAAATCATTCAAAACATAGATTTCAAGAGTCATACACATACATATCCTTCTCATACAAAATTTCATCAAGTATAACAATAAAGTGTGCATGTATGCCCTATTTTTCGATCAATCGTATTTTTGAGCAACACTTGAGAATTTTTCCAACTTGATACAAGAAAATAGCATGCAATACATAATATATATCTCAAGTGCTCAATAACAAAATACTACATGCATATTTTCAATTTAAAACACCTAGAAGTTGAAAGAATTTTTCCACCCACCTCGTAGTAGTTTCTCGGGTTGATCTAAAATGTAGTCTTCTTTCTTGAATCAACTTCATGACTCAAACTCTTGAAGATCAGCCCCTAAATGGTATCCAAACCATATTTTGGTGTTAAAATTAAAGTCTCAAGTCTAAAGAAAATATACTAGGACCAAATGGTTACTACTCACCTTAATATCTTCAAGTAGTCTCAAAAATGGAAATTTTCCTTCAAGCCTCTAACCTCCACTTGAAATGATGTAGGTCAGCCCTAAACTCCAAAAATTTATATTCTTGAGTCAAAAATTAATTCTTCATGTTGTCAAGAGAAAATACTAAAACCATAATTTTCTCACCCTTAATAATATGTAATCTTGAATTTCCTCTTCAAGCTTGTAGTCAAATCTAGGTCTCTAATTCTTCAAGAATTTTCTCTGAGTACCTCAACAAGAAGGATTCAACATTATTAGATGGTGAAGGTATAAGGTTGAGGATTGAAGAAGAAAAATAGAGTTGGGAGAAATGAAGATTTTCTTACCTTATGCTTGAAGAATTTGATCCTTTAGAGAGGAAAATGGAAGCAAGTCTTGTGTTTTTATGATAATTATGAAATGAATAATATTGGTAGATAAAGAAAAAAATAACAAAAATGATTGATTCCCCTAAGACAAGGAGCCAAAAGTTGGAGGAATAATAATCATGGTGTTGGTATTTTTATTTATTAGAATTTGGTGGAAAGAAAAATTTGTCCATCCTTTAAGCATGTGACCAAAAGTTGAAAAAAATAATAATATATATATGTAAATATATATATACATATATAATTGTAGGTCTTGAAAAGAATATGAAACAACCTCCCCATTTATGGTAATTTTTCAAATTTTAAAAAAAAATATATATTTTTTAAAAAAAAAAAAAATTGATTGGGAAATTGGTTGGGATGAATTATAGAATAAGATGAAATATTAGGATAAGGATTGGAATGTACTCCTAAATTGTTGGAGGTCTAATATTTCTAAGGTCGTAGTCAATCGATCAAGAATTAATACTATAGGAGAATATAAAATCGTTATGCTCAAAAAACGAGGAAGGCATAATTGATGTTGAAAGAAATAAATAAAAGTCGAGTCGCGTTTCATTAATAATGGTTTGTGATACATAAGCCGAATAAATAATCACTACCTAACACCGTATTTCACGCAGCTTAAAAATTCGGGGCCTCACATTCACCCCTCCTTAAAAGAATTTGGTCCCCAAATTCTCTTGAACAACTATGGATATTGATTCCTCATGTCTTCTTCCATTTCCCACGTTGCATCTTCTCTCGGTTTGGGTTTCACCATACCACTTTAACCATCGAAATCTCTCTATTACGCAATCGATGTATCTCGTTGGTCAATGATCCGGATTGGTTTCTCAATGTAGGATAAATTTTCCATCGGAGGAGGAGTATCTTGGGTGATAATATGCTCGGGGATCTGGTTGATACTTCTTTAACCTCGATACATGGAATACATCGTGCATTCCCGCATATTGTGCTTTAGTAACTCGAGTTAGAGACTAACTTCCCGATCCTCCGCAAAATTTTGTAAGGTCCAATATATCTCGGGCTCAACTTGCCTCCTTTCTTTGGATTGATCAATCCTTTTCCGTGGAGAGAGTCTCGAGAAATACTTCATCTCCGACTTCAAATTCTAAGTCCTTTCTTCTCTTTGTCTCAGTAACTCTTTTGGTGGCTCGAGTCATGCGGATCCGTTCCTTGATCGCCTTGACCTTCTCCATGGCCTCCCGAACTAAGTACTTTGGAATCGAGGCGACTTTCGTTTCTCTTTTGCAGTCCATTGGTCATCAATCTCCCATTGTAGTGGAGATCTACACTTTCGCCCGCATACAAGGCTTCGTAGGGTGCCATCCCAATTGTGGCCTGATAGTTGTTATTATAGGCGAACTCGCCAATGGTAAGTGAATCCCAACTTCCTTGGAAGTCCAACGTGCATGCTCGCAGATGTCTTCCACGGTTTGAATTGTTCGCCGGCCATCGGTTTGTGGATGTGCTTCTTGTCTTTGAAACTTAGCGAGGTACCCAATTCCTCATGTAAGCATTTCCGAATCACCGAGACAAATCTCGGGTCTCTGTCGACACTATGTCGACCGGCACTCCATGCGCAAATCGAATGATCTCTGGATATAAATTTGCACAAGTTTCTCGTAAGTCGTCGGTTTTCTTCATGGGTAGGAAGTGTGCGATTTTGTGAGTCGGCTCTCACGACTACCCATATAACATCATGGCCTCTTTTGGTCCTTGGTATATCCATCACAAAGTCCATCATTATGTGTTCCTATCTCCACTGAAATTCTCAATGGTTGTAATAAACCGATGGTCGTTGGTATTATGCTTTTACTCGTTGACAAGTCAAACATCTTGCAACGAACTCGCTACTTGGTTCTTCATATTCACCCACCGAAAATGTCGTTTCAAGTCCTTATACATCTTGTTTCCCAGGGTGTATAGTGTATTTCAATCTGGTGTGTTTCTCGCTAGAATTTCGCTCTAAACCGCTTTGTCACTTGGTACACAGACTCGATTTTGGAATCTAATGATTCCATCTTTATGTATCGAGAATTTTGATCTCTCTCCTTTAAGTATCTTCTCTTTTAATTTTTGAAGTTATACATTTGTCCCCTGTCCGCTTTGATCTCGTTGGAGATCGGTTTAACCAATATGTTAGCACATGAAATTTGAGTATTGGTTCTTGTTGGTTTCAAGCGCTCAACTCTTCTAATGATTTCCACTCTCGAATCATTGGTCCGCTAAACTCGCCGCATTCGGCGTCGGCTACTACGTTAGCTTTTCTCGATGGTATTGAATATCAAAGTGATAGTCTTCTATTAACTCCATCCATCTCCATTGCCTCAAAATTGAGATTCTTCCGAGAGAATAGATACTTTAGACTCTTATGATCCGTAAACCGTGAATGTTGCTCCGTAGAGATAGTGCCTCCATTTCTTTAACGCGAACACTATTGCGCCAATTCCAAGTCATGCGTTCGTAATTGGCTTCATACGGCTTGACTTTTCGTGATGCATAAGCAATGACCTTTCCTTCATGCATGAGCACTCGCTCCTAGTCCTTCCTTTGATACATCACCATAGACGACAAAGTTTTCTTCCCTTTGGAAGGGCTAAGATCGAGTCAGAAAAGTCGTTTCTTCGCTTCTTGGAAACTAGTCTCACACTTGTCATTCCACTCAAACTTGACTTGTTTCTCGGTTAGTCGAGTGAGTGGTCCTATCTTGGAGAAATTTCGATAAATCTTCGATAATATCCAAATAGTTCCTAAAAACAACTGATCTCCGTTACTACTCACCGTTGTTTCCATTCAACCACCTGCCTGTACCTTGAAGATCTACGGCGATCCCAAAGGTCTGATATACTATGTGTCCCAAGAATGCGACTCCACTAAGCCAAAATTCGCACTTGCTGAATTTGACATACAAACTTTGTGCTCTCGTAGTGTCTCCAAAACAATTTTTCGATGACGTTCATGCTCTTCTCTGACTTAGAGTATACGAGTATGTCATCAATGAATATAACTACGAATTGATCCAAATAAGGTTGAAAAACTCGATGCATAATATCCATAAATGCTGCGGTGCGTTTGTCGACCGAAAGGCATCACTACAAACTCGTAGTGTCCATATCCGTCCGAAGGCCGTTTTTGGAAATGTCTTCTTCACGGATCTTTAGCCGATAATATCCTTGTTGTAATCAAACTTCGAGTACACAATCACTCCTCAAGTTGATCAAATAGTTCGCCTATCCCGGGAGAGGATATTTAGTTGTAACATCTAGTCAAGATCATATAATAGTCACATCCTTAATGTATCTTATCCGTGATACCTAAACCACAAGTCAAATTCCCTTACTTAAGCTTGTGCAAGTACTTGAGAATGAATAACACAAGGGTATTATCATTGATCAATATACTTAGTTATTCCCTACTATCATTTTCCCAAAGTAATATCATTAGGTGTCTAGATCCCATAATATATCACATCCAAATCATATACTTATCAAGAGATATCCTCATATTCTTCGAGTCTCACCATATCGGGCATTATAATCTCTAAATCACCTAACGTCCAAATAAAGGAATATCTGGATATCTTAACACTATAATGTACCAAAAGAGTTCAAATATTCATCCAAGATTCAACTTAGGTCATCTAGTAGTGGTACCTAATCCAAGGTCGCAGAAACCTATCCTGGGTCCGCCTGTAAGTTTCCATCTTACTAGCCGAGCTCGATACCATAAACTCACACGCCCCAAACGCGACGCGACAACGATCAATCACTTAAATGAAATAATTCAATAGTAAAACCAATGATACAAACTCCAAGTGAAATAGAGTCTAATGCAGCGAATAAAACACACACAAGTACTAATTACATCTTAAGGTCCGACGGAATCCGAATACAACCCAATAGATTATCCGAATTTAACTTACACCAAAACAGAACAAAATGAAAAGTCCAACAACAATAAAAGTAAAAGGAGTGTCGCTCCACATCAACAAGTAGGGAATTCAATACGCTGGTAGGTTCGACGTCTTCAACGTACTCTTCATCTAAAGGTTAGAAAACGGGAGGAGTGAGACAGAAATCTCGGTGGATGGGGTGATCGTGTGCAAGTGTGGCGATATATAGTTAATGCGAAAACGGTTGTATGAAAACGCGTGAGGTATGATGCATGTTTTCATACATAGCCTACATCGTGATAAATATATATTAAGTAATATATTTATATAGTTTAAGAAATAGTTCGTGGTCACACAGCACGATGATTCAGCAGACAGGAGGATTGCGTCATCAAGTGTAGCGCCAATCCCATGCAAGACAATTAGTGGTTGCGTCAAGTGTAGCGCCAACCCACGCATTACAAGTAGCGGTTGCGTCAAGTGTAGCGCCAACCAAACGTTCCTTCAACTCCGGAATCGTGTGGATCGGATTAAAATGATTCCTTCGTTCTTCCTTGTAACTCCCTTCATGATGGTCCAAGACACACGTCACCTTATTGCTCCATAGGCAAAGACAAAATCCACGCTGGAGCTAGCAAGGCTTGGATTTGTCATAATCATGATTATACCTCAAGTACTACGACAGCTTCCCTTGGACAAACTCCGCCCAATCAATTGCGGGATTATGACGATGGGGCCGAAGAGTGGAATAGCGGTAGAGCTGCCCGGTTCCATCCCGACGTATCCACTCCGATCGTGAGCTCGACACACCAAGTTGACTCGGCAAAAAATTAAATACACGCTCGTAGTCAACCAGGCAATGAAAGTATATTGATTCGGAAGCGATTCATGAAAAGTTTTTTCAAAAATTTGCGTAAGGTAATTATGGCGTTGGTGGAGTTATTTGGATGAAGATGATTATCGGGAGGATAAGCAATCTTCGATATCTTGAAATATTAGGTGGAACATAAGTCCCAAGTTATAGATTCAAATCGCAAGACGTGGAAGTCGCCCGCGATGACGGTATTAATCGGTCAAGCGCGGTCCGATAAGTCAAGGGGTTTTTGAGAAAATAAAATATTTTAATTAAGAATTGAAATCAGAGGGTCTAGGGCTGTTTTAGTAAAAGAAAAATAATTTGAGTTAGGTCCTTGATAAAAAAAGAAATTTTACAATTTAGCCCCCGTTTTGTAAAAACCAATACTTTTGGGGTTAAAATTTGAATAAATAAATATCCCGACCTTGAAAAATTATGAGGTCAGTTCCTAAATTCTCTAAATTGTTCATAGATTCAGGTTTTGAAGTTTTGTGGTCGGGTTTTATAAAATTCTCATATTGGCCCCAAATTTGCTAAAATTGCCATTTCGGCTCTAAGTTTAAAATAATTGGAACTCACAAACCGGAAGGGATTTTAATGTGATTCCAGTTGGAAAATATCACTATGGTTAGTGGGATATTGGGACAAAAGCAGTTTTAAAAAGAAATAAGTTTAGGTCCTTTAACTTTTGAAAATTGTATTTTTGTCCCATTTTGAAATAATTGCCTTTAAGGCTTTTAGGGTCCAATTGTTATGAAATTTAAACATTTGGTTCAAAATATAATTAAGTTATAGTTAAATTAGTATTTACAGGTGCATGGGCTGCATAAGTCCTGGAAATTTTATTTGGGTGCTCAAGTTTAATCTTTTACACTTTGGTCCCTCAATTTATATAAAATTTCTTTCCAAGCTCTAAACACTTGGATTTTTGGAATACACTTAAAATGTGTTATTTCCAGTCCCTTAAGAGTTAAAATTT
This sequence comes from Rehmannia glutinosa, assembly GCA_016081115.2. Classification (NCBI taxonomy): domain Eukaryota; kingdom Viridiplantae; phylum Streptophyta; class Magnoliopsida; order Lamiales; family Orobanchaceae; genus Rehmannia; species Rehmannia glutinosa. The sequence goes on along the minus strand of JABTTQ020002479.1, from coordinate 15,571 downwards.
CAAATTTCAAAATTAGGGTCTGGTACAGTTTCGAAATTTGCAAAATAGCCCTTAAACTTCTCAAATTTTACAATCTAGTCCTTGGGCTTTTAAGAGTTGATTTTATTTATCTAAAAACTCTTAAAATTTTATTAAAATGTCAAAACATAATTTTTGAACCTGAGTTCAGTCCCAAAATCGAAAATTACAGATGGGTCCCTTAAGTTTTATTTTCTTGCAATTAAGTCCACCAACTTTCCATTTTGCATTTTAAGTCCAAAAGTTGAAATTTAATCAATTATGCTCGACTTGTCCAGGTTATAAATCATTCAAAACATAGATTTCAAGAGTCATACACATACATATCCTTCTCATACAAAATTTCATCAAGTATAACAATAAAGTGTGCATGTATGCCTATTTTTCGATAAATCGTATTTTTGAGCAACACTTGAGAATTTTTCCAACTTGATACAAGAAAATAGCATGCAATACATAATATATATCTCAAGTGCTCAATAACAAAATACTACATGCATATTTTCAATTTAAAACACCTAGAAGTTGAAAGAATTTTTCCACCCACCTCGTAGTAGTTTCTCGGGTTGATCTAAAATGTAGTCTTCTTTCTTGAATCAACTTCATGACTCAAACTCTTGAAGATCAGCCCCTAAATGGTATCCAAACCATATTTTGGTGTTAAAATTAAAGTCTCAAGTCTAAAGAAAATATACTAGGACCAAATGGTTACTACTCACCTTAATGTCTTCAAGTAGTCTCAAAAATGGAAATTTTCCTTCAAGCCTCTAACCTCAACTTGAGATGATGTAGGTCAGCCCCTAAACTCCAAAAATTTATATTCTTGAGTCAAAAATTAATTCTTCATGTTGTCAAGAGAAAAATACTAAAACCATAATTTTCTCACCTTAATAATATGTAATCTTGAATTTCCTCTTCAAGCTTGTAGTCAAATCTAGGTCTCTAATTCTTCAAGAATTTTCTCTAGGAGTACCTCAACAAGAAGTATTCAACATTATTAGATGGTGAAGGTATAAGGTTGAGGATTGGAGAAGAAAAATAGAGTTGGGAGAAATGAAGATTTTCTTACCTTATGCTTGAAGAATTTGATCCTTTAGAGAGGAAAATGGAAGCAAGTCTTGTGTTTTTATGATAATTATGAAATGAATAATATTGGTAGATAAAGAAAAAAATAACAAAAATGATTGATTCCCCCTAAGACAAGGAGCCAAAAGTTGGAGGGAATAATAATCATGGTGTTGGTATTTTTATTTATTAGAATTTGGTGGAAAGAAAAAGTTTGTCCATCCTTTAAGCATGTAACCAAAAGTTGAAAAAATAATAATATATATATGTAAATATATATATATATATAATTGTAGGTCTTGAAAAGAATATGAAACAACCTCCCATTTATGGTAATTTTCAAAATTTTTTAATAATAAAAAAAAATATATTTTTTAAAAAAAAAAAAATTGATTGGGAAATTGGTTGGGATGAATTATAGAATAAGATGAAATATTAGGATAAGGATTGGAATGTACTCTAAATTGTTGGAGGTCTAATATTTCTAAGGTCGTAGTCAATCGATCAAGAATTAATACTATAGGGGAATATAAAATCGTTATGCTCGAAAACGAGGAAGGCATAATTGATGTTGAAAGAAATAAATAAAAGTCGAGTCGCGTTTCATTAATAATGGTTTGTGATACATAGCCGAATAAATAATCACTACCTAACACCGTATTTCACGCAGCTTAAAATTGGGCCTCACATGAGCAAAGAAAACACAACAATCAAAGAACGTATAGATATTCTCAGAGCAGCAAACACAACAATCAAAGATAAGCACAACAAAAGGGTACAAACATCAAAGAATCATGAGAAAGCTCCAAGGTTCGGTTGTTATAGGCAAGAAACGCAGGAGAAACATCAACAATAACGACGGTAATGTAATTTAATATAAAAAAATTCATTTTCAAAACTTATATTCTGGATTTCATAGTTAATCAAATGTTAAATACATATCAAATGGTTTAGTGATTGGCTTATCTCGTAAAGGAATTTTCTTTGAATTTGTTCTTTTGCTTTTGAAATTTCTTTTCATCCCGAAAGACAAAAAAAAAATATTGATCGCTTTCTAAATAATAAAAAAGATTTCACGTTCTTTCATTGTAAAAGGAATAGGATAATACAAAGGTTGTGTGTATCTTATCTTTTGTGTGCTAATTTATTTCATTTTTAGATGACCTTCAACACCTTTTTACATAACCTGGAAAACAATATAAACACAACAAAGTCATAAGTAGCATAATATGTTTATAACATATAATTAAAATTATCACGAGAAGTTGGCAAAATATTTTAGTATGTTTAATAAACCACGCTTTTCTATCCCATTAAATAGTAGAATAACCAAATTATTTTAATTGAATATTTCAATAATTTAGTCAATTCTATTTTTTTAGAATATACATATATCTTCTATGTATATAATACAAGAATAGATATATATAATAAATTAATAATAAATAGTAGAATAACCAAATATGTATGCTTACATACGAATAGTACAACTGTTTTTATATTATTATTAACCATAATATCTATTTAAAAAGTTGTAAATAAAAAAATGACAATATTTAAAAACAATAAATTAGACAAAAATTTTGGTTAGTACCTTTTTATCCTACACCGATTTTTATCTACAAAAATAAAGAAATAAAGTTAGGAATAGTTTTTGGAGAAGGATAAAATAAAACTAAAAAAATACATACCTTACCGTGGGGATTTCACTCTGGGCCTTGAACATGTTGGATCTGTTTTTTTTTTTCGCTTGAGTTTGTTCAAAGAAAGTATAGATCTCACGCTTTTTATTTAGATTACATGCATTTTAAACCTTTAATATCGAAAAAGGGTAAAAATAGTAAAAATAAGACCTCATTTTATGCAAAATCGTAGAGTTTTAAAGTTTGAAAACTCGAAAAATTTAACTAATATTTTGGTAAAAACAAAACCCTATATGTTCGATCAAGAGTTCTAAAATGTTCGAAAAATTGGAGGTTTGAAATCTAGAACTCCATTTTCCCCCCTTTTTTTAAAAAAAAATAAAACCTCGTATGTTCGTACAATATTACTAAAAATTAGAAAAATGGAGTTTGAACTCGAAAACCCCATTTTTAAATAAGCGCTTATTCGAGTCTCCTCCGTTGAAGGTTCGAGTGAACAAAAAAATTGCGGGATCTACAAATTTTAACTCGATCTCGGTGTGAAAATACATGCAACTATGAAGCCATTTTATTTACATCAAAATCTATGTTTTAGATTTTCAAAATCTTCAAAAAATAAAAAAGCATATAAAATAACAGTCTTGAAAAACAAAATTGGGCTTGAAAATAGAAAGTTTACTCGAAAATTTTAGAAAAACAATTAAACCCTAAATGTTCGATCAAAAGAACAAAACAAAATCGAAAAAATGGAGGTTTGAACTCGAAAACCTCATTTTTTCGAACATAATCGAAAGTTTATATAGCCTAATCCATAAATTTTGATCGACAAAACTTACGTTTTTCGAAATACCACATGTTTGAACTCAAAAACACCAAAGCATTTTGAACGAAATCGAGAATCGAGATAAATATCGGATAAAAATCAAACCCATCTCAATCAAAAAAATAATCAAAAACCCTAAACCAACGACTCATTTTTTCCGAGAGAGAAAATAGTGGGCAAGAATCGAGAAACATCTCTCGTGTTTATTCTCTCTCAAGAAAAAATGGGGAAACTCCTAAAGTATCCCCAAAATTTGAAATCGAAAAGTGGGGAAGAAGAAAGAAATGAGGCGAGTCAAACCATCGGTGCGTTGGAGGAGGTGAGAAGTGAAGAGTGGTTTTGGGATAAAGGGGGCAATGGGTTCTTGCATTGGAGAAGGTGAGATGAGTTGAGTGGTTTTGGGATAAGGGGGCCGAATGGGTTGTTGAAACACAACTCTAGAAATGTGTTTCTTCACTTTGTGAAGAATCCTTCAAATCACATGATCGCCCTTTTAACAAAATCCTGGACACGTGTCGCGATCGTGTGTGTATCAAAATCGATGTGTATAAGTGTGGGCTTTCTAAATACAAGAGTGTAGTTTTTGGGTGACATAATGTGGGCTTTCTATGTTGTATAAATGGATTAAGTAATAAAATGTTTTGAAGCCCATACAAAATTGGGGTCCAATAAGATATGTTATATATTGAAAATGGGATGGGCTATTTTAAGTTTTTACCCCATTTTTAGTATTCTTGGGCTAGGAATTTGCACCTATTTTAATGTGTATTTAGACTATTTATGATGTATTTTTTTATTTAAAAATTTTTGTAAATGTTTTCAAAATTGTATTTTAAAATTTTTAAATTTATTCAAAACCAAAATTTATCTACAATTAAAATATTAAACGTATTTAATATTTATATATAATTAAAATAATAAACGTATTTAATTAAAGGAATAAATGTATTTAATATTTAATATATATTTACATCTAAATAGATTTTATTTTTTATTAGAACTAAAATATGTAATTAGATATTTTTAAAATTAATCTAATGTTAAATAAAATTCATTAATTATAATCTATGTAATTGTTTACATATTATTTATAATTATTTCGAAAATTTAATATTTATATAAATTGATTGAATGCGTTTTTGAATAATGAATATTTTGTTAATGTTTTGTATTAAAGTTGTAGGCTTTTTAATGAATTTAATATTTTTTATTAAAGATTTAATTAAATTTTAAGTAAATTTAAAAATTCTATATTCTCTCAAACTCATTTAGTGACTTTTTATAGAAAACTATACGGTTTCCGCAGGCTCATCTTCGAATCAAGCGAATAGAATGGATTTGCAAGTTTCGGCCAACAAGGAGTATTTGTCAACCTGCCGAGTTCACCGCCTAGTGACATCACAAATGATATATTCTCCGTATTTTTTTAATAATAAATAATCCATGTACTTATATATTTTTTTTTGACACGTGTAATTTAACTTTTGGCAATGTGGTTCCCATCTTTAAAGGTCCAACTCGAAAAATGTCAATAATTTTGGCACTTCGCTTGGTAATATATCCGGAACGCCTACCAATATGAGCTCTAATATATCTGTGATCATTGATCTCACTCGATGATGATGATGAAAATTGATGCGATCGAGTAAATACTATAATCATCGAAAATATTGGGACTGATGTAAATCAATCCAATTTAATTGAGCCTTTCACCTGACTATCATTGGTAATTATAACTAATTTCATATATTTATTTCAATTTAAGTCAAATGGATTTAAATATTGTTTAAATAATTAATAATTAATTAATTTATTTCAGATTATTGGGATATTGGTGATTCAACACACACGTGTCAATTTTGTGGTTCCTTATATCAGGTATGAAGAAGACTACGATCTCATGTAAAATCCAAGAGCCCTCAATATTCTATGTGTTGCGATCATGGAATTATTCAGCCTTCCTTCTATCAAACCACCTCCTCCGGTGCTTCACGATTTATTGTTGGAGTTAGTGATAAGAGCAGACATTTTCGAAAATATAGGATCGTACAATAACATGTTCTGCTTTTACATCAATGGGAGGCAAAATCGATACTGAATAAATAGGGGTCGTGGTTCTCCAATTTTTCGCCTACATGGCCAAAATTATCATTTGATTGGTAGTCCTGTTGCCCTCGGATGGTTCGACGCCAAGTTTGCATAGATGTACATATATGATACAAATAATGAAATCTCAAACAGCCTGAATTGTGTGAGGTTCGTTTGATTTTACTTTTTAAACTCATAATAATATTTTGTTACATTTTTTTCTATTTACTCTAAATGTTTTAATTCGTTTTGTTTTGTAGACAAGGTAGTGAAACTAATAATTTGCACGAAGATATTATGGCCGGACTAAAAAAATGCTCGATGAAAATAATGTTTTGGTGAAGACTTTCCGAATGGCAAAAGACAAAATCCAATAATCTTCAAATTCTGATGTTAGATTGCGTCTTGTAGGTGCTCGGAATATCGATGCAAGAAGGTACAATGCGCCTTCGAGTTCTCAAGTTGCTTTTGCTTTGATCGTTGGTGATTTTGATCTTGCTCTGGTCAAAGGGATATTTTGCTTGAAACAAAAACTGGATATTTGAAACGATAAATGAATCAATGCTTCCTATTTGGCTCTACAATATCCTCTGCTATTACCTTATGGTGAAGACGGGTTCAGAGAAGACATACCATTTTCAGAGTTGAAGAAATCAAGTCCAGGTGGAAGAAAAACAATAAGCGTTCGAGAATTCTTTGCATATAGATTACACGACAGATTACAAAGAATCGTCGCCTATTCTATCATCACGCAGATCTGTTTCAACAATTTATTGTCGACGCTTATATAATGGTAGAATCGTCACGATTGAAATATATTTGCTTGCATCAAAAGAAGTTGCGTTGTGATATATGTAAAGGCCTGTCAGATGCTGTGTTAAATGGAGACATCAATACCTGCACTCAAGGAAAACGTATTATATTACCTTCGAGTTTCACCGGAGGTGCACGATTCATGATACAAAATGATCGTGGATGTAATGGCTATTTGTCGTTGGGGGATATCCGTGATTTAATTATAACATTTACTTCTAACCCAAAATGGCCAGAGATTGTTCGCTTAGTGGAGAATAAGAATCAATCCTAAGGATCGACCGATATTGTTTGTTGAATCTTCAAAGTCAAGCTCGATGCTTTAATCAAAGATCTTCGCAAAATAAAAATATTTGGAAAAATAGTAGCAGGTTATGAATTATTATTATTATTATTATTATAATATTATTATTATTATTACTATTACTATTATTATTATTATTATTATTATTATTATAATAGTTTAAATTTTATTAATCATTATACACTTATTTTATTTCCTAATTTTATTCATTGAAGTTATATACACGATAGAATTTCGAAACATGGATTGCCTCATGCTCATATATTATATTTCTAAGGAAGACAAGTTTCCAACCGCATCTCGAAATAGATAGAATTATATCAGCCGAAATACAAGATGAGGCATCGATCCATGCTATCATGCGACGGTGAGAGACTTTTATGATTCATGAGCCATGCGGTGATGTAAGAAAAAACTCACCATGCATGTCAAGGTCGCTGTACCAAGCATTTTCTCGAAAAAATTGTTGATGCTACTACTATTGATGAAGAATGTTATCCACGTTATAGCGTCGATATAATGGGAAAATAGTTGAGAACAATGGTGTACCTCTTGACAACATATATGTTGTTCCTCATAATCGCGATTGCTACTCAAGCACGGTGCTCACATCAATGTGGAGTGGTGCAATCAATGAAGATCGATTAAGTATTTGTTTAAGTATGTGAATAAGGGGCATGATCGTGGTGACAACTTCATTCTATCATAGTACAAATGATGATGAATCTGGGAAACCCGTCGATGAAGTCAACATGTACTATGATTGCATATATGTTTCAATCATGCGAGGCATCATGGAGATTGTTGGGATTTGAACTCAATACAACCCCCTTGGACGCCGTAGTTTCCATCTTGAAAATGAGCGAGCATTATTTTTCATGATTCTGAACGAATAGATGACGCCCTAAATAAGAGTGCTATTAAGGAAAACATGTTCTTGGCATGGATGGAAGCCAATAAGATATATCCAAGCAAGAAAGGGAGACTTATGCCAAAGCTCCGACAAAGTTTACATGGAAACAAGCAATCGGGGAAGTGGGCGCCAAGAAAAGGCGGAAAATCTATAGACGAGTCTTTATGTGCCTCCCGGTCTTTAGTGATATGTACTATTTGAGGTGCCTCATCAATGTAGTACGTGGTGCTATGTCATGATGATTATAAGAAGGTTAAAGGGTTCAACACTCTTCATATCGTGAAGCTTGTTATGCTCAAAGGTTTATTGAAAGATGATAGAATAGTACGTTGATGGCATCACTCGGCGAGCCACCGGTGTCCGCAGAGTCTATGGATTATGTTTGCCTCATTATTGTCGTTGGATTCTTTGAGCATGCCACACATGGTAGATAAATGCTTGGAATATCTTTCGGATGATAGTCTTTATAGACAGCGAGCCCTTATGCGGCATAAAGGTATTACAATGAATTTCCAAAATATTTAATTAAATTTTTGTTTATGCGTATTTGTAGATACTCACTATCTTGATCCATATTTGTTTTACTAAACTTTTTCCATTTTATTCTTTTGTATAGAGTGATATTGAGTGAGAATGAAATCAAGAATTTGGCATTGGTGGAAATTGAGAAACAATTGAGAAGTCGCATGAGCCTCACGTGAATTTTATTCAATGCCATTCCCATTTTTGATAGTTTTGAAATTAATCAAAACAGATTGATATTACGAGTTAAGGTATGATCGTGATTTGTTGCTTGTGGAGCACTAAAGCCTTCTTTTTGAAGATGACGGATGAACAACATCAAGTGTATTCCAAAATAATACGTGTTGTTCAATGCAATGAAGGTCGTATGTTCTTTGTATATGGATACTGAGAGGTACTGGAAAAATATTTTTGTGGAGGGATTTATCTTCTAGGTTGAGATCGAGGGACAAATTGTTCTAAATGTGGCATCGAGTGGCATAGCATCCCTTCTCTTATCCGGTGGAAGGACCGCACATTCTTGATTTGTTATTCCATTAAATACAAATGAAGAATCAACGTGCAATATCAAACAAGGAACACCGCTTATGAATTGATCGCTCGTTGTAAACTCATTATTTGGGACGAAGCACCAATGATGAACAAGTATTTTGAGTCGGTGGACCAATCTGATGAGATGTTATGCGGCTCGAGAACCCAAATAGTCTCCATATCCTTTGGAGGTAAAACTATCGTTTTCGGTGGAGATTTCGCATAAAATATTACCTGTTATACCCAAGGGAACACGATAAGACATTGTTAATGCCACAATAAATTCATCCTACTTGTGGAATGATATTACAATACTTAGATCACCAAGAATATGCATCTTAGTCTTGGTCAAACTCGATGATTATACTTGAGTTGGTTAAGTTTTTTGAATGGATAGCAAACATTGGAGATGGAACAATCGGAGAAGAAAGTGATGGTTACTCCACTATTGATATTCCCAAGATATTTTGCTCGAGGCCTTTGATGATCCAATTGCAACTATTGTTGAAGATACCTATCCAATGTTTAGAGATGCCATTAATGATCCGACCTATTTGAAGGAAAGAGCTATATGGCACCTACACTTGATGTTGTTGAGTCAATTAATCAATATATGACGTCTTTGAACTCCTCCGAAGGCCAGCCATTTTGAGCTTTGATAGCACATGTAAGTCGATTCTAATATTGATTCTTGCATGATCCGCACACGCCTAATTCCTAAATGGTATAAAATGCTCTGGTGTTCCAAATCATGAATTGCATCGAAGGTTGGGACTACGGTTATGCTATTGAGGAACATAGACTATTGGATTGGATTGTGTAACGACAATATTAGTGATTACGAGGCTTGCAAGCATGTACTTGAGTCTAAAATCTTAACTCACACAATGTTGGGCATAAGGTGTTGATTCGCGAATGACACTAACCCGCCGGACCAGGATACCATTCAAGTTTCAACAGAGACGCTTTATCTAATTGTTTCGTGACGCAATGACCATTAACAATAGCCAAGGACAATCTCTCTCCAATGTGGTCCTCGTATTTGAAAAATCCGTTTTTCATCATGGTCAATTATCCATTGATGTCTCTCGAGTTACGAATCCTAAGGGGTCAAAATATTAATTTGTGGAGACGATAAATCAAAAATAAATAGACGGATAATGTTGTGTACAAGGAAGTATTCCAAAATGTGTAATTGTTGAATGTAGTTATTACCTTGGTTTATTTTTCTCGAGTTTGTATTTTTCAATTATACATTCTTATTTATTTTAATCTTTATATATACACATAATTTACATTCAACAATACATTTCATCACATCCTGCAAGGCCGCACGAGCTCTAGTATATATAAAACCCGTAATTTATGTTTTTTATCCTAATTTTTCTTCCTACTAATCATGTTTAAAAACGATATGTATTATATAATTTTTTTTTATTAGTGAGGAGCAGCTAATAATGGTATAAATTGATAACCCCATTTTTTTGTACCTTTTTGCCATTAACATTATTTTTTCCATTATCTCCAACTTTAAGCCCACTATTGCCCATTCATTCGTGTTTTCAGCAAAAAACTTTAAAGATACAATTTTTATTTCTCTCCTCAAAACTCGGATTCTAGTAGTTAAACATTTGAAACACCAGGGGTTGACTGTTGGGTAAGGGTTGCAGTGCGACCTCGAGGTCACAGTTCAACTCCCGACTAACGCGAGCGTGGGATTGGGTTAACCCCTCCTCCCCGAGAGACAGACCATCCCAGGAAGGACTGATGTCCTATAGTCCAGAAGGAAGTGTGGGATCTGACTTCTAACACAGGTGGTGTGGAGATACTGCCGATGCGACAAAAAAAAAAAGTAGTTAAACATTTGTATCCAACTCTTATTAAATCAATTTTCATATTTCAACATCAACACTCATGCATATCGGCCCTTTGTAAATATATTTGAATAACTCAACCAAAAAGTTAAGCAGTAAGTAAATTTAATTTTTTATAAAAACTTGGTTTTGTTATATTTATTGTTGTCAATAACGATTAATTCAAATGTTTGGATTTGGTTTATGTTTTGTGTAACAGTGTGTGTATTTAAGTGGGTTTCCTAATTTTAGTGTGTGAGTGTGTGTGAGAGACGTTGTATGTGTGTGTGATTTAGTGATTTAGTGTGTGTGCCAAGACTGTGTATGTGTGTTTGTGTCTGTGATTTCAAGAGTTGGTGTGTGTGTGTGTGTTTATGTGTAAATTTGTGTGGGTCTATGTGTGTAATGTTGTGTGTGCGTGAGTGTGTTTAATTGTGTGTAATATGTGTGCGTTATGCGTGTGTAATTTGTCTGTCCGTGCGTGTGATGTTGAGTATGTGTAGAGATTTGTGAGTGTAAGAGATGAGAATGAGGGGCTTGAATTAGGACTTGACTTTGAAAATTTGATAGAGAGTTGGGGTTATTTGCAATTTTGAATTTTCAGTGTAACCCTTAACTTTCAAATAGGTCCTAATCTCAAGTCAAAGTTTCTGAAAATTTCAGTTTAGTCCCAAGCAGTTTCAATTAAGTCCAAATTTTTATTTAAATTTTTAAATTTTTCAAAATTTACCCCTATAACTTAATTAAATTTTCTGAAATTTTTAATTTGACCGCACAAGTTTTAATCTAATCCAAAAATCTCAAATTTCACTTCTATTTTCTTTCAATTTTGCCCCAACAATTGTTTTTTAGTAGATTTTGACCTACTAGAAAGCCCTAGACTATTTTATAAGTATAACTATTTTAATTAGAAATTACTACTTAATTTCTAGGCCTAAATCATGTTAGATTTATATGGTAGGTGACGACGGACCATATAATTAAGCCTCTTGTCGAGAGCAATTTGTGCATCTATTTTATTTGCCGATTGAGGTAGATATTCTTATCACATTTTATATGTATAATTCATTGCCTTTGTTAAATGCTTAAATTGTTCAATTATGTAAATTACGCATTTTCAATGGTTAAATGATACGCATAATTATGTGAATTATATACTTTCGAATGTATTATATGATATGCATAATTATGTGAATTATGTGTTGTTTATGTGCTAAATGATATGATTAAAATTTTTACGAATTACATGTTTTTCATTACAATGTATGTTATATATATATTTTATGCAATGGGAAAGGAAAATTTTGATCTCGTACACTAGGAAAAATATGGCATTCATGCCAAAGAAAAGAACTTTAACCGTCTTTATGGGAAAGGAAAAATATGGCATTTGTGCCACTGAAAGGAAATTTTTGGCATCGAGCCACTGAAAGAAAAATATGGCATCCGTGCCAGGGGAAAGGAAATTTTTGGCATTGTGCCACGAGAAAAAATGTGGCATTAGTCCTACGAAAGGTTATGTATTATTCGGCATGCCAACAGAAAGGTTATGTATTATTTGACTTATGCCAATAGGAAAGGTTATGTGTCAATTTATGTAATTGTGCACTTTTCGTATTAGCTTAGACAATCTTTATCCGTCTTAAGTATGCGATTACTCAATCCTAAATTCAAACTCTTTTGAATTATATAGATGGATGCGCGAATGTGGGGGAATAGCCAAGATTTCATTTTCATTATTTCAATTTCAAGAACAAGATTTTATTTTCAATTATTTCAATTTCAAGAACATCAAACTCGTTTTCCAATTTAGAGCATTTGTGATGTCCTAACTTTTAATTTGTTTGAGTATTTTGAATGGATTTCAAATTTTGACCCTACAATTATTTCTTAAGCTTAAGTTTTCTCATTATCGCTTCCGCTAAACTGTTCATTTATCTATTTAAAAAAAAAATAATACGAAATTTCTTAAAATTTAGTAACGCTAAAAAAATGCATTTAAAAAAAGAATATGGCGTTATAATATATGTATATTTTTATGAACTTTTTGGCAAATAATTTATAACTTACATATTTCAAATTGTAGGAGTCGACTTTTATCAAGCTCAAGTAGAGGGAATTAATTAATTTAATTTTTAATACTTAATTAATTCAGTAATAAAATTGTATATCTATACAAATTTAAAATAATAATATTTTTTTAATTTGTAGCAATCTTCATCCCAGAGGAAGTCAACACATTAAATAAGAGGGTTTAAAAGGACGAGAGTGCCTAAAAGTCCCTCACTAAAAAAGAGTTGTAACTTATCATCATGCACTTTGATCAAAGAAGATGAAGTCAATTGCCAAGAAGAAGATATTTTGAAGAAGTAGGATTTACCAATATCGTTATTATATTGGGACCAGATGAGTCCCCGTACACAATTTTAGACTACCTAAGAATAAGTAGAGTCATTAAATGAAATGCTACCTCCGAGTTAGCCCGCCGCCAAAGAGAAATGCAGGTTGGGCGAAAACCCACTAATCTATTATCAGATCGGAGTCCGACCCGATCCGCCCATGAAATGACCTCCGCAGATCGGGCCGCTCGACTTTGGATTAATTTAAATTTTTTAGTATATTTTAAAATAAATATTATTCATCATTTTATACTAATAATTTTACGATAATAACAAATATGTATGTCATTAAAAATATTAATTAACAATTTTAAGTTTAAATAATTTAATAGTGAAACCAATGAATCAATTCTTTTTTTATAATTTTTGTAATTATATTATACTCTATTTTAATAATATGTTATATTTTTAGGATCTTTTATTTATTTTTAATATCAATAATAATATTATATTACACTTCAAACATATTTACTGATAGTATTTATACATTGTTAAAAAATTAAATTCAACTTTGATTCAAAATATAATAATAATAAATTAGAAGATTGTACTTTTAAAATTATATTACAACATAATTAAAATATATTATTTTTAAATATAATGACTCATTATATATTTTAAAATTTAGCAAACTCCTGCATATTTTTTCCAGCTTTTAAATTAACATTATTATTTTCATTATATATTATGAATATATTAAGGAATCGAATGTCAAAATTTTAACATATATAAAAAAATCAGAATTTGTATACAATTAAAAGATTAAACTCGATGATGTATATTGTAATACCAAATTACGCTTTAAACACTAATTTCAAAATATCTAAATTTCATTACAGGATTTGATTAAAATTATAAAATCTTATTGAATATATATATATATATATATATAATAACAAACTTGTTTCCAAATTTATTTTTCTGCTATTTGCACTTGCTAAAACACTATTAGATTTTTTAATGAAAAATAAAAAGTAAAACAAATATATATGTCAAATATCTTTGTAATTATATCTTTGTAAAATTTATTAGTATAAATGATGAATACTATTTATTTTAAAAATGTAATAAAAAATTTAAATTAGGTCCACAAGGTCGGTGGGTCTGACGGTCGGCCATTTCATGAGGTGAATGTGGCCGAACCGATATCAAAAGTAGATTAGATGGAGTTTAAGCTCCGACCCAACTCGTTTTCTCTTTTCAAATGTACTAACCCGCACTCCGGGCCATTTGACAAACTACTTATTATCAATAGTCATTGCATCGTACTGGGCCTCATCTTAGTTGGATCGAAAAAAAAAAGAGATAATATTATAGCCAATAATGCTGATTTGTTTTATATTTTGTTTAGATCTTTTGGATTTTTTAATACAATATTTAATACCGATTAGTCATACACGTATTTGATTGTTAATGCATACTGAAATTAAAATGGACAAAGTTAATAATAAATTACAATAATTTCGACAATAAACTATCTTTCCTTTTTTTGTTAAAAAAAAGATTCTTTCCAAATTTACGTATAGTATTTAATTCTAATTAGACATACCTAAATTACAATGTCAATGCATACTCATAATTAAGATTACCAAATTTAATGATATGATTACAAAAATATTGACATAACATATATATCCATTTTCTTTTTCATTTTTCCATAAAAAATCTATTTAAAATTTAGCAAGTTCAAATAGGCGCAGAAAATAAATTTTGGTTTATTTATTATTATTATTATTATATATATATATATTTAAGGTACTAGACATTTTGTTTGTTTAATATGCTTTATTATAGGGTTTAAGATATTATGATTTTCTGATGTGATTATAAATTGATTACCTGGATATTGGAACTGTTATTTTTTCAGAATGTTATTTCTTTATGTTATTAATTGGTCGTTTTGAATTTTTTTAGTTTATATAGCTTTTGATGATTTGTGACTATAAAAGTCATAATCATATATTCTGAAATATTTAAATATATGTTTTTAGTAGATATAAATAAATAAAAAATATGGCACTCTTCGATTTTTTAATTTTTTTATGGAAATCATGACAACATAAATTTATGACATGCTTAAATATAATTGTGTATTGCTGGATTCAGAAGTGCACGATATAAAAAAAATATTCCTTATAACTGAGTATTATAAAAACTGCAAATTTGAAAGTTTTACATTATAATAGTAAACTGCTATCTAAATGCAAATTGACAACACGGTTCAAAATGAAAAATATTGATTTAAAGAGATATAAATATTGATTTGTTTAAAAATATTTAATATTTAATATTTAAACAATATATATTTATGATAAATTTTAAAATATATAAAAAAGTAAAAAAAATATATATTTTGAATTATAATTGTAAATGCGATTTTTAGAATGACACCAGAAATCATGTTGATATATATATATATATATATATATATATATATATATATATATATATGTGATTGGTTCAAATAAGACCAATCCCTTTTGTGTTAGTCCATAAGTGTTCTCTTTGATTTAAATTTTTGGATGATGTAAATTATTTTAGTTAATTTAGAACATAAAGGAGTAATTATCGGACATATTTAATCAGCAATACGTAACTG